>CAWUFW010002657.1:1662500-2107760 GCA_963921515.1 Calotriton arnoldi | reverse complement strand
GGCGGGCAACGCTCATATGGAGACGGAGGCTCAGCTGGATTGATTTTGGCGGTTTGGAGGACGAAAGCGAGCAGACGGTGCGAGGCCGCGGATGGAAGGGATAACGGACGTCGCAGCGCAGGACAGGCGAATCCTGACAAGGCGGAGAGAGAAAGGTAGCCCTACCGTAGCTTGGCTTCACTGAGTGCGACAGCCAGGAGGAAAGAACCGAGGGAGGGGCGTGCGATGCGAGAGACCCCGTACTCCGGACGGGTGTCCCCGTCCTCAGGCAAGTGTGGCACAATTCCCTGCATGTCCTGGGGTCGGGTTTGTGCTGTGAGTAGGGTTGGGTCTATGTGAGCTTGGCTCTTTGGCACTGGGAAGGTGCGGGATACCTAAGCTTCAGCCGCCTGTACCATGTTGTTCCACATAGAGTTCTTAGAGTTCTGTGGAGAGCAGTTAGTGGAACTGCACGGATATCACCCCTCTGCACTTCGTAAGGAAATGACAGACGGCGCTTTCTTTAGATCCTCGACCTTACAGAGACGCTCGTCATTAGGTATCTCTAACTCGGGTGACACCCCACAAACGTGCCTGTGTACCATGCCCCAAAATTTATCCCGACCCCCCTTGTCAACTTTGGATGCTCCTCTTATAGCTGTCTCTAATGGGCCCTAGCACAGCCACCAGAGCACGGGTATCCAAACCCCCAGATGAGAACAAGGTGAGAGAGCCTCCGGTTAAGCAGACGGGGTGCCGGCATTCAAGAAACTAAAGTCACAAAGGGAGCTCGATCTGCCAACCATGGAATTAACCACGAAGCAACCCCAACCAACTCTGTTAGCACACAGACTGATGTCGTTTTTCTCCATCAAGACACGATATTATTGGGGACGCTGTCCTTGCCACTGCTGTGGAGACTGCTCTGGAAACTGCACTAGCCCACATTAAAAGAACTGATCGACAAGAATTTTTATTCTACTTTGGGAAAAGTTAGAACGCATGGACATTGCTATGGACAATCTAAGAGAGTGGTAGCCAGGCGATTTTCACTCAGATGTTATTGGGGGGCCATCAATGCCAGCAGATGATAATTTAAGTCATAATTCACGAATTTCACGTTCCACCCTGTATAAAGAGTCTCTTCCTGCTAATTCTTGTACATCATGCTGCAAAGCCAAAGAATCCCATATGCTGAAACCTAGCTCCGAACAGGGGAACATTCAGGATGTCTCCGGGAGCTTCATATGAGCTCCTTGGGTTCACATAGCACTCACCCTGAATGTCCACATTCTGGCACCACATCAAGCAAACCGGTAGGAGCACAACTAGATAGTTCAAGGAGTAACAGTTTGAGACCCAACACCGATGTTTTGAGCCTACCCCCAGCCACCTGCCCATATGTTTTAGTTCTGGCCGGCGTTCCTACCCTCAAAAGGGGACCAGAGGAGTCTTGGGCTGATCTATGTAATAAGACTGTGGATTGGTTAAAAAAACACACAAAGGTTTGATCCATCTGATATGAATGAGATTCTTATGGTCCATAGAGTTGGGTGGGTTGGTCAATCCCCCAAGAACATTGATGGCGATTGTATCATGATCAATTTTCAGTAGGCCCTATATGATTCGTTGCCTATTAAGATTCTGTGAGCAAACATTTACCCAAAGCTCCAGCATCTGTACGCTCCATCTGGGTTACTTCTATAAACCATCACCTAGGCATATAAATGCGAGTCTGCCTCCCCTTTATTCAATAGGTTTCAGGCCTTATCAGACTTAGACACTCAGGATTGACAACCATCCTTGCGGAATATCAACTACACCTTTTGGATAATTCGCTGGTTTTTGTATCCCCTCCTCCTGTTGATACGTTAGATGACCAATGCCAGTTATAACCAAGGCTAAGGCTGACACTGATCTGAGTATCTTGAGCTGGAGCATGTAGCAGGCCTCCTGTCGAGGCTCGGCGATCCGGACTGAGATACGTTTAATTAATGAACAGGACATAGTCATGCTCCAGAGAGACTTGGGCCACTAAAGAACTACATCTTAATGGGTTTCATTGTTACAACACTGTAGCCTCTATTCCCAAATCTGGTTGCCCTTCGGGGTTTATCTATTTGGATTAATATTGCTGCTGGTGGCAGCATTAAGGTTCTACCAACTAATAGCCGTAATTTTCAAGCTCTATTAGTATAAAAGGAGAGCCTCTTTTTATTTGATTAATTTTATAACAATGATTTTACTCTATCCCCAATGGGAATTTTATTAAGCTTTTCGATTTTATCTCTAACCTAAATTGCCAGCAAGATTCAATGGAAACAATTGGCATCTTTCTGGGGAGGTGAGTTAATGCGAAATTAATGGACACAACACATAGCACAGGGTTTCGCTACTCCGGCCCTACCTGTCGTAGGGGGTGCAGAGTTGGTTGCATTTTTGAGTACACACAACCTTACCAATGTCATGGACATCAGTGGCGTATCAATCCCTAATAGCCATCAATCAATCAATCAATCAATCAGGAGTTTGTTAAAGCGCGACTACTCACCCGTAAGGGTCTCAAGGCGCTAGGGGTAGGAGGGTGCAGGTTCCATTCCATCAGGAGGGTCTGTCGAAGAGCAGGTTTGAGGTTTCTTGCGAAGATGGGAGGCGATGTTGTCTGTCTAAGGTGGAGCGGAAGGGCGTTCCATGCTTTGGCGCGAGGAGAAGAAGCGGCCTCCCGATCTGGTCTTTTTGGTGCGGGGGACCACAGCGTAGGAGAGCTGGGCTGATCGTAGGGTCCTTTGGGGTGCGTGGAATTTGAGTCGGCTGTTCAGGTATGCTGGTCCGGTGCCGTGGAGGGCCTTGTGTGCGTGGGTGAGCATCTTAAAGTGATTCTCGCCTCGGCAGAGGCCAGTGGAGTGTGCGCAGGTGCTGGGAGATGTGGCAGTGTTTTGGCAGGTTGAGGACCAGTCTTGCGGCGGCATTCTGGATGTTCTGTAGCTTGCGGATGAGGTTTTTGTTTATTCCGGCGTAGAGTGCGTTGCCGTAGTCGAGTCTGCTGGTGACCAGGTGCGTGAGTGACTGTCTTTCGGTGTTCGGGGGATCCATTTTGAAGGTCTTACGAGGAGGCGGAGGTGTGGAGGCAGGAAGACGAGACAGAGTTGATCTGGCGGTCACTTTTGAGCTCGGAGTCAGGATGATTCCCAGGTTGCGTGCGTGGTCTGTAGGGGTTAGCGGGTTCCGGGCGAGGGGCCACCAGGTGTCGCTCCAGGCGTCGGAGTTTGGGCCCATGATGAGTACTTCTGTTTTGTTGGTGTTTAGTTGTAGGCAGCTGTTTTTCATCCATTTGGCGTGGCTTCCATGCCTTCTCGAAAGTTGCGTCTGGCGGTGTTGGGCTCGTTGGATAGGGAGAGGATGAGCTGGGTGTCGTCTGCGTGACACGATGTTGAGTCCGTAGATTCTGGCGATGGGGGCAAGTGGAGCCATGTAGACGTTGAAGAGCGTCGGGGCTGAGGAGGCCCTGGGGGACTCCGCAGTTGGTAGGTGTGGGTTCGAGAGCCATCCTGAGCCTACATTCAGAGGAAAGGGATGTTCTTCCACCATAGATTTTGTCTTTACTTCCCCCTCCTCGTAGACCATCTAATGGAAGCAAAGAGATTATTACTATGAGCCAAGGGGATCATAATCCAATCAAAACAGTGTTGAGACTAGCCCCCGGCCCTTGTTTACCTCCGAATGTGGGGCCAGGAATTTAACGCCCTCCACTGATAATTTAAGACTGATATGGAGGGTGTATTAATAATAATGAATTGTTTCAGGCACTGGTGAAGGCTAATATGCATCTTATAAATTCTTGTTTATCAGCCCAGGATCCATATCCTGGAGGCTGTTTCAAGGCATTTCACCAAACTTTGCCTAGCAATTAAAACCTTTTTATTAAAATCTATCCCTCTTGCGAAACATGGCCCAAGATGGTTTGACCACAAGTGCTCTGAGGCAAATAGACAACTGCGCAGAGCCTTGTCATCTAACCCAAGGTGTAACCTAGAAGTGAAACTGGCTAGGCAGAGGTATAAAACTGCGATCATTAATCGGAAAGGGGAAATTCTAAAAGATCACTGGGAAGCATTATCCAAAGCCGCCAGCTCAAAAAAGGGTGATACATTCTGGACGGCTGTGAGGGATTTGCGATCCATGGGGCAGCTATTAACTCCCATTAGCTGCACCATCACGAGTGAGTCATGGGTAAACCATTTCACAAAGATCTATGCCGCCCCTACACAAGAGGCGGACCTCTTTGAGTCTGGGCCATTAACCAGAATACAGATATCCCTGTCTGAGGTGGAAGAAGCCATCCAACAGAGTGTGGGCAATAAAGCCCCTGGCCCAGATGGGTTACCCATTGACCTTATCAAATGCAAACCAGACTTTTGGGCGCCTCTCTCCTTTTAAATGTTTTTATTAATCTAGCATACGCTCCGCTACCCAGCACCTGGTCCTCGAGCATCATTGTCCCGATTTTTAAAAAAGGGGGATCGTTCCCAACCCAATTGTTATAGGCCTATCTCCCTAATAGACAATACCTTAAAAATCCTGGGTAGGAGTCCTATATAATAAGATATTAAGTGGTCCGAGGAGAGCGGTATCTTAGAGCCTTGTCAGTTGGGTTTTCGAAGTAAAGTTGGCACCAATGAACAATGCCTAAACCTTAATTTAATTATGGGCAAATACACCATAAGCGCTGAGCCTCGCCAATCTATTTGTCCTTTATGGATTTGACCTCTGCTTTTGACCTTGTAAACACAGAGTCAAAGCTCTGGTCTATCCTCTTGGCCTATGGATTGGATGAGCCCCTCGTGCATTTCTTGGCGCACCTTCACAAAGATCTTAAGGCTCGGGTTAGGATCAGCTGCGGGGGTGAGAGTCACCGAGAAGCCATTAAGGTAGGCAGGAGGTTAGACAGGCGTTGTGTCCTAGCCCCCTCCTCTTTATTATTTATATTAACGGACTGCATAAAACATTAAAATCAATGTCCCACGATGTCCCAAAAATCAATGGTAAAACACTTCCCGTACTACTCTATGCGGACGATGCGGTCCTCATGGGCCGCACTCCGAATTCTTTACGCATTTTAGTGCGGGGCTTTGTTAACCACATGGATAGTTTGGGCTTAAGTACCAATTTAAAAAAATCTTTTATAATGTCGTGTGGTCCTAGAAAACGCCAGTAGTTCTATATCTGTGGGCAACCAGAAACTGACGAGTACTAGCACTTTCCCTTACCTTGGGGTGGTCTTTGCTGCAAGCGGCTCCTGGACTGAGCACATGGTTCACTCCAGGAGCAAGTTCTCAAAGGCCATCAACTCGATCCTTAGCCTCCCACGCCCAAAGAGAACAGGTGCTATCTTAGCTATTTAAAAAAGTTTTAAATGCGCAATGCGCACCAATAGCCACGTATGGCGCTGAGGTCTGGGGTATTGCCAAGAGTCTTTATATCCAACAAGAAGAGAACAGATTCTGTAGGAAGTTATTAGGCGTACCAATCTCACACCCCAATATACTTGCCATAAGGAACTTAATCTAAATTTTATAGAGGATTTCATCAGGGCCCGCCCGGCACCTTTTCTGGCTATCTGTTTGGAAGAATCCGGCCGCATCCCTAACGAGAGAAATCATAAGTGATTGTATTGGGTGCGAGAGGGGAAGGATATTCCATGGCTGTCACGGGTGTATCGAAGTTGTATGTGGCGTTAATAAAGGAAGTGTCTTCTTGAATCCTAGCACAGCAGAGACCATGCACAAGAATGACCTTAGGAATTGCACTTTATTCGCTTCACAGAACGGGAAAGGATCGAAAGGGAATCTAAAAAATCCTTCGTCCTTAGCTACATGACCATCGAACAGCCCGTGCAACCCCATGCCAATTATCTCACCCTGTCTATGAGCCATTGGGAGAGGAGTCTTCTATTTTGCCTAAGGGCAGGCACTGTTAAATTTGTATTATGTTTCCCCTCGGCCATCACCCTAACCTTGACGATGCACCCTGCTCCGTGTGATGGCCAGAGTGGTCAATCTATTTTACATTTTCTGTTTTTGTAAATATTATCTAAAGTATACTAAGTGGCTTTTAACTCCGTTTTTTAAAAAGTTCACGCCCATTAGTCTGGAAAATGCTTACCTGAGGTTACTTACCCTGGCTGACGAAGAGTTGGGTTTTTCGCACAGGCACTTTCTTGAGAATTGCCGCTCGAGCACGTCAGATGATGTCTAATCCTTGAGTCTTTGTATTAAGCACACCTGAGTTTTTGTATTAATCTGACTTATCTTATTATTGTGCTCTTTTTATGTATATTGCCAATGGATTTTACTATGACTCTTTTCCTGTGCATTTTAAAATCTGTCATGTTGCTGTGCTTTTATGGATACGATGTTATCCGAATAAAATGTTTTTTTGAACCTTTGACACCTCTGGTGTGTGAGGGGAACCGTCCTTAAAAAGGGACATTTTCCCTCCCCTTGTTTTCTCCGGTGTTTGGTTTATGTAATCCACATATCTATCAGACTTGTACCCTGGACCCGTGGGCTCGTTGTATGTTGGTTATTATGAGTGGGGAGTGTGCCCACGCAGGTCCTTAAACCTCCTCTAGGCCCCCTTTTGTGTGTGACATTGTTCGAGCAGCGGCTCAGCTGCGGGCCTCTATTCCTTCTTCTTTACCTTTCTTCTGCTCCCTCGCTGAGGGTGAGCTACTATTACAGCACTTTTTTTGACATCATGGCAGAACGCACGGGGCTGTCTTTTGACGATGCAATGGTGCTAGACATTTTAACAACACCTGGCATATTAGATACACCACTGACCCAAACCATCACAACATCTGACGATTGGAATAAACTGCAGAACCTGAGACGACTTCATATAAGAACAACCACATCATGACCGAATATCTGAGAGGCAATTGCGCCCCAACTCGGCCTCATAGTAACCAATGCTCCCAGACTATTTTTGGATAATAAGATCTTCCTTAAAGACTGGTGCCTCATTGCATGGTGCTGCACGTGGGACTGGCTCATTTTAATTATAAATACCACTAGGAAGGTGGCAGATACCATTCTAATTGAAATCCAAACCCTGGAATCTGAAATAAGAACAATAGTTTGCCCCACACTACAAAAGAATCTCTGCTTACAAGCAAGATTACAAAATACAAAAAAGATCTGGCTAAATTTGCATTGGAAAAGGTGTATCCATACAGGCAGAATCCTACAAACCCCTGTCTTCAATAAAGGGAGGTAGACGTTATGGGTCTAACTATTCCACTTCAGACAGAGAGGAGTGATCGAGCGATTCAGACAAGAGCTCAGACACAACACGCCAGAGAATGCAGAACCGAGGCAACAGAACATGGCGAGGATCACGAGGCAGACCCCAACCAAATCAATGGTGGCCACCTACACCACGGGGTTACCTGTCTTTTCCAGCATTTGGTCCTGGACATCAAGGCCCTATGATAGCTTTTCCACCACAACAAGGCTACATCCAGCCTTTTTTAGGACAGGGCGGTGGCCGCACACGAGGAAGAAGAAGATCCCAACACCAGGTCCACTGGAGCCCCCGACCTCCCCTCCGAACACCAGGAGTATGACGAAGACAGGACAGAAGGCAGGCCCAAGCCGGGATCCGGTCTCGTAGTGAACCTCAGTCAACGGTCCTTAACGCCTGATGAAACCACTGTCCTTGAGTGTGGCTTAGGCTTTGTCCCCACGAACCGTGGAGATCCTTTTATACTTCAACAAGAGGTCCATCAATTTTTCGCAAGATTAGGCTTCACTTTTTCTTTGCAGATAAGACTCCCATGGATACCAACAAGGCTGTGACTAATACCAACCTACCCCTAAATCTACTTTTAACCCACCCATTGGTTCGGTACCAGTGGAGGTAGCAACCTTTGACAAGGCTGTCCTGAAAGACCTGGACTCGTGTACATCTACACCACTAAGGCCCTTTAACAACATTCCCAAGCGGGAGCAACAAGCCTTACGCACTCTGAAAATGGACAAGACCATCACAATAAAGCCTGCTGACAAAGGGGTGCTATTGTACTCATGGACACCACATCCTACAGGACCGAATGTTTACGTCAGTTGGGTGTGATCACCTCCTACCGCCCACTACATCAAGACCCACAGAGAGGATTACTGAAACCATCACCTTAATGACTAAAGAGGCCAAAGACAATGGATGGATCACACAGAAGGAAGCTGAGTTCCTTTACATCAAAGAACCGTTGACTCCATATTTTTACGTTTTACCGAAAATTCACAAACCACAGAGACCACCACCTGGGAGACCTATTATCTCAGGCATCGGTTCCGCCTTGGAGCCGCTATCTCAGTTTGTGGACCACTTCTTACGTCCTCTAGTTCGAATGATGCCAACATATTTACAAGATACAAAAGATGTCCTCAGGTTACTCCGAGAGACAGAATTCGATCCAGACACCGACTACCTAGTGTCTTTTGATGTGGAGTCACTGTATACGTGCATCCCTCAGGACCAGACTCTGGCTACAATTGAACATCTTTTGACTCTCCATCCACCGGACACCATTACACCTATTCCATTCATAATGAGATGTGCCACCATGGCAATGAAAAATTTCTTTCTATTCGAAACACAACTCTATCTCCAGGTGTCCAGTACTTCCATGGGGAGTACCTTTGCGCAGAGTCTGGCTAATCTCTTTATGCACCTTTTTGATGAAGACGTCGTCCTATCATCTAATAATCCTTTCCAGACCCACATCCACCTTTGGAAGAGATATATTGACGACATTTTGGTGGTCTGGAGAGGTGACGAGACAACCCTCAACACCTTTCACAATTGGTTAAACACCTGTAATGACCATCTCATGTTTACATGTGAATACAGCAAGGATAAACTTGCTTTCTTGGACCTCTCTATCTACCCATCAGGAGGTCAGCTGGAGACCGAACTGTATACAAAACCTATGGCCCGTAATGCCTTGCTTCATTACGAAAGCTACCACCCTAAGTCGCTCCGTGAGAATCTTCCTTTCGGCCAATTTTTGAGGCTGCGGCGGAACTGCTCGAGCACTGACAAATATAAAGAACACGCCCAGACCCTAAGAAATAATCTCCTTGATAGACATTATCCCAGGGCCCTGGTGAAGAAATCGGCTAAAAGCGCACTCAATAATAACAGAGATGCCTTACTGGACAATCCATCTAACAGACCAGCACAAACAAGATTGGTGTACGTTAACACCTTTAGCTCTCTCTCGAATACAGTGAAGAAGTCCATCCTGCGGAATTGGAAGATTCTTAATAAAGGCGAACTCACATTACAGAAACCCCTATTTGCCTTTAAACGTAGCACCAACCTCAGGGACACTCTAGTGCACACAAGACCTCCACCAAGGACCACACAGAAACCCAACACCCTTTGGCATTTGCCATCGGTTCAAGGTCATTATCCCTGCGGGTCCTGTTCGGTCTGTGCCCAGACACATGCTACTAAAACCATAGACATCAGCACCACTAGACCAAGGGAGTTGAAGCACCACACCAACTGCAATAGCGAGCGAGTCATTTACCTCATAACTTGCCCTTGCGGACTTAGATATGTCGGTATGACCACACGCAAAATACGCACACGCATTCAGGAACACAAGAGCACCATCAGATGTGCCAAACAAAACACACGACTGACCAAGCACTTCTTCGAGATGCACCATCAGGCAGACTCGTTAACCTGGACAGTATTGGACAAACCCAACTTTGGCGCCACAACACCTGACCTCTCCCTGAAACTTTTACGGGTAGAGCAGCGATGGGTTTTCAGACTTAATACCTCCGGTGCGGGACTCAATGATGATATCCCATGGCTTGCCCTGACTTAGAACATCTTCCTGCTGCTGTGCAATACAGTTCCAATAAGCCCTGTGAGACCATGTAGTCAGGTCTCTCTCTAGTACCTTGTAGTCAGGTCTCTTTAGGGCCTTGTTTCACCTATACGTAGCCCCCCCGGTTAACACATTAGCCTCATTCCGGAGGGGACCTCTAATCTGACATCGCCCCTCTAGGAGCGTTTCATGTTAGCGCTTACATGCATGCGCCCGTTTGCCCTGTCAGGCCACTATGCTTCCCAACTCACAGTCACTACACTTGCCCGAGTCACTGGCTCGTGTGGTGCACCTGTCCTCCCCTTGGTAGTATTTCCCTTATCAGCCTGGCATCTCTGCTTGCCCCTACAGGGGCAAGTGTTTTCTCTGGGTTGGTGGGTACCAGCGTACACCACTTGAACCAACCCCCATTTCTGTTTTATCCGGCCTACCGGGATACCACATTCCCATAATTCCAGACACTACGGGCAGCTTACGCTATCCCGTTCACGCTTGAACTACATTTCCCGGCGCGAGTCGACCCACGGCTACCATTCCCCATGAGCCTCTGGAGCCGATCACGGCAGTCGACACACTGTTAAATACGGCGACTCCAGACTTCTTAAGCATCCTGCCGGCTGGACTTCACACCTTCGGAGACCACGCTCGGACTGAGCGGTAAGTTTACCACATCCCCAGCACCTGGTAGGCCCCCTCCACAAGTGTGTTCCGGGCACAGACCCGCATTACCTTTGCGGCTTTCCTTTCACCGGCATCAGTTTCTATGCCTTGTGGTCTCCCATTTGAGTTTCCCACAGCAGCCTTCTTACATTTCAGCTGCCCCAGTGCCGCTCGCGTCTTTACTGCGAGTCTGCCTTCTCACTTGAAGTTTACCACCTCCTTAGCTCCTGGTAGGCCCCCTCCACGAGCATGTTCCGGGCGGAGATCCGCATTCTCTATGCGGTTTTTCCTCTTACCCGGCATTAGTTTTAGTGCCTTGTAGTCTCCCAATTTGGATTTTCCACATCCGTTTTTCAGATGCCCGAGTGCCGACTCGCGCCACCACCGCGAGTCTACTTCCTGTCCTGCACGACACACGGGGACGTATTCTCTAGGACCGACTTTGGTTTTGGCTATGGGTCTGTTGGTATTATAGCTGGCTGCACTGGGGGCCCCCGCCCTTTCATCCGTGGGGCTCTGCTTTTAAGCTAGGTCATGTACCTGTCACTTTAGGTATAACTCCCCAGAGCACCCTGGGCTCATGATTCTAAAGTTAGTGCCCTTAAGCTAGGTTAGATACCAGTTATTTCTGGTAATACTCCCCAGCCTAACGGGTTTCCATGAGTCCCGCTCTGGATTTCAACAGTCTGTGCCCTCTCGCTGCAATTCCCAACTACATGGGTGGTGGCCTGACGTGTTTTGACTACAGATTAACACATTTTTGGGTAATGCTGCATGGGCTTTCCAGCTTGCCTGAACACAGTATTTTTGCTATGACCCCCAATTCAACGGGTGTGTGCTTGGCCAAATATCATCGGGCACCTCTGTATGAGCACCCCACGCCTTCTTTTTGCCCTTCCCTTCCCTGACTGAACTGACTGGCATTCAGCTCCTTCGTACTTTCTCTTCTCCTCCTTCTCTCCTTGTTGACACCACCTCCTCTCTTCCCCAGGGTGGTTGGCGTATGTACCTGTGGCTAAATAGCCCCGTACAGAAGCGGTAACTTTTTCTACCTAAATAGGTAAGTGCCGCCATGTATCACCTATATAAGAGTGACTTGGCCTTGCTTAGTATAGATTACTCTATGGCCAAATGTCTGAATGTGGCATAACCATGCACAAATCACTGTTTTTGTCTCATTGTAGGTCCCAACGGTGAATCTACTGATCACAAGAATCCCTGGTTCAGTATAAAACACTGTTGCTCTATAATAATTTTCTTTTAATTTCTCACTTACACATTTGTTGCAGTAGCTGTTTTTCTGATCCTGATGAAGGCCATGGTACTTTGAGAGGTCACCTAAGGCCGAAACATGTTGATCTTGTTAATGTAGCTGTCTCTAATGTCGACAGTTTCATTACTCAGCTTATTGTTTTTAATCCTGTCACAGGGTAGCTGAATAAAGGTTGCTGATAGCTAGCTCTGTAGGCAGTTTTAATTCACATTCACTTTCAGGTTAGCACTGCACATCATATCTATTCATACACCACGCTCACATAGGGTTTTTAGGACAACCCATGTGCTCAAATTGAGAAAACATCCCTGAGCTCCTCCCTCTTAGAGAGGGGGTCGTAGCCCGCGCCAAGACTAGGTTCTTGACGCGAGGAGGCACCCCTATGATGAAGCATGACACCTCTGGTGTGTGAGGGGAACCGTCCTTAAAAAGGGATATTTTCCCTCCCCTGTTTTCTCCGGTGTTTGGTTTATGTAATCCACATATCTATCAGACTTGTACCCTGGACCCGTGGGCTCGTTGTGTGTTGGGAAGAACTATCTAGCCCAGATAAAGGAGTTGTTACCATGCCATCAAGGGAGTTTCGAGAAATTAAAGGGATTGTTGTGTGGAGACCCAGTGTTGACCTGCCCTGATTTTACGAAACAGTTTGTCCTACAAGCAGACGAGTTGGATGTGGGCTTGGGTGCTGTTCTTTTCCAACCAGATGTGTCAGGGGCCTCACATCCTGTGGTGTTCCTTAGTAGGAAATTGTTGCCTCATGAGTCGCATTACCCTACAATGGAGAAGGAATGCTTAGGCGCTTAAATGGGCTATGGAGTCCTGTCAATATTATCTGTTGGGCCGTTCCTTTGTGCTGTTGACTGATCATGCTCCTTTGGTTTGGTTGGCTTGACACAAAGATTCTAACGCTCGTGTTTTGCGTTGGTTCTTAGCCATGCAACCCTTCTCTTTCCAAACCCGGCATCTACCTGGGAAGCTGCAGGGAACTGCTGATTTTCTTTCCCGCTCTCCTGTGGCTACATGGCTTAATCGTTCATGCCTGGATGGGGAGTGCCTGACTTCCTTGAGCGACGAAAGGACCCGGGGGCACTAAAACAAGGCATACTAGCGTTTCTCTTCTTTCTGACCCGGAAGAGTTTGACTGAACACCCGGGATTGGTTGTTAGAGGAGGCGGGCAACGCTCATATGGAGACGGAGGCTCAGCTGGATTGATTTTGGCGGTTTGGAGGAAGACGAGCAGCGGTGCGAGGGACGCGGATGAAGGAATAACGGACGTCGCAGCGAAGGACAGGCGAATCCTGACAAGATGGAGAGAAGATTTCCCTACTGATAGCGGCTTCACTGAGTGCGACAGCCAGGAGAAAGAACCCGAGGGAGGGACGTATGGTGCGAGACCCCGGACTCCGGACGGGTGTCCAGATCCTCAGGCAAGTATGGCACAATTCCCTGCATGTCCTGGGGTCGGGTTTGTGCTGGGAGTAGGGTTGGGTCTATGTGAGCTTGTCTTTGGCACTGAGAAGGTGCGGGATACCTAAGCTTCAGCCGCCTGTACCATTTTGTTCCACATAGAGTTCTTAGAGCTCTGTGGAGAACAGTTAGTGGGCAGCACGGATATCACCCCTCTGCACTTCGTAAAGGAAATGACAGAACGGCGTCTTTCTTTAGATCCCTCGACCTTACAGAGACGCTCGTCAGTAGGTATCTCTAACTCGGGTGACACCCCACAAACGTGCCTGTCTACCATGCCCCCAAAATTTGTCCCGACCCCCCCTTGTCAACTTTGGATGCACCTCTTATAGCTGTCTCTAATGGGCCTAGCACAGCCACCAGAGCACGGGTATCCAAAACCCTAGAATGAGAACAAGGTGAGAGAGCCTCCCGGTTAAGCGGAAGCGGGTGCCGGCATTCAAAAAACTAAAGTCACAAAGGGAGCTCGATCTGCCAACCATGGAATTAACCACGAAGCAACCCCAACCAACTCTGTTAGCACACAGACTGATGTCGTTTTTTCTCCATCAAGACACGATATTATTGGGGACGCTGTCCTTGCCACTGCTGTGGAGACTGCTCTGGAAACTGCACTAGCCCACATTAAAGAACTGATCGACAAGAATTTTATTCTACTTTGGGAAAAGTTAGAACGCATGGACATTGCTATGGACAATCTAAGTGGTAGCCAGGCGATTTTCACTCAGATGTTATTGGGGGGCGCCAATGCCAGCAGATGATAATTTAAGTCATAATTTACGAATTTCACGTTCCACCCTGTATAAAGAGTCTCTTCCTGCTAATTCTTGTACATCATGCTGCAAAGCCAAAAGAATCCCTTATGCTGAAACCTAGCTCGAACAGGGGAACATACAGGATGTATCCGGGAGCTTCATATGAAGCCCTTGGGTTCACATAGCACTCACCCTGAATGTCCACATTCTGGCACCACATCAAGCAAACCGAGTAGGAGCACACTAGATAGTTCAAGGAGTAACAGTTCGAGACCCAACACCGATGTTTTGAGCCTACCCCCAGCCACCTGCCCTTATGTTTTAGTTCTGGCCGGCGTTCCTACCCTCAAAGGGGACCAGAGAGAGTCTTGGGCTGATCTATGTAATAAGACTGTGGATTGGTTAAAAAACACAAAGGTTTGATCCATCTGATATGAATGAGATTCTTATGGTCCGCATGAGTTGGGTGGGTTGGTCAATACCCCAAGAACATTGATGGCGATTGTATCGTGATCAATTTTCGTAGGCCCTATATGGTTCGTTGCCTATTAAGATTCTGTGAGCAAACATTTACCCAAAGCTCCAGCATCTGTGCGCTCCATCTGGGTTACTTCTATAAACCATCACCTAGGCATATAACATAAGCGAGTCTGCCCCTCCCCCTTTATTCAATAGGTTTCAGGCCTTATCAGACTTAGACACTCAGGATTGACAACCATCCTTACCGGAATATCAACTACACCTTTTGGATAATTCGCTGGTTTTTGTATCCCCTCCTCCTATTGATACGTTAGATGACCAGCCAGTTATAACCAAGGCTAAGGCTGACACTGATCTGAGTATCTTGAGCTGGAGCGTAGCAGGCCTCCTGTCGAGGCTCGGCGATCCGGACTGGATACGTTTAATTAATGAACAGGACATAGTCATGCTCCAGAGACTTGGGCCACTAAAGAACTACATCTTAATGGGTTTCATTGTTACAACACTGTAGCCCCTATTCCCAAATCTGGTTGCCCTTCGGAGGGTTTATCTATTTGGATTAATATTGCTGCTGGTGGCAGCATTAAGGTTCTACCAACTAATAGCCGTAATTTTCAAGCTCTATTGTATAAAAGGAGAGCCTCTTTTATTTGATTAATTTTATAACAATGATTTTTACTCTATCCCCAATGGGAATTTTATTAAGCTTTTTGATTTTATCTCTAACCTAAATTGCCAGCAAGATTCAATGGAAACAATTGGCATCTTTCTGGGAGGTGATTTAATGCGAAATTAATGGACACAACACATAGCACAGGGTTTCGATACTCCGGCCCTACCTGTCGTAGGGGTGCAGAGTTGGTTGCATTTTTGAGTACACACAACCTTACCAATGTCATGGACATCGTGGGCGTATCACACCTAATAGCCATCAATCAATCAATCAATCAATCAATCAATCAATCAATCAATCAGGAGTTTGTTAAAGCGCGACTACTCACCCGTAAGGGTCTCAAGGCGCTAGGGGTGAGGGGGGTGCAGGTTCCATTCCATCAAGGAGGGTCTGTCGAAGAGCCAGGTTTTGAGGTTTCTTGCGAAGATGGGGAGTGATGTTGTCTGTCTGAGGTGGAGCGGAAGGGGCGTTCCATGCTTTGGCCGCGAGGAAGGAGAAGAGCAGCCTCCCGATCTGGTCTTTCTGGTGCGGGGGACCACAGCGTAGGAGAGCTGGGCTGATCGTAGGGTCCTTTGGGGTGCGTGGAATTTGAGTCGGCTGTTCAGGTATGCTGGTCGGTGCCGTGGAGGGCCTTGTGTGCGTGGGTGAGCATCTTAAAGGTGATTCTCGCCTCGGCGAGGAGCCAGTGGAGTGTGCGCAGGTGCTGGGAGATGTGGCAGTGTTTTGGCAGGTTGAGGACCATCTTGCGGCGGCGTTCTGGATGTTCTGTAGCTTGCGGATGGGGTTTTTGTTTATTCCGGCGTAGAGTGCGTTGCCGTAGTCGAGTCTGCTGGTGACCAGGGCGTGAGTGACTGTCTTTCGGTGTTCGAGGGGATCCATTTGAAGGTCTTACGAAGGAGGCGGAGGGTATGGAAGCAGGAAGACGAGACAGAGTTGATCTGGCGGTCCACTTTTGAGCTCGGAGTCCAGGATGATTCCCAGGTTGCGTGCGTGGTCTGTAGGGGTTGGCGGGGTTTCCGAGGGCGGGGGCCACCAGGTGTCGCTCCAGGCGTCGGGGTTTGGACCCATGATGAGTACTTCTGTTTTGTTGGTGTTTAGTTGTAGGCAGCTGTTTTTCATCCATTTGGCGACGGCTTCCATGCCTTCTCGAAAGTTGCGTCTTGGCGGTGTTGGGCTCGTTGGATAGGGAGAGGATGAGCTGGGTGTCGTCTGCGTATGACACGATGTTGAGTCCGTAGAGTTCTGACGATGGGGGCAAGTGGAGCCATGTAGACGTTGAAGAGCGTCGGGCTGAGGGAGGAGCCTTGGGGGACTCCGCAGGTGGTAGGTGTGGGGTCCGAGAGCCATCCTGAGCCTACATTCAGAGGAAGGGGATGTTCTTCCACCATAGATTTTGTCTTTACTTCCCCCCTCCTCGTAGACCATCTAATGGAAGCAAAAGTTATTACTATGAGCCAAGGGGATCATAATCCAATCAAAACAGTGTTGAGACTGCCCACGGCCCTTGTTTACCTCCGAATGTGGGGCCAGGAATTTAACGCCCTCCACTGATAATTTAAGACTGATATGGAGGGGTATTAATAATAATGAATTGTTTTCAGGCACTGGTGAAGGCTAATATGCATCTTATAAATTCTTGTTTATCAGCCCAGGATCCATATCCTGAGGCTGTTCAAGATTTCATCAAACTTTGCCTAGCAATTAAAACCTTTTATTAAAATCTATCCCCTCTTGCGAAACATGGCCCAAGATGGTTTGACCACGAGTGCTCTGAGGCAAATAGACAACTGCGCAGAGCCTTGTCATCTAACCCAAGGTGTAACCTAGAATTGAAACTGGCTAGGCAGAGAGTATAAAACTGCGATCATTAATCGGAAAGGGAAATTCTAAAGATCACTGGGAAGCATTATCCAAAGCCGCCAGCTCAAAAAAGGGTGATACATTCTGGACGGCTGTGAGGGATTTGCGATCCATGGGGCAGCTATTAACTCCCATTAGCTGCACCATCACGAGTGAAGTCATGGGTAAACCATTTCACAAAGATCTGTGCCGCCCCTACACAGAGGCGGACCTCTTTGAAGTCTGGGCCATTAACCAGAATACAGATATCCCTGTCTGAGGTGGAAGAAGCCATCCAACAGAGTGTGGGCAATAAAGCCCCTGGCCCAGATGGGTTACCCATTGACCTTATCAAGTGCAAACCAGACTTTTGGGCGCCTCTCCTTTTAAATGTTTTTATTAATCTAGCATACGCTCCGCTACCCAGTACCTGGTCCTCGAGCATCATTGTCCCGATTTTTAAAAAGGGGTATCGTTCCCAACCCAATTGTTATAGGCCTATCTCCCTAATAGATAATACCTTAAAAATCCTGGTTAGGAGTCCTATATAATAAGATATTAGAGTGGTCCGAGGGAAGCGGTATCTTAGAGCCTTGTCAGTTGGGTTTTCGAAGTAAAGTTGCGCACCAATGAACAATGCCTAAACCTTAATTTAATTATGGGCAAATACACCATAGCGCGGGCCTCGCCCAATCTATTTGTCCTTTATGGATTTGACCTCTGCTTTTGACCTTGTAAATAGGTCAAAGCTCTGAGTCTATCCTCTTGGCCTATGGATTGGGCGAGCCCCTCGTGCATTTCTTGGCGACGCACCTTCACAAAGATCTTAAGGCTCGGGTTAGGATCAGCTGCAGGGGTGAGGTCACCGAAGCCATTAAGGTAGGCAGGGGGAGTTAGGCAGGGTTGTGTCCTAGCGCCCCCTCCGGACTACATAAAGCATTAAAATCAATGTCCTACGATGTCCCCAAAATCAATGGTAAAACACTTCCCGTACTACTCTATCACCGGACCGATCTGCGGTCCTCATGGGCCGCACGCCCGAGATTCTTTACGCATTTTTAGTGCAGGGCTTTGTTAACCACATGGATAGTTTGGGCTTAAGTACCAATTTTAAAAATCTTTTATAATGTCGTGTGGTCCTAGAAAGCGTCAACTTAGTTCTATATCTGTGGGCAACCAGAAACTGACAGTACTAGCACCTTTCCCTTACCTTGGGGTGGTCTTTGCTGCGAAACGGCTCCTGGACTGAGCACATGGTTCCTCCAGGAGCAGAGTTCTCAAAGGCCATCAACTCAATCCTTGGCCTCCCACGCCCAAAGAGAACAGGTGCTATCTTGGCTATTTAAAAAAAATTAAATCGCAATCGCACCAATAGCCACGTATGGCGCTGAGGTCTGGGGTATTGCCAAGGTCTTTATATCCAACAAGAAGAGAACAGATTCTGTATGAAGTTATTAGGCGTGCCGATCTCCACACCCCAATATACTTGCCATGAGGAACTTAATCTGAATTTCATAGAGGATTTCATCAGGGCCCGCCCGACCTTTTCTGGCTATCTGTTTGGAAGAATCCGGCCGCATCCTAACGAGAGAAATCATAAGTGATTGTATTGGGTGCGAAGGGGAAGGATATTCCATGGCTGTCAGGGGTGTATCGAAGTGTATGTAGCGTTAATAAAGGAAGTGTCTTCTTGAATCCTAGCACAGCAGAGACCATGCACAAGAATGACCTTAGGAGTGCACTTTATTGAAGCTTACAGAACGGAAAGGATCGAAAGGGAATCTAAAAATCCCTCGTCCTTAGCTACATGACCATCGAACAGCCCGTGCATCCCCATGCCAATTATCTCACCCTGTCTATGAGCCATTGGGAGAGGAGTCTTCTATTTTGCCTAAGAGCAGGCACTGTTAAATTTGTATTATGTTTCCCCCTCGGCCATCACCCTAACCTTGACGATGCACCCTGCCCGTGTGATGGCCAGAGTGGTCAATCTATTTTACATTTTCTGTTTTTGTAAATATTATCTAAAGTATGCACTAGGTGGCTTTTAACTCCGTTTTTAAAAAGTTCACGCCCATTAGTCCTGAAAATGCTTACCTGAGGTTACTTGCCCTGGCTGACGAAGAGTTGGTTTTCGCACAGGCACTTTCTTGAGAATTGCCGCTCGAGCACGTCAGATGATGTCTAATCCTTGAGTCTTTGTATTAAGCACACATGAGTTTTTGTATTAATCTGACTTATCTTATTATTGTGCTCTTTTTATGTATATTGCCAATGGATTTTACTATGACTCTTTTCCTGTGCATTTTAAAATCTGTCATGTTGCTGTGCTTTTATGGATACGATGTTATCCGAATAAAATGTTTTTTAACCTTTGACACCTCTGGTGTGTGAAGAGCCGTCCTTAAAGGGATATTTTTCCCTCCCCTTGTTTTCTCCGGTGTTTGGTTTATGTAATCCACATATCTATCAGACTTGTACCCTGGACCCGTGGGCTCGGTTGTATGTTGGTTATTATGGTGGGGACTGTGCCCACGCAGGTCCTTAAGCCTCCTCTAGGCCCCTCTTTGTGTGTGACATTGTTCGAGCAGCGGCTCAGCTGCGGGCCTCTATTCCTTCTTCTTTACCTTTCTTCTGCTCCCTGCGCTGAGGAGTGAGCTACTAATACAGCACTTTTTTGACATCATGGCAGAGACGCACGGGGCTGTCTTTTGGCGATGCAATGGTGCTGAGACATTTTAACAACACCTGGCATATTAGATACACCACTGACCCAAACCATCACAACATCTGACGATTGGAATAAACTGCAGAACCTGAGGCGACTTCATATAAGAACAACCACATCATGACCGAATATCTGAGAGGTAATTGCGCCCCCAATCGAGCGTCATAGTAACCAATGCTCCCAGACTATTTTTTGGATAATAAGATCTTCCTTAAAGACTGGTGCCTCATTGCATGGTGCTGCACGTGGGACTGGCTCATTTTAATTATAAATACCGCTAGGAAGGTAGCGAATGCCATTCTAATTGAAATCCAAACCCTGGAATCTGAAATAAGAACAATAGTTTGCCCCACACTACAAAGAATCTCTGCTTAAAAGCAAGATTACAAAATTCAAAAAGTTCTGGCTAAATTTGCATTGGAAAAGGTGTATCCATACACAGACTAATCCTACAAACCCCCGGTCTTCAATAAGGGAAGTAGACGTTATGGGTCTAACTATTCCACTTCAGACAGAGAGGAGTGATCGAGCGATTCAGACAAGAACTCAGACACAACACGCCAGAGAATGCAGAACCGAGGCAACAGAACATGGCGAGGATCACGAGAGCAGACCCCAGCCAAATCAATGGTGGCCACCTACACCATGGGGTTACCCGTCTTTTCCAGCATTTGGACCTGGACATCAAGGCCCTATGATAGCTTTTCCACTCACAACAAGGCTACATCCAGCCTTTTTTAGGACAGGGCCGTGGCCGCACACGAGGGAAGAAGAAGATCCCAACACCCAGGTCCTGGAGCCCCGACCTCCCCTCCGAACACCAGGAGTATGACGAAGACAGGACAGAAGGCAGGCCCAAGCCGGGATCCGGTCTCGTAGTGAACCTCAGTCAACGGTCCTTAATGCCTGATGAAACCACTGTCCTTGGGCGTGGCTTAGAGCTTTGTCCCCACGAACCGTGGAGATCCTTTTATACTTCAACAAGAGGTCCATCAATTTTTTCGCAAGATTAGGCTTCACTTTTTCTTTGCAGATAAGACTCGCATGGATACCAACCAGGCTGTGACTAATACCAACCTACCCCCTAAATCTACTTTTAACCCACCCATTGGTTCGGTACCAGTGGAGGTAGCAACCTTTGAGAAGGCTGTCCTGAAAGACCTGGACTCGTGTACATCTACACCACTAAGGCCCTTTAACAACATTCCCAAGTGGGAGCAACAAGCCTTACTCATTCTGAAAATGGACAAGACCATCACAATAAAGCCGGCTGACAAAGGGGGTGCTATTGTACTCATGGACACCACATCCTCAGGGACCGATTGTTTACGTCAGTTGGGTGTGATCACCTCCTACCGCCCACTACATCAAGACCCCACAGAGAGAGTTACTGAAACCATCACCTTAATGACTAAAGAGGCCAAAGACAATGGATGGATCACACAGAAGGAAGCTGAGTTCCTTTACATCAAAGAACCGTTGACTCCATATTTTTTACGTTTTGCAGAATTCACAAACCACAGAGACCACCACCTGGGAGACCTATTATCTCAGGCATCGATTCACTTCTTGGAGCCGCTATCTCAGTTTGTGGACCACTTCTTCCACATCCTCTAGTTCGAATGATGCCAACATATTTACAAGATACAAAAGATGTCCTCAGGTTACTCCGAGAGACAGAATTCGATCCAGACACCGACTACCTAGTGTCTTTTGATGTGGAGTCACTGTATACGTGCATCCCTCAGGACCAGACTCTGGCTACAATTGAACATCTTTTGACTCTCCATCCACTGGACACCTTTACACCTATTCCATTCACTTAATGAGATGTGCCACCATGGCAATGAAAGAAAATTTCTTTCTATTCGAAACACAACTCTATCTCAGGTGTCCGGTACTTCATAGGGAGTACCTTTGCGCCAGTCTGGCTAATCTCTTTATACACCTTTTTGATGAAGACGTCGTCTATCATCTAATAATCCTTTCCAGACCCACATCCACCTTTGGAAGAGATATATTGACGACATTTTGGTGGTCTGGAGAGGTGGCGAGACAACCCTCAACACCTTTCACAATTGGTTAAACACCTGTAATGACCATCTCAGGTTTCACATGTGAATACAGCAAGGATAAACTTGCTTTCTTGGACCTCTCTATCTACCCATCAGGAGGTCAGCTGGAGACCGAACTGTATACAAAACCTATGGCCCGTAATGCCTTGCTTCATTACGAGCTACCACCCTAGTCGCTCCGTGAAATCTTCCTTTCGGCCAATTTTTGAGGCTGCGGCGGAACTGCTCGGCACTACTGACAAATATAAAGAACACGCCAGACCCTAAGAAATAATCTCCTTGATAGACATTATCAGGGCCCTGGTGAAGAAATCGGCTAAAGCGCACTCAATAATAACAGAGATGCCTTACTGGACAATCCATCTAACAGACCAGCACAAACAAGATTGGTGTGCGTTAACACCTTTAAGCTCTCTCTCGAATACAGTGAAGAAGTCCATCCTCGCGGAATTGGAAGATTCTTAATAAAGGCGAACTCACATTACAGAAACCCCTATTTGCCTTTAAACGTAGCACCAACCTCAGGGACACTCTAGTGCACACAAGACCTCCACCAAGGACCACACGAAACCCAACACCCTTTGGCATTTGCCATGGTTCAAGAGTCATTATCCCTGCGGGTCCTGTTCGGTCTGTGCCCAGACACATGCTACTAAAACCATAGACATCAGCACCACTAGACCAAGGGAGTTGAAGCACCACACCAACTGCAATAGCGAGCGGGTCATTTACCTCATAACTTGCCCTTGCGGACTTAGATATGTCGGTATGACCACACGCAAAATACGCACACGCATTCAGGAACACAAGAGCACCATCAGATGTGCCAAACAAAACACACGACTGACCAAGCACTTCTTCGAGATGCACCATCAGGCAGACTCGTTAACCTGGACAGTATTGGACAAACCCAACTTTGGCGCCACGACACCTGACCTCTTACTGAAACTTTTACGGGTAGAGCAGCGATGGGTTTTCAGACTCAATACCTCCGGTGCGGGACTCAATGATGATATCCCATGGCTTGCCCTGACTTAGAACATCTTCCTGCTGCTGTGCAATACAGTTCGTTGTGCCCGTGATTTTGTCTGCTCTCTCCCTTTTTCCTTTGTGCCCTCGCTGCCCCATTGTCGTTGTGCCCGTGATTTTGTCTGCTCTCTCCCCTTTTCCTTTTTGTGCCTCGCTGCCCCATTGTCGTTGTGCCCGTGATTTTGTCTGCTCTCTCCCCTTTTCCTTTTTGTGCCCCTCGCTGCCCCATTGTCGTTGTGCCGTGATTTTGTCTGCTCTCTCCCCTTTTCCTTTCTGTGCCCCTCGCTGCCCCATTGTCGTTGTGCCCGTGATTTTGTCTGCTCTCTCCCCTTTTCCTTTCTGTGCCCCTACGCTGCCCCATTGTCGTTGTGCCCGTGATTTTGTCTGCTCTCTCCCCTTTTTCCTTTTTGTGCCCCTCGCTGCCCCATTGTCGTTGTGCCCGTGATTTTGTCTGCTCTCTCCCCTTTTTCCTTTCTGTGCCCCTCGCTGCCCCATTGTCGTTGTGCCCGTGATTTGTCTGCTCTCTCCCCTTTTTCCTTTCTGTGCCCCTCGCTGCCCCATTGTCGTTGTGCCCGTGATTTTGTCTGCTCTCTCCCCTTTTTCCTTTTTATGCCCCTCGCTGCCCCATTGTCGTTGTGCCCGTGATTTTGTCTGCTCTCTCCCCTTTTTCCTTTTTGTGCCCCTACGCTGCCCCATTGTCGTTGTGCCCGTGATTTTGTCTGCTTTCCCCCCCATTTCCTTTCTGTGCCCCCGCTGCCTCTCGCCATTCCCCGCCGCTGCGTCCCTGCGGCCCCGCCCCTGACTGCCCATTCGCTGCCCCTGCCTCCCGCCTCCCAGCTGCTCCTCCTCCCACCTCCCCATAAATGGCGGCCGCTCGCGCCTCGCGCCGCTGCGCGCCGAAGCGCGCCTAAGGCTCGCCCGTCTGCGCCCGTCCGCGACTGGACCGCGCCCAGCGCCAAGAGCCCCTGGATCCCACCGATGCAGCACCACTCGACGGACCTACGACGCCGCCACACTCACCGCACTCAATGCCGGCCGGAACCACTGCCTGCTACCGAGCCTCACCGAGAGCGCACCCCACGGACCCTTCACCTGCCAAACCTGCCGATTCACCTGCCCCGGACGTGCACCACCTCCGCCAAGTCGAGCACCAGCAGCAACCACCTGAAATGCATCCTGCTGAACACCCGCTCCGTCCACAGGCACGCCGTGGAACTCTGGGACCTGCTCGACGCAACAGCACCGGACATCGCCTTCCTCACCGGAAACCTGGATGAACGCCTCCTCAGGCGCCCGACATCGCCATAGCCATCCCGGGACGGATACAAGATCACCCGGAGGGACCGCGTCAACCAGACGGGAGGAGGCATCGCCATCGTACACAAGAACACCATCCGCATCTCGACTAACTCCGGCCGAGACCTTCACCGCCGCCGAACACCTACACTTCCAGATACACACTGACCCCAAGACCACCCTCCGAGGCACCTCATCTACAGACCCCGGGACCACGCACTATTCAGCGAAGACATCGCAGACTTCATCAGCCCGCACGCCATGCCCTCCGCCCGACTACATCCTCCTAGGGGACCTCAACTTCCACCTGGAGAACAACAACGACAGAAACACCACCGCCCTGCTGGACAACCTCGCCAACCTCGGACTCAAGCAGCTGGTGAACACGCCCACCCTACGCCCGGCCACACGCTTGGCCCCGTCTTCTCGTCCAGCAAGCACATCTCCTTCAGCCACGCCACCGGACTCCACTGGACCGACCACAGCTGCGTCCACTTCAGCTTCAGAAAGACTGCGACCCACCACCACCCGCAACAGGCTCCCCGCCGGAGCTGGAGCAAGATCACCGCCCGAGCAGCTCACCGCCTCCCTCAGCCAGAACACACCCACCAACACAACGGACCCAAACGAAGCAGCCAGCAGCCTCGCCAAGTGGCTGACCGCCTGCGCCGGCGACCTCGCACCACTAAAAGCCCTCCCAGCAGACCCGGAAGCAAGAAAACCCCTTGGTTCACCAACGAACTCAAGGAATCCAGAAGAACTGCCGCACTCTCGAGAAAACCTGGCGACTCGACCAGACCACAGACAACAGGACCGCCCTCAAGCACGCCACCCGCAAACACCACCAGCTGATCCGTGCCACCAAGAGTCGGCACTCAAAGAACGACTGGACAACAACGCCCATGACAGCAGGGAACTTTTCAGCATCGTCAAGAGTTCTCCAACCCCAGCGCCGGAAACAACGACATCACCCCCTCGCAAGACCTCTGCAACTCACTCTCCGCGTTCTTCCACCGCAAGATCACCGACATACATAACAGCTTCGACGCACAAACAACGCACCCTACCGCCGAACCAACGCCCGCCACCACCACCCTCTGCAACTGGACCCCGATCAGCACCGAAGACACCACCCGCACGATGAACTCCATCCACTCCGGATCACCAACCGACCCCTGCCCACACCACGTCTTCAACAAAGCCGACGCCACCATCGCACCCCATCTCCGGGACATCATCAACTCCTCCTTCCACACCGCCACCTTCCCGGAGAGCTGGAAGCACGCCGAGCTTACCGCCCTCCTGAAGAAACCAACGGCGGACCCCACCGACCTCAAGAACTACCGTCCCATCTCGCTCCTTCCGTTTCCGGCCAAAGTCATCGAGAAGACCGTCAACAGACAGCTTGCCGCCTTCCTCGAGACGAATGGATCCCTCGACCCCTCGCAGTCCGGATTTCGGGCCAACCACAGCACCGAGACCGCCCTTATCGCAGCCACCGACGACATCAGAACCCTAACCGACAACGGGGAAACAGCTGCCCTCATCCTCTTGGACCTCTCCGCGGCGTTCGACACCGTCTGCCACCGCACCCTAGTGAAGCGCCTCAGCAACATCGGAATCCGAGAGAAAGCACTGGAATGGATCATCTCGTTCCTCGCCGGAAGAACCCAGAGAGTCCGCCTCCCCCGTTCAGATCCGAAGCCACCGGAAGTCATCTGCAGCGTTCCACAAGGATCCTCACTCAGCCCAACCCTCTTCAACGTCTACATGAGCCCCCTCGCAGCCATCGCACGCCGACACAACCTCAACATCATCTCCTACGCCGACGACACCCAGCTGATCCTCTCCCTCTGCCAACGACCCCACCACCGCCAGAGCCAACCTACACGACGGGATGAGAGAGCGTCGCCGACTGGATGAGGAACAGCCGCCTTAAACTGAACTCAGACAAGACGGAAGTCCTCATCCTGGGCTCATCACCCTCCGCCTGGGACGACTCCTGGTGGCCCCCGGCCCTGGGCACCGCGCCCAAGCCAACGGACCACGCACGCAACCTGGGCTTCATCCTGGACTCCTCCCTGTCGATGACCAGACAAGTCAACGCCGTCTCATCTTCATGCTTCAACACCCTGCGCATGCTCCGCAAGATCTTCAGATGGATCCCCACTGAAACCAGGAAGACCGTCACCCAGGCACTCGTCACCAGCCGACTGGACTATGGGAACACCCTCTACGCCGGAACCACAGCCAAACTTCAAAAAAGACTCCAGCGCATCCAGAACGCCTCCGCACGACTCATCCTGGACATCCCCCGACACAGCCACATCACCGGACACCTGAAAGACCTGCACTGGCTCCCCGTCAGCAAGAGAATCACGTTCAGACTCCTCACCCACGCACACAAGGCCCTCCATGACCTGGGCCCAAAGTACCTCAACGACCGCATGACCTTCTACACGCCCACACTCCAGCTACGATCAACCAGCCCGCCCTCGCCACCGTACCACGCATCCGCAGAACCACCGCCGGAGGAAGATCCTTCTCCTACCTGGCAGCCAAGACCTGGAGACTCCCTCCCCACTCACCTTCGGCGAACCCAGGACCATCTCTCCTTCAGGAAGCAGCTCAAGACCTGGCTGTTCGAGCAGTAACTTACCCCCTCCCCCAGCGCCTTGAGACCCTCCCGGGTGAGTAGCGCGCTCTATAAATGCCGTGATTGATTGATTGATTCCAATAAGCCCTGTGAGACCATGTAGTCAGGTCTCTCTCTAGTACCTTGTAGTCAGGTCTCCTTTGGGCCTTGTTTCACCTATATGTAGCCCCCACGGTTAACACATTAGCCTCATTCCGGGAGGGGACCTCTAATCTGACATCGCCCCTCTAGGAGCGTTTCACGTTAGCGCTTACATGCATGCACCCGTTTGCCCTGTCAGGCCACTATGCTTCCCAACTCACAGTCACTACACTTGCCCGAGTCACTGGCTCGTGTGGTGCCACCTGTCCTCCCCTTGGTAGTATTTCCCTTATCAGCCTGGCATCTCTGCTTGCCCTACAGGGGCAAGTGTTTTCTCTGGGTTGGTGGGTACCAGCGTACACCACTTGAACCAACCCCCCCATTTCTGTTTTATCCGGTTTACCGGGATACCACATTCCCCATAATTCCAGACACTACGGGCAGCTTACGCTGTCCCGTTCCGCCTTGAACTACATTTCCCGACGCGAGTCGACCCGCGACTACCATTCCCATGAGCCTCTGGAGCCGATCACGGCAGTCGACACGCTGTTAAATACGGCGACTCCAGACTTCCTAAGCATCCTGCCGGCTGGACTTACGCCTTCGGAGACCACGCTCGGACTGAGCGGTAAGTTTACCACCTCCCCAGCACCTGGTAGGCCCCCTCCACAAGTGTGTTCCGGGCACAGACCCACATTACCTTTGCGGCTTTCCTTTCACCCGGCATTAGTTTCTATGCCTTGTGGTCTCCCATTTGAGTTTCCCACAGCAGCCTTCTTACATTTCAGCTGCCCCAGTGCCGGCTCGCGTCTTTACCGCGAGTCCGCCTTCTCACTTGAAGTTTACCACCTCCTTAGCTCCTGGTAGGCCCCCTCCACGAGCATGTTCCGGGTGGAGATCCGCATTCTCTATGCGGTTTTTTCCTCTTACCCGGCATTAGTTTTAGTGCCTTGTAGTCTCCCAATTTGGATTTTCCACATCCGTTTTTCAGATGCCCGAGTGCCGACTTGCGCCACCATTGCGAGTCTACTTCCTGTCCCACACGACACACGGGGACGTATTCTCTAGGACCGACTTTGGTTTTTGGCTATGGGTCTGTTGGTATTATAGCTGGCTGCACTGGGGGCCCCCGCCCTTTCATCCGTGGGGCTCTGCTTTTAAGCTAGGTCATGTACCTGTCACTTTAGGTATAACTCCCCAGAGCACCCTGGGCTCATGATTCTAAAGTTAGTGCCCTTAAGCTAGGTTAGATACCAGTTATTTCTGGTAATACTCCCCAGCCTAACGGGTTTCCATGAGTCCCGCTCTGGATTTCCAACAGTCTGTGCCCTCTCGCTGCAATTCCCAACTACATGGGTGGTGGCCTGACCTGTTTTGACTACAGATTAACACATTTTTGGGTAATGCTGCATGGGCTTTCCAGCTTGCCTGAACACAGTATTTTTGCTATGACCCCCAATTCAACGGGTGTGTGCTTGGCCAAATATCATCGGGCACCTCTGTATGAGCACCCCACGCCTTCTTTTTGCCCTTCCCTTCCCTGACTGAACTGACTGGCATTCAGCTCCTACGTACTTTCTCTTCTCCCCCTTCTCTCCTTGTTGACACCACCTCCTCTCTTCCCCAGGGTAGTTGGCGTATGTACCTGTGGCTAAATAGCCCCGTACAGATGTGGTAACTTTTTCTACCTAAATAGGTAAGTGCCGCCATGTATCACCTATATAAGAGTGACTTGGCCTTGAATAGTATAGATTACTCAATGGCCAAATGTCTGAATGTGGCATAACCATGCACAATCACTGTTTTTTGTCTCATTGTAGGTCCCAACGGTGAATCTACTGATCACAGAATCCCTGGTTCAGTATAAAACACTGTCGCTCTATAATAATTTTCTTTTAATTTCTCACTTACACATTTGTTGCAGTAGCTGTTTTCTGATCCTGATGAAAGCCATGGTACTTTGAGAGGTCACCTAAGGCCGAAACATGTTGATCTTGTTAATGTAGCTGTCTCTAATGTCGACAGTTTCATTACTCAGCTTATTGTTTTTAATCCTGTCACAGGGTAGCTGAATAAAGGTTGCTGATAGCTAGCTCTGTAGGCAGTTTTAATTCACATTCACTTTCAAGTTAGCACTGCACATCATATCTATTCATACACCACGCTCACATAGGGTTTTTAGGACAACCCATGTGCTCAAATTGAGAAAACATCCTGAGCTCCTCCCTCTTAGAGAGAGGTCGTAGCCAGCGCCAAGACTAGGTTCTTGACGCGAGGAGGCACCCCTATGATGAAGCATGACACCTCTGGTGTGTGGGGGAACCGTCCTTAAAGGGATATTTTCCCTCCCCTGTTTTCTCTGGTGTTTGGTTTATGTAATCCACATATCTATCAGACTTGTACCCTGGACACGTGGGCTCGTTGTGTGTTGGGAAGAACTATCAGCCCAGATAAAGGAGTTGTTACCATGCCATCAAGGGAGTTTCGAGAAATTAAAGGGATTGTTGTGTGGAGACCCAGTGTTGACCTGCCCTGATTTTACGAAACAGTTTGTCCTACAAGCAGACGAGTTGGATGTGGGCTTGGGTGCTGTTCTTTCCCAACCAGATGTGTCAGGGCCTCACATCCTGTGGTGTTCCTTAGTAGGAAATTGTTGCCTCATGAGTCGCATTACCCTACAATGGAGAAGGAATGCTTAGCGCTTAAATGGGCTATGGAGTCCTGTCAATATTATCTGTTGGGCCGTTCCTTTGTGCTGTTGACTGATCATGCTCCTTTGGTTTGGTTGGCTTGACACAAAGATTCTAAAGCTCGTGTTTTGCGTTTGTTCTTAGCCATGCAACCCTTCTCTTTCCAAACCCGGCATCTACCTGGGAAGCTGCAGGGAACTGCTAATTTTCTTTCCCGCTCTCCTGTGGTTACATGGCTTGATCGTTCATGCCTGGATGGGCAGTACTGTAGCATGCCTGACTTCCTTGAGAGACGCAAGGACCCCGGGGGCACTAAAACAAGGCATACTAGCGTTTCTCTTCTTTCTGACCCGGAAGAGTTTAAAAAAATTTTTTTATTTAAGCTTTTGTAATAAGCATACATATGGCAGCAGTGTCATAATAACAGTTCAAAACAAAAAGAACATCCCAGATAACAGTAATACAGTAGGAGTAGCATATACAGAGCGCACACTTATAATGTAGATGTATCGTGATACCTTACACAAGTACAGTACATGGTAATATATATCGCTATATAGTTGGAGTGGATAGCAAATCCGGGTTGGATCTCAGATATTCGGACAGTGGCAGCCAGTATTCTTTTGGTCTGGCACCCATTGGGAGCTCATCTTCATACGTTTCTAGGGTGTCTCTACAATACACAAGATCAGTTAACCATTGTTTCCTGCTAGGTGACCTTCTACCTCCCCAGCACATGGATACACACCTTTTTGCCCTCAATAATGCTATAACACAAAGTTTGCGTTTTGCAGCTTTTAGCTTTCCCACTATGCCTAGCAGGCACACCGTCGCTGTACATTCTATCGGTGTTTGCAGTATTTGACCTAGTGTCATCGTAACGTCTTCCCAATATTGCGAGATTGTTGTGCATCTCCATGCCATGTGCATGAAGTCGGCATTATCTTCCCCACAGCGGACACATCTAGCATCCACCCTCAGTCCACATTTAAACAATTTGAGTGAGGTGGGATGTATATACTTGTAGTGGATAAGTCGCAAGTTGCCGTTTGATGTAAGTAGGGTTGTGAGCGCACAGGTATTTTGCCAGTCTTCCTCCTGTAGTGGCGTCTCTAATTGGCAGTTCCACCGATCTCTAGCTTTGTGGGTATTTCCTGCAATATCCTCTTGTAACAGTTTGTATAGTTTGGATACCATGTGTGCATTGTTTGGGTTGGTGATGATCATTTGTAGTGCTGCTAACGTCGGTGGCTCAGCGGGGAATGTGTTGTAGAGATCCTTCATAGCTCCCCGAAGTCTGTATAAGGTGAATTTAAAGAGGAGTGTTTGATTATGTATGTAACTGAGATCCGCCACATCAATGAATTTTCCTTCTATGTATAGGTCCCCCATAGTAGCTATTCCCACCTGTTGTAGTATTGACATACCATTGCCAGCGTGCGTTACTGTTAATGCAGGATGATGTTGGAGTGGTAAAGCTGGTGCATATAGAGGTAGTTTCTGCGTCAGTTTGCCCATACGCTGCCATGCCGAGTTCGTAGTTTTTATGGTGTTTATTTCATTTCTGCTAATATGGGGGCGTGAGTGTGGCAAAATACAACGTAATGGAATCGGATTGGCATCTCCATCTTCCACAGCTGTGTGTGGTAGATAACGTATCGGAAAGAACCAATAATGTGCGTATTGTGCTTGCACCCATAAGTAGTACAGTAACAAATCCGGAACAGCAAATCCGCCCTTGGGGTATGGCAATGTCAAAGTGCGTAGTTCTATTCGTGCCACTTTCCCGGCCCATATAAGGCGAGTTATACATGTGGTGAGTCTCTGGAATACTGTTGTTGGGGGAGTTATTGGGATGCTATTGAATAGATATAATATTTTAGGTAGGATGACCATTTTCACAATGGCCATTCTATCCGCTAATGATAATGGGAGGTGGATCCATCTATCTATTTTCCCTTCGATTTTAGATATTGCCGTACCATAATTTTCCCTAATTACCACCCCTGGTTCTCTATGATACCAGATGCCTAAATATTTTACAGGGTCTGTTTGCCATTCTAGCGGAAATTCCACCGGGGTCAGTTTAGTAATGTCAGTAAGGTGTATGATTGTGGATTTGCTCCAGTTGATGTGGAGTCCGGAGTGTCTGCTAAATTTAATATATTCACGTAAGAGTGGGGATAGGTGAATACGGGGTTCTCGTACATATAGCACCATATCGTCTGCGTACATTGATATGCTTATCGGGCGTTGAGGGAATTGTAGGGCTGTAGCCGCGTGTTGTTGGCGTATCTTACATGCCAATGGTTCTAGCGCTATAGCAAATAATAACGGCGATAGGGGGCATCCTTGTCGTGTGCCGCGCTGTATTTGGATAACGTCTGATACATGCAGATTTACTTTTATTCTCGCCACTGGTTTGATCCATGTCATTAAAACAGGGGGTAGGCCCATTTTCTGCAGGACCGTAAAGAGATACTCCCACTCTACCGAGTCAAATGCCTTGGCGGCGTCTAGTAACACTGCTGCTGCCTCCAAGTCTGGATTGAGTTGATGTGAAAGTGCAAACAGTGTGCGTATGTTATGTGATGTAGAGCGATGGGGAATAAATCCAGATTGGTCAGATAATACTATATTTTGCATTAGTGGCTGTAGTCTAGTAGCGAGTATCTTCGCAAAATTTTTTGTGTCTGTATTTATTAATGACAGTGGGCGGTAGGAATCACTACAGGTGGCATCTTTATCAGGCTTCAATAACGCTACTATAAGAGCTTCTCGTAGCGTGGGCGGTAATATTTGTTTTTCGTGCGCATCCCCGTACATTTCTACAAGATATGGACATATTAGGTCTACATGTGTTTTGTAAAATTACCCCGTAAACCCATCAGGGCCTGGGGCCTTACCGTTCTGGAGTGTTTTTATGGCGTCTGTGACTTCCTCTACGGTAATCGGTTGTGCTAAATATTCCCTCTGATTGTCAGACAGCCATGCGATGGCTATGTCCTCAAGGTAGTCAAGAATTTCTCTATCGTTGGCTGTGTTACGTGTCGCGTAGAGATCACTATAGGTTGCCATGAAAGTTTTAAGTATGTCTGCCGTGGCATATTGCTGTATTCCCTGTGTATCTTTAATATTGGTAACCACATGTGTGGTGCGAGGGTTACATATTTTCTGCGCTAAGATACGACCCGGTCTACCCCCCTCCCCATATGTTCTAGCCGTCTGACGATGTGATAGGTACCGTATTTCACTGTCTGCTAATTCCTGATATTCAGCCAAGCGCTCTTTTATGTCCCCAAGTGTGGCAGCGTTATGTGTGCGTTCAAAGTCTGCTGCCAGCTGTCTCAGTGCATTCTCACAGTTTTGCAATTGGGTGCGAATATCGCGGAGTATACCAGCACTTGTACTGATGCAAACGCCACGGATAGTGGCTTTAAAAGCCTCCCATAACACACCAGCATCCGTCACGGAAGTGGCATTGATGCGGGAAATATTCTTCTATGGCATGGTGTATTGTCGTATTGTAGAGAGGTCCAGCAATGCTTTAGCATTGAAACGCCAGATGAAGGGTGGGGGAGTATAATGGGGAAGGTCTAATGTAAGCATTATAGGATTATGGTCTGATAATGTCCTGGGAGGTGCTGTATATCCCTTATCCATGTGCTGGCTATTTCCGTTGCCAACCAATAATCTATACGCGCCCAGCTATTGTGATACATGGATACATGTGTACCCTCCAGTTTGTGTGGGTGGCGTAATCTCCAGACATCCAACATTTTGAATTCGGACATGCCTTCCGTCATTACTCTGAGTGCTTGTTTATGGGGTTCTCTTGTGGTGCCTGATCTGTCCAATTCCTCATTTAGCGATAGATTGAGATCACCACCCCAAAGGAGTTCCATCTGCGGCAACGCTCTCAATCTGCTCCAGATATTACTGAAGAAAGCAGGGTCATCTATGTTAGGACTGAATGTGTTCACCAGGCCTATCCGGGTCCCACGCACATGACCAGTGATAATAATATACCTACCGTGGTCATCTAAAAGTGTTTGGTCTATAATAAAATGTGTCCCTTTCTTTATAAGTACCATAACACCTCTTGCGTAAGTTGAATACGAAGATGTCAGTGTAATCTCAGCCCATCGATTGCCCAGCGAGCATTTAGTACCATTCGTCAGATGGGTTTCTTGCAACAATGCAATGTCAATATGGTGTCTATCTAGATACGCTAGGACTTGCCTGATCCTCCGGGGATTATTAAGTCCACGGACATTCCATGTTAGTACATGTAGTGCAGAGGCTGTTTTCCTATTTTCCATTGTGGTGTGTGTATCGAAGGATGTAGCGGTATGTCGTGTTTAAAGTCGTATCTGTGCATGATAATGTGATCTGGTGGGTGACGTTGTAGTATATGGTTCCGTGCACGCAAAACCAATATCCTGTAGTTGCTAGAACTGTATCTGGGAAACTCAATATACCCATTAACCCCCCTCCCACTTTAGCATCCCAATCATGCCAAAGACATAGCCCGATAAACCAAACATTTAACGTCCAACTTTGTCGGGGATCACCCATTGGGGGGCCGCTAAGTGCACACATTAACACCCGCATAGCGGATGCGGCCGGAACGTAAATAGATTAGTGGGCCATACAAACATCAACATTTCAAAGGTTAACATTATGTCATTTGTTTTGTCATATCAAATATCTCATATATAGCTATATTTTTTAGCATCAGTCTGAAAACATTTTGTTTGCCTGTTATCGTTCTTCCATATGAGTATAGTCGCCTATATTTGTATCTATGTGCAATCTCACATCAGGTCCGCTAGCATAGGCCAGTGGATAGCTACACCTGTAAGTATCCACAAGTATTAAACTCTATCTCTATGAGTCAGTGCCTACAGACGAGATGTAAAGCAAACATCACAGTTCGTAAATCGAATCTCCCCACAGAGGCGAGTCTATCAGTAGAGCCTAAGTTTTGATCAGTGATAATGAGTTAGTTTCTACTTTAGCAAGCCATGGCACTGGGTGTGTCCGTTGCCCAGATAGGTATCGCCCATAATAGGGTATGGGAATAGTTGGCAGTTTCTATGGCACCATCCACGTCTCAGCTATTATGTTAAAGCCAAGTATGTCTGCGGGTTATTATTAGGCCCTGCGTATCACACATCAGAGGTATAACATCAACTATTAGCATGTGCACCGAGGGGTGTCTTGTAGTCAGTCAATCACTACCTGGGTGTGTATATATTGTCCAGGTGCCATGCACATATGCAATATGGACTTCCCAGCGTACAGAGCTTACCTCCCTTCCGAGTTCATGTGAGATTGGATCTCACCAGACATCAAGTAGCAGTTCGACGAGCTTTATGCAGTTTTACCATGGCATGTATGTCCTGTTTATAGTTCGCTGTCGCTGACTTCAGCCTGTGAAGTGGAGGGTGAGCGTTCCTTGGATTTCCGTTTAATGGAGATGTGCTTTATGAAGTCTTGGACAGCTTTCGGTGTAGGCAATATTTTCGATCTTCCATCGTGGGTGACTCGTAGTTTTGCGGGATATAGCATTGCGTATGGTATTTCCAAGTCTCTAAGCTTCTTTTTGACTGCTGTAAATTCCCTGCGTGCTGCTTGCACTGTTGGAGTAAAATCCGGATAGAAGGAGACATCATAGTTACTATACGTAACCCGTTGCTTTTCGCGGGCAAGGCGAAGTATTGTGTCCCTGTCCCTGTAGTTTAGTACCCGGGCAATGTTTGGACGTGGCGGGGTTCCTGGAGGCGGCGGCGCCAGGGATCGGTGTGCTCGTTCAATAATGAATAACAGGGAGAAGTTTTCTGCACCAAAACAGTCTTTCAACATACTCTCTATGTATGTTTCGAGGCGTCCAGTATTGGCGCTTTCTGGTATACCCATTATGCGCACGTTGTTCCGTCGCGTTCTAGCTTCTAAATCTTCATTTTTGTTCTTGATGACTTCCAGAAGTTTTTCCATGGAGGCACATTTTGTTGCTGTGGTGCCTGATTCGTCCTCCACTGCTGAGATGCGCAATTCCGCCGCGTCAAGGCGCTCGCCTTGTTTGTCGAGTTTCGCCACCATGTGATCTACTCGCCGCGTGAGGGTGTCAATTTTGCCGTCTATTGCTTGGAGACTTTTCTGGATGGCGTTGAGGGTGGCCTCCATATTAGTTTCGCGGTAACGTTCTGAATCAAGCTCAGTGTCAGACATTGCCTGTGTGTTCCTGGGCGTGCGACGTGTATCAAATGATATTTTAGGCTGCTGCTTGTCTGGCTTGCCCATGTTGCAGGGTGCTGCGGTATATCGTGTTGTGAGGTGGGGATGCGCGTGTGCTGGCCGCTATATATAGGATTATGGGTAGACTCCGGCGTGTATTCTCCCGGCACTGTTGACTGCTCCCCCAATCTGACGTTCCCGCTTGCACTATATCAATGAGTCTGGAACCGTCATATAATCTACAGCTCTAGTGTGGAGCCGCCGTTTATCAGTTGTCTCCAGCGATGAGTATCAGTGGGTGCTCTGCCGTTATTCCTCTGTGACCTTAGTGGAGGGCATGGTAGTACAATGACTAGTATTGCAGGAGCGGGCGTCCGGTGGTGCAGAACAGGATCAGTATCGGGTGCACAGAGAGGTATTATCTAGTTTTGGCGCCAACGGTAGTAAGTGCTGCAGTATCACAGTTATGTCACGCATGGGCTGTGCAATTACCCCGATATTTGTGGTATGGCGCTGCTGCCCCAGACCATCCAGTGTGCACCACGCAGGAGGATATTTATGCTGGTGTTGAGTCACTTCTGTTTATGTGCAGTGCTGCAGGGATGCAGGGGACACAGCTGCGCAATGTTAATAAATGCCGCAATGAAGAGTTTCACATATGCAGGGCCGCCATTTTGTATCAGCCGAGTACGCCAGGGTAATGTCCGATGGAGCAGACATGCATATTGTATAGGAGCAGATCTAGGGGCTTTCACCGGCGAATGTCTTTACCGCCGCGCTCTACACTTCACAGGTGCACTCCACCCCCTGTCCAAGCCGTGATGCAGTCACCGGTCTGCAATCTACGGTGCCGGTGCGTGATTAAAGGAGAGTGGTGGCCGCCATTTTGATTTGCATAGCAGACTCGTGTCCGTCAGCCACAAAGTTGGTTTTGAGGGCGATTTCAGGATCGGACCGCATAGATCACAGCATATTTCGGGTCCGTTAGCATTCCGATGCCTCAGCAAGTTCAAATAACATGCCTGTACGTGCCGCCTGCGGTTATTTTTAGCTGATGTTTGTTCCGGTCCGGCGGAGCAGCACTATCGCACTGCCATCACGCTGTGCGCCCTCTAGCGCCCCCCGACCCGGAAGAGTTTGACTGAACACCCCGGGATTGGTTGTGAGAGGAGGCGGTCAACGCTCATATGGAGACGGAGGCTCAGCTGGATTGATTTTGGCGGTTTGGAGGAAGACGAGCAGCGGTGCGAGCAACGTTGATGAAGGAATAACGGACGTCGCAGCAAAGGATGAAGGGCAGACGAATCCTGACAAGACGGAGAGATTTCCCTACGGTGACGGCTTCACCGAGTGCGACAGCCAGGAGGAAAGAACCGGAGGGAGGACTCCGGACGGGTGTCCCGGCCTCAGGCAAGGGTGGCACAATTCCCTGCATGTCCTGGGGTCGGGTTTGTGCTGGGAGTAGGGTTGGGTCTATGTGAGCTTGTTTTTGGCACTGGGAAGGTGCGGGATACCTAAGCTTCAGCCGCCTCTACCATTTTGTTCCACATAGAGTTCTTAGAGTTCTGTGGAGAACAGTTAGTGGAGACGGCATGGATATCACCCCTCTGCACTTCGTAAAGGAAATTCCTATTCTTTTTTTGTTTAAACCGGCACTGACGGCCTGTTCTTTTTCACTGAGGTGTTTTCTTGGTGAAGGGAGAAGACAGTAGGTAAATCATACTTAATGATCTCGTAATTTGGTTTCCTCCCGAGGGTGTGGCAAGACCGAGAGAAGTGGAAGAAGAAAGGGGAAGAGAGGGGAAGAGAGGTCCAGGAGCCCTTTGGAAGAAGACTATTTCTGCGCCATGAACCTATAAATGAAAGCTTTCCTATCATTCCAAAAATAAAAAGGAAAACAATAACTGAGTAATCAGAGTGGCCCTCTTTGCTTGTCCTGTCACAGTGTGTATGTTGTTTGTGTGTTTCTTAGTGTGTTTATGTTAATGTGTGTGTGTGTGATTGTGGTGATTGTGTCTGTTGGAGTAGGTGTCTGCAAAGAAGTGAGTGTGCTTGGGCTTAGGGGTGGGCGTTGGGATTTGTGGTGTGGAAGGGACCTGATTTGGGGCAGAAAGGTTGGGCTGGGTGTGAGGCTGGGGTGAGTGAGGAGGCTATTTTAGCTAGCGATCTCAGCATGCCAGACATTGAACTATGAATGGCATCCAGAAATACAACCATTTGTTTGCATTTGCCAGCTAAGGCCCCCGGATGCCATTCACTATTGCAGTCTGGCCTACTAGAGATGCTGCCTAAGAGGTCAATATCCTCCTCACTCAGGCGCTGCTGGGGGTGATATGGGTAAGAGGTGGGGTGCCTGTGGTGAAGGAGACCCCAGCCCTATTAAGGGGCCGGGTTTGGACAACTGGGGGGAGCAAGAGGGAGGGTGTAGATGGGTCCCTGGGTGGTGGACAAGGATGAGGTTAGTACAGTTCCTGTAGGGTATAGGGCATGGTCACTAGTAGAGGCCTCCAAAGATGATGACACGGTGGTATCCTCCGTTCCAGTCCCCTCACCATTCATGCCACTGTGTCCATCGGTGTCAGAGGTTTCATCACCCGAAACACAGTGGCTTCCCTGCCTTCTTGGCCAACGTACCCTTTGCCTGCACCTGAAGATGCTGTAAAGACATACAATAGTTTTATTGTATCTGTGTAAATATAACTGATCATGAATTGTTTTCTCAAAACATTTTCCAAATGTTCATATTTCACCTGCTTCAAGGATTTTAAACTTTGTTTTATTTTTTATTATTATCTCCTGCATGTAGGGAACATCTTCAGAAACCATTTGATCACAGTTTTGTAATTTCCCATTATTGCTCATATATTATTTTTTATTATCATTCTTAACCATTTTCAGTTTTCTCCAGGAACTGTTTAACACCTCTGAATGGTTTTGATTTGTTTTTTTGAATAGTGAACTTATGTCACAAAAAGTAATTTAAAGCAAAAAAATCCCTTTGTACATTGTGTGTACAAGGCAAAAAAGCGGATTTTTACTTTAAATAAATAAAACTATGAATCAATGTGTGGCAATATTTACTATAATGTTGTACCAATATTTGTATAAACTGAAAGCCTGTTTCATTTGTTTGGACATTTCACAATAGTAAAACTTACTTCAAGTAATTTAAGAATTTTTCAAATGTTAAAATGAATTTTATGGATTCAGTCCTTAAGTTGCTTATTAATGTATCACGCCCTATGAATTTACTTATGCTGTTGAAGAAATTCAAAAATATATTTTTGGGTAGTTTCAAATTACTTCTACAGCATAAGTAAATACCATACCAAGTGCCATAAGAGCAGGTAGGAAGTAGAAAAATAATCCAGGAGATGGCACCTGGGAAAGCAAAATTGCGTAAAGGACTAAAGAGCCATAAAAAGTCTGACGCCAATGAAGCAGGGGCCGACGGAATGGAAATAAATCAGAAAGAGAAGGGTAAAGTCAATTGCCCCCAAGGAGAAGTAACCTTATGGAAAAAAAACATACAAAGGAAGAAACTACCCTTGAATAAAATCCCCCAGCAAAGTGAGTCAGGTGGGATAAAAGGAGGGTCCTCAGTCACAAAGTCAATTAAAGACTTTGTTGGGTAAACATTTTAAAAGAAGCAAACTGATAGGAGAAGAGCAGCTTGGTGGAAAAACAGCTAACGTCTGTCAGTTTGGTATCCCTAGATTTGGACTCTACCAAACCAAACTCACCCCAATATTTCTGAGCTACTCTTGGACCCAAGGCTATCCTCATCACCCTGACTCTTTCCCCTTCTGACGATCAAGAATCAGAGGGAGAGGGTGAAGGGAGAGGCATAGATGGTGACTCTCAAAGTAAGGAGTGTAATAACCATATAAAGGAACATTTTGAAGAGGAGTAAGGAGTGGAAACGTTTCATGATAGAGTAAATGACTCCCCAGATCCATCTATGGCTAACTTTGAGGTCACAGGAACTTCAAGTGCCTCAATGCTGGAAGTAATGTTAATCCTGCAAAAACGCTGCAAGGCCTGTTGGAGGTATTGGTAATGAATAATGACATTTTGAAAACCCAAAGAGAACAGTTCCAAATTATGCTGGGGGAACTGAAACAAATCAAAGATCTTATGCCCTCCATGGTTAAGCCAGTAAGTGGGGACCAACAAGCGGGGTAGAGAAATCCCAGCAGGAAGAGGTGATGAGTGGTACCCCAACACAGAAGGAGGAGAACAGTGTATTTGTGACCAGGTGGGCTCGGACTTGAAGGGAGCAGAACGAGCACTGAGCCCGGGGAACGAGGAAACCACCATTTCCCCTCTTCTTTGTCAGCAGCTTAGGACGAGTGGGGTTACTCAGTCCCACGAAGAACGGGAGACGAGGAGGGAACCCTACACCGCCCCTTTAGCTGGGAAGGCTGGTCGGCGGGTCACGCCCTCTGCGATGACGACGAGGAGCCCTGGCCAATAAAGTCGGAAGGAGGACGGAAGCCTGTGTGTGGCATCACCGGAGGAGTCGAGGAGAAAAACGGAGGCGAGAGGAGAGCGAGACGGACAGAAGCGAGTGACGGGAGGGAGACAGCGAGGTCGAGTGCAGGCGGAGAGCCAGGAGGCCAACGTCCCCGTGAGTCGCCCAGCCACGCTCCTCCGGGACACAGGTACGCGAACGTTTTGCAGGCTGGGTAGGAAAAAGAGAGAGATCGGATACCTGACCTGTGGGATCCCCGTTCCCAGGTGTACCCTCCCTGAGCACTTCCCTCACACAGATAGATGTGCCGTGCACTGAGTGATCCCACCACCACCCTTCCTTTTCAAACCTAGCACACCCGTACACCCCACTTACACCTGGTATCCTGTTCGTTTTGTTTCCCCACTACCACGAAGGACGCGACCGCGCTGGAGCGAGTTAGAAGAGGGAGGACCTCCTCGAGGGACTAGGAAGCGAAGGACCAGCCCCCGCTACCGTATTACAGACTGGCCACAAGAAGACGTGTATTACACCCAATAAAACCCTTCTTACCACGACCCAGCCTCCGACCCTTTCTGACACCCCGCTACAAGTGGTGGAGAATGCGGGTATAGACACCCCATCTGTACCCCCACGATGGACGCACTAATCCAACACCTAGTGCAGGGTCAGGAGAAGCTGGGATGGGCCGTGGAGCGTCAGCTGATGTCGGCCCAGGCGGACAGAGAGACCTTCAGGGACACGGTCTCGGCACAGATAGAGGGTCTACAAGAAGTTGATGATCGACCAACCCCTCCCTACCCCCTTGAACACCGGAGCCACACCCCGGGCCCTCTGGAGATATCCCTGCAGAAGTACGTAGCAGGCGAAGACCCTGACGCCTTCATACTCAACTTTGAGCGAGCCGCACGGGCCTGCGGATGGCCCAAAGAGAAGTGGCCGTTCTTCTTGGCTCTCCTAACGGGGGAGGCGCAGGCCGCCTATCAGGTGGCCAACGCGGCAGGAAATGCCCCCTATGAGGATGTTCGGTCCCTCATCCTGGACCACCTGGGGCTTGATGCGGAAGCATATAGGGAGCGCTTCAGAAAGGAGCGGGGCACCCCAGGGGAAAACCCAAAGACCTTGTTCTTTCGTTTAAAGATGGCAGCCGATAAATGGCTGGCGCCGACTAGTGTGCACGAAAGAAGAGATAATGGACAAGATATATCTTGAGCAGTACCTGGAAGCCCTCCCTTGAATACGCAGAGAATGGCTGCAACAACATGCCCACTTGACGACCGAACAAGCCATTGATATGGCTACTACTACTCCCGAGCACAGCCGAAACCTAGCGGGTGGGAGTCGGAGAAATACACCCGGCATCCTACAACAAAATACGATAAGAAACCCGAGTGTTCCCAGAAGCCACGAAAACACGCCTCCACAAGCAAGAGGTACCAAAGTTCAGGGGTCCTCAGTGCTTCGATTGTGGGGACTGGGGCCACATCGCCCGACAGTGTCCTCGTCGAAAACTGTCAGAAGAACCGATGGAGGTGGGGTACATCCCCCAGTCTATTCTCTACACCGCTGAGATGGGGAGCGCTTATCACGTGAGACTGGCCACAAGAAGACGTGTATTACACCCAATAAAACCCTTCTTACCACGACCCAGCCTCCGACCCCTTTCTGACACCCCGCTACAGTATTTATATCACAACACCCAATGATTATAAAGAAACAGGGAGAAATGAGGAACTATGAGCAGTATATACCGCGACCAAGGAGATGGAGGAAAGGCCCAAAAAAGGGCCAAACCATAAAACAGCAGGGGAAAAAGGAGGTAGCTTTGGAAAAAGGGTATAAGAGCTTAACAAAGGTCTTGGTAACAGCTCGGGGAACAAATTACCCCTGTATGAGGAACAGCTATCTGTAACTTAGAAAAAGTGGAGAGGAGGAAAAAGAAGCAGGTGAATCTAAGGATAGGAAAAGAAGCTTTAGGAAGTATCCTATGAGAAAGGAAGAGGTGGCAAGGATATGAGGATTGAGATGGGTGGGCAAAGAGGAATAAGAACGTATAAAGACCTAATGGCGAAAGGGAAGGAAATAGAACAACTAGATTAAAGGGAGGAGGATCTGAAGGGGGACCACGAGAAATGGAGAATAAAGCTAGTCAGGATCTGTAGCTGTTCTTCAAACCGAAATGTTAGGGACATGTGGCAAAAAAGTGAGGAAATTAAACCCATTAAACCAATCACAACTGCTATTTTCCCTATCTAAATGTGCAAGCCTACGGAACATAGGCACTGAGGATCTCAGAGAAGTGGGTTTTACTGTAAATAGGAAAGGGAGCAGAAGTAACTAAGGTTTTACTATATTCATGGATAGTAAAGTCAGTATTAGTAAATGCAGAGCACGAGTTACGTAAAGAAGGTATCAGACAAGTACAGCGGACAGAAATGCTAGACTGTAATAACTATGATAAGCCACTCCTTGTGAATCCTGCAGGGCTGGGTTTAAGACAGGTAAGGTTGATCGATCAAGGTTGGGACATCAAGGAAGATCTCGAAATTACCATAAGATGTAATGAACCAGATAAGTAATAGGGAGGGTATACTTGCTGCAAATAGATATAGGGTTCTTGCATCCCCGGCAAATGAGGAAGATGGTTGGTTAAGTGAGATCGATTAGGAGATAGGGTCGCCGCACAGCCTGGCTATATTATCCTGGAACATGAATGGATATAGCAGAATATTGAATCTGGAAAGCTTTAAAGGAGCTATTAATAGCAATGAGATCGTGTGTTTGCAGGAGACTTGGCTGTGCGACGAAACCCCATTGATTGAAGGGTTTGCCCAACAAAATAAATCCGCTAAGAAGAAGCAATTTGGACGACCCTCAGGTGGGCAAATGACGCTGATTTCTACAAAAAATGCCAGGAAGGTAGTCCCTTTGGAAGTAAAATGCAAATGGGCAATGGTTAGCAGAGTGTTATTGATGGTCCCAGACCCACGATATGAAGGTATTGTTATTGTAAATGTGTATATACAGAAGGGGAAATTGAAGGAATATAAGTCAGAATTAGAAACATTTAAAGAAGATGTAGTGTCCTTGACACATAATTTCCAGAAAGATGTACTTATTGTAGTGGGGGATTTTAATCATAAATTAGACCCCCGCAGGATTGACCCATAGAGTAAGGAGTTGTTGTCTTCATATAAGATAAAAGATGCCATCTTTCCGAGGGTGGATATGTTGGCACAAGATATGGCTTTGGGGAAAATCTTGGGTTCAATGGGCTTAGTTTGCATAAATGGCAGAATGGAGACAGATCGACCAGCAAATCGTACATTTAAGGCAGGCCAGCAACTTGCCCGATCGACTATGTGTTTCTGCATGTTTGAAATTTCGAACTAGTCAAGAGTTTTGAGGTGGCAAGAGTGGAGGGAAGCGATCACTACCCACTAAAGATGTTAATATATGGAGCAAGGAAAAAAACAAAGAGATATAGTTCTCCAGGTCCATATTGATTACCCAACGCGTCTCACAAGGCGTATATCAGATGAGCACATTGAAAAATTAGTTGCCGTACAGCAGATCCAAACACTAGAAAATACCCCAAATATTAAGGATAGTGGATGGTATGAAAATATAATTAGTCAATTGGTTGAATGCCTAAGGGTCAAAATGAAAATAAGTAGATTGGGTGATGGTAGGAAAAACAGAAACCAAAGCAAAGAGAAAACCTGGTTCGATGAAGAATGCCGGAAATTAAAAGCAAGTATAAGAAACGGGGAAAGAAGTCTTAGGGTAAAGTATAATGTAGAATCACTCCACAACCTCCAGAAATGAAGGAAAAAATATACAATGACCATTAGAAATAAAAAAAAGAACATATAAAGAGAGCTGCTAGATAAATTTATTGGCAGCAATAGAATCCAAAGATATAAAAGGATTTTGGAAGTTGGTCCAAGACAGTTCTGGCAAAATACAGGGGTCCTTGAATTGCGAAGTACCAGAAGAAGATTGGGTAAGGTACTTGGGGGAAATATATGGAAAATGGCCCGTAACAGTGAGGTTGAGAACTACATTCTGGCCAGCTGTGGAGGAGGATATTAAGGAACACTTCACAACTAGTAATGTTTAAAAAAAATGTCTAATTTAACCTTGACTCAAGCCGCAAGCCCAGACAACCTCCCTGCAGTGATTATAAAAACCAGGCCAGAGTGGTGGGCAGAATTCTTCTCTAAAATGTTCCTTGGTATACTTAACTCAGGCCATATACCAGAAAATTGGAGAGGAGCAATTATAAGACCTATTCACAAACGAGGAGATATAAAAGCCCCAAAGAACTATAGATTAATTAACCTACTGGACGTAGGGGAAAAGGTATTTGCTAAAATAATTTTGAAAGACTTAAGGACTGGGTAGAAGTAAATCAGATTGTGCCCCCAGAACAGGGGGGTTTTAAGGAGGGCCACTCTACAGTCGATCACTGTTTTGCGCTCTGGTCCATTGCGCGGAAGTCTATGGAGCAGAGGGGAAGTTTGTTCTGCTGCTTCGTAGACTTTCGTGCAGCATTTGACCTAGTGGACCGTAAGAAGCTATGGGAGATGTTGATTAGACACAACATCCTAAAAGATCTGCTGATGATAATTCAAGCACTACATACTTGTAATTGGGCGCAGATAATTTTGGATATAGAGGGGAGCCTATCGCAGAAAATCCCAATTAGAAACGGGCTAAGACAGGGGTGCGTGCTGGCCCCCTACTTTTCTCCTTATTAATAGCAGATCTACCTTCAGTTTTGGGCGCTGCGAGGGGTGCCAGTCCAAAGCTAAATGGAAAACACATTGCATGCTTACTGTATGCAGATGATCTCGTAATAATAAGATCAAACCGAGATAGGGCTGCAAAGAAAGTTGAATACGTTTAATGAATATTGCAGTCTAAAAAAACTTGTAGTAAATATGGATAAGACAAAGGTACTAAGCTTTGGCAAAAGAATAATATGGTTCAATTGGTTTTTGGGTTCCACAAAGTTGGAAAAGGTAAACGCATATAGGTACCTAGGAATGTGGTTTGAGAAAAATTTGAATTGGCATACCCACCTAGATGCATTAAGATTAAGGGCTCTTGCTTCTGTCAGTGGTCTGAAAAAGTTAACAGAGTCTATGGCGATATGTTTGACAGACTGGTGTTAAAAGCTTATACAGCCTTGGTACCACCATAGTTTTAATATGGAGCAGAATTGCTATATTTGAGTGGTAAGAATAGATGGGATGCCGAAAAGGGGAAATGTTTGAAAAATTTATTATCGTTGCCCAAGTCCTCAATGGTTCAGGCAGTAAGACTGGAAACCGGAATGATATCATGGGATATAATGGCATGTTTGACGCTATTAAGATTCTGGAAGCACCTGGGCTGAGGGGAAGAACACAAAATATCATAGTGGTGTAGAAATGAGATACTGCAGAGTGAGCTGAAGTGGGCAAAGGGGACAAGGAAGCCATAACTAAAGCCTGTAGAGTCATGAGGATCAAGATGGGCCCACAGAATTTACAAATTGAGGCGGACAAGAGGGGACTCAGGGCTCATGGGAAAGAAATCTCTCGAGATCTTGATTAAGAATACCTCATGAGAAAAAAAGTTGGTACATTTTATGGCTAGTTCATGGCAAAATGAACAACATTCCCCTTATATTGATATACTCCCCTGTCGCTGGATAAGAAGAGAACTACTAAGGTTAAGAATTGGTATTAACCCCTGTTATGCTAACAACGGGATAAAAAGAGCTATGATTGATAACAAAGGGAAATGTGCTTGCAATCTGGGTACCACATGCGACATATTACACATTTTATTGGACTGTCAGAAGGTTCTGGGTATAAGAAAAATGTTTTTATGTCCAATTTTTAAAAGTATGGTTGTAAAAACAGGCTACAAGTGGTAGATCTTCTAACTGAAATGAATAATTTAGATATAGCATGTGCCATGGGGAAGTTTATCCAAAAAGTTAAAATAATCCTTAAATGTGAATAGAACTGAAATCCGTCTCTTATAAAAAATTATATAATATATAGTATTTTAAATGGAAAGATGGAATGATCAATGAATTTTATATGTATGAATTTTATGCCAGATTTTATTTAAGATATGTTTTATATGAGATTGTATTCATTGAGATTTTAGGTGTTTAAGGACTAATTGGTCCAAATAAACTTTTGCTTGAACTGAACTGGAACTGTGTAAATATAACTGATCATGAATTGTTTTCTCAATTTTTTTTTCCAAATGTTCATATTTCACCTGCTTCAAGGCTTTTAAACTTTGTTTTATTTTTTTATTATTATCTCTTGCATGTAGGGAACATCTTCAGAAACCATTTGGTCACAGTTTTGTAATTTCCCATTATTGGTCATATATTATTTTTTATTGTTCTTCTTAACCATTTTCAGTTTTCTCCGGGAACAGTTTAACACCTCTGAATGGTTTTGATTTGTTGTTTTGAATAGTGAACTTATGTCACAAAACGTAATTTAAAGCAAAAATCACTTTGTACATTGTGTGTACAAGGCAAAAAGCGAATTTTTTATTAAAAAAATATAACTATGAATCAATGTGTGGCAATATTTACTGCAATGTTGTACCAATATTTGTATAAACGGAAAGCCTGTTTCATTTGTTTGGACATTTCACAATGGTTAAACTTACTTCAAGTAATTTAAGAATTTTTCAAATGTTAAAATGAATTTTATGGATTCAGTCCTTAAATTGCTTATTATTGTTTCATGCCCTAAGAATTTACTTACGCTGTTGAAGAAATTCAAAAATATATTTTTTGGGTAGTTTCAAATTACTTCTACAGCATAAGTAAATACATAGAGCTTGATACATTTCTAATCCACTTTAGAACAGAGCTACAAAATGTGCAATTTGACTCCAAAATATCTTAAGTTATTTTTAGTTTGTTTTAGCATTGTGAAAAAAATAAAAAAAGATTCTGGCTTTCAGTTTAGTCAGACATTGGTACACCATAACAATACGTTTTAAATACAGTGATTCATATGTATTTTTAAAATATTTTTACAAAAATGCACATTACAATATGACAAAGATTATTCCTTTATGCATTCCTAAAATGTCCTAATGAGTCATTTTTTGTGCCTGATATTGAGTTTTCCAGGTGTGATACTCCAACATATATGTGACGGGACATTCCATCTGCAAAAGTCCCTTTAAGTAATCTATTATAGTTCATTATTGATTTATCATCTGGACATAAAAATATTCTTTTTGTGTATGTGTTACTCTGTCACCAATGTGTACACACCCTGTCTGTTTTTTTCAAATATATGTGCCTATCAAATTTTTTTTTTTAAACAGATTGGCTTACATGCACATTTATGAAGGAGTAAGACATCATGCAAATCTGTCACTTTTAACATAAATTCTATTCAATTTCTTTATAAAAACATATTTGTAATATATTTTTAATCACAAATGTAGCCATTTTATCTTATGTTTCTAGTTATTTTGGCTCACATACTAACTATTGTTTGTTTATAAAACTAACACACAATTGTGACGTTTTGAACATACGCTCTATCATGAGTGATTTTATGCTATGTCACCTCTAATAGGGCTAACGTAAATTCACAATTGTGAAGGAGCATCACACCTGACACAATAAAACAATTTGGCCTGTTTGGTACAACTGTCCCTTATAACATCCAACAACCTCATGTATAATTTTTTTAGGCAGGCATCTGTCTGCTCCAAACAGTCCTTTGGTAGTGATCAGAAATATATTGGTATTGTTTTCCACATATTAATATACAAAACACATCATCATACCACCTTGTGCAAAATTTACACTTTCAAGAACTCTTCTTGTGCGTTGGACATACCTTTATGTTGGTGCCTTAATTTGTTGCTGTATATTTATATAGACAAGAGAACCCAAAAGGTAAACAGGGACCTTGGGTATCGGTAAGTTATAAACACAGTGGTCCCTGACAGGGAGATGCAAACAAGCATAGTTAATTATAGACTCAACTCAGTACTATATTAGTGCTGTCCAGCCGGACAGTAAGGATTTTAATGATTTAAAATTTTTGACTGAGCTGGATTTCAGCTGACTTCTTGGTCCAGCATCGTAGGTCCTCCCATCACTTCCTGCAGTGAATGCTGCACCACTTGTAGACCCCCATAGGAAAGAAACAACTGCCAATTCAATACTAAGGGCAGACAGCTGCCATCCAAAACATAATGTCAGGAATATCCCCAAGGGGGAGTTATTGAGAACCCGCAGAAACTGCAGTGAAGAACAGGTGTTCATGGAAAAAGGGAAGGAAACAATATTGTGACTGGAACAACGAGGATATGAACATAACACACTGATCAATACACTAACCACTGTCTCCCAAATTGAACGCAAGACCACCTTAAAACCTAAGACAAAGAAAAAGCAGGAGGGAAACACTGTAATTCGCTTCATTACAGACTACCACAATGGACATCATCACATACGACAAATACTGAAACGTCACTGGCATCTTCTACAACATACACCAAGTTTAAATGACCACCTAAAAAAGTACCCGGAAATGACTTTCAGAAGAGCTCCTAACCTGAAAAGCATGTTATGTAGATCCGAATTTGAAGACAGGAGAAAACCAATCATTTCGCGATCATATTCGATGAAAAATACCCAACCTTACACGCTTATTTAATTTCCATTATTCCGTCCTCACCCTGCTCTATCTTTACCCTACTCTCTCCTCTTCTTCTCTTTTCCTTTCTCTCTCTTTTTCTGTTTTGCTCCAACTGCTCGTGATGACGAAATCATCTTCCTTCGTGCAATCTTGCATGTCCCTCTAAATTCCTCTATAAATCGCATCATGTTCGTCTAATCTATGCTATTTTATATTAATACCCAGCCTCGTATCTCTGCCGGTAAATGTATTACGCCCACAATCACAATACGATCTGATGTATACTTTCTCATGTATGACTACAATGACTTGCATGGTACTCTCACCATCCCATGTCTGGTGATATCATGTCGATCACTTTGCTTGGTTTCCTCTGTCGCCTTTCCATCCTCTCACTGTATCCTTTCCGTGGGTACTATCCATTGTCCTTTTTCCCTGTCTCGTAACTATCCAACTTTTTCTCCTTTTCTCCCCCTCTTGACTTCCTCTCTTTTTTTCCCCTGCTTTCATTATTTTCTTCTTTCTCTACTCTCGCCTATCTTTCACCGATATTCTTATATACTGTCTTATGTGCCTTTCAACTATGGGATGCATATGGACCATATGCATGACAAACTACACGTTTATGTACCTTTATGATTTCACCACACATTGGCCCTCCAATGTGTTTGTTGTCACTGTTGCACTTTTACTTCTGGTTGTGTTTCTTTGTGCTCTTTGTTGTCGTTTTCGGCTGTTTGAACCTTGATTGGGGTGTTATATTTCGCCTTTTTACTTTGGGCCATTATGTCTAAATTTTATGTCCACATGTACAGCCCTGAGGAAGCCCCAGGCCGGATGGCCGCGTAAAAGGGGCGAAACACGTGTTGGCTGTTACCACTCTTTGGCCATTTGACTGAGAAGTTTTGTAATGAGTCACAACACCTCTACCTATAAAAAAGCATCAATATGAACACTGCGTACTGGAATTTTTTCCGAACACGATTATACTTATTTGTCCTGACTATCCTTTGGAATCATTTTAAACATGTACCTGTTCCTCTGGTGAGCCATACAGCTGGCTGTACAGGGACAGGACCTCAGTAGCCTGCATCTCCAGCTCCTCCGGAGAGAATTTTGAGCCCTGTCTCCTGTGTTTTCTGGCACTGTGGTTTTCGGAGGTCGGAAACAGCAACAAAAGTTGAGGAGGTGTTGTTGGTTGCACTGTTAGTAGGCAAGTGAGCTTTTTTTAAATGTGGCATACATCTACACGATGTGCTAGATCGTCAATGGAGACGAACACATCCATTTTTTTTTATACGTTGCTTACACACATGTTAGCCTGCAGCTGTGTCCGTCGAAGAGTTTCACACCCACTACCCGGTCAACTTCCGCTGACTTCATTTTTATGCAAATATCCTGACGTAAATGTCAGGCATCTGCCATTTTAGATTGTGAAATAGTGTGTTTGTGAATGTTAAGTGTGTCACCACCGCTCAAAATGGTGGCTTGTTTGTCTACATATACAAAATACTAATGTTATTCATTTGTTTTGACAAAAAGAGTATTATGTAGTGTGTTACTGTTGCTAAATGCAATAGTTGCACTTTTGTTTACTCTTCTGTTGGTCATTTTTGATTAGAAGAAAATTAGAATGTGTAAGTAATACATTTAAAATGTAATATTCACACATTTATTTTCATAAACAATAGACATGTAAAAATGTACTTTCAAAAATAAATAAACAATAATTAATGTTGTGTTAAATTATGTTAAAAAACATTTTTCTGTAAATTAATTGAAATGTGTGTTTTATTTCAAAAATATGTTTGCAAAAATGTATAACAATTTTTTTACTTTGAAATGCAGCCATATAAACAGAAGGAGAGTGAGGAGACGACAGTCTCAAGTTCTGAGACCATTTCCAGACCTTCCCACCATGGAAGAACGGGATATAATAAAAAAATTCAGATGAAATAGGCAAAATATTCTAGATTTATGTCATCAGCTGGAGCCAGATCTTCTGCCTCACAATAGGAATCCCACAGCAATAATATCAATAGTGAAAATAATGGCAGTACTCCATTTTGTGGCCACAGGATCATTCTAATACACTGTTGCAGTATCTGGTGGAAGGTCACAACCAACTTTCAGTGGTGTGCTACAAGAAGTTCTTTCTTCACATCATGTTGAGACACATCAACAGCTTGATACAGTTTCCATGAAATGAGGATTTGCCAATGTGAGAGGGAGATTTTTATGCTTTAGGGTCGCCTACCACATGTGGTTGGAGCAATTGATAGCACATAAATTGCCTTGGTGCCACCACACAACCGAGAACAAGTCTACCACAATCAAAAAACGTCCATTCAATCAATGTGCAAGTTGTATGCTTACCTAATTTGTACATCACAAGCGTGTGTGCGCGTTTTCGAGGATCAGCACATGATTCCTTTGTACTACCGAACAGCACCATGCCCCTGCAAATGTCACAACCTGGACCTGAGAGAGCCTTGCTTGTACAACCTGTCAATATATTTTTTGGTTAATTTGAAATTTAATGATCAAAAATTAGTATGTAATTTTTTGCTTCTTTTAAATTTTTTTCTCATATAGGAGACTCAGCTTATCCTAACCGACCATGGTTGTTAACACCGCTGAGGAATCCAACCACGCCTGGGGAAGTCCACTTCAATGAGTCCCATGGAGGAACACGGAGACCAGTGGAGCTGGCATTTGGGCTCCTTAAGGCCAGATATTGATGTCCAGATAAGACTGGTGGAGCCCTCCCTACTCACCCGATAAGGTGTGCAAAATCACCATGGCATGCTGCATGTTACCAAATAACCAAAAAGAGTCCCTCCTGCTAGAGAAAAAGGGAGACGTAACCTCTTTGTAGGTATATGACCCACCGTTTCCCTGGTCAACTATGATTTTCGAAATTTAAACAGACCAGTTAGGTGCTGTATGACTTTTAATTTTTACACTTTCTGTTCATTATTGACAATTATGAGTTAATATAACTTTAGGAGTGGGAGCATTTTCTCCTTTTTGGTCCTGAAGAAAAGCCTTGGGGTAGTGCTTGAAACTAGTTGACCAGGGAAATGATGGGTCATATACCTGAAGCGTTTCCGAACAGCCCCAGATTTTAGCATATCGACTAGGGAGTGAATAAAGTTATTTCTTTCCCACTAGTTTGATATTTTTAATCCTTTTCATATAAGTAACCCACTCCATAATTCCAACCAACATAGGTGTATAGGAACATCCATTTACAAAGTGCTCCCGCGTCTTCGCTTGGAGCAGCACACACCTGTCCGCAGAAGGGCAGGGATAAACCCTATGATGAAGCATGCTACCATGGGGCAACCCTGGTGGGTGAGGGTTATTTAAAAGAAAATTTCTTTTTCCCAGTCCTACAAAGAGGACTCTTTTTTGGTCATTTAGTTATATTTCGGAGGACGAGTCTATCTCCTTTTGCCTCTACCCTACCCTTGTGATTTGATATATGCTGCATGTTACACAACATAGCCCTGTGACGGAACATCCCGTACATTACAAAGAAAGGAAACCATGATGAGCCACCGAGTGATGATGTTGAAATGCAAATGAAGATGACAGTGGTGAAGAGGATGGACTAGACTTACATCAATATGTTATTGATATCTTCTTCATATGAGTGTAAGTATATATTCACATATTATTGCATTACATTTAAAACCAACTTTTAATCTAGTGAGAATAAAAGTCTGTGCCAGACATTTTTCTGAAAGGGCAAGTTAAGGTAAATCCAGGGCAAAGATTTTTGTTGCTCTAAGTTTTGACATATTGACTACTGTGCTTATTTACATTGTTTATCTAGGATTGTTTTTGGTAATGTGTCCTCAAAATCTGACATTTGTAATGTGTCTATTTTTTCATGTCATACACATAGATTATTTTTGTCTTAATCTGTTTTAGATTCTTTCACCAGATCATCTTCATTTGGACATTTCAAAGTTGTGACATTTGCAGTTATATGTTGCTGTTGTGAAGTACAAAGGGAACATGGGTTGATCCTATGAAAGAGACACACATTTCGGATGGACATATCTTGTACAAAGACAACTAGCACGGCAATTGAATTGTATTTGTTAAGATTGCATTAGACTTGTTTTCTGTTGATTGTTGCTACCAAGGCAATGTGTGCTGCTTAAATTGCTCTAACCACATACACCGAACACATACAAATCTCCCTTCACATAGGCAAAATCCACATTTGGCTTAACTGTATGAAGCTGTTGATGTGTCTCATCATTGAAGAAAGAACTTCTTGTAGCATACCACTTAAAGTTGGTAGTGACATTATACCAGATACTGCAACAGTATATTGGAATGATCCTGTGACCACAAAAGGGAGTACTGCCATTATTGTGAGGCTTGGTGTTATTGATATGGAATTCCTATTGTGATGCACAAGATCCAGCTGATGAATTAAACCAATAAGAGTTTGCCTATTTAATCTGATTTTTTTTATCATATCCCGTTATTCCATTGTGTCAAGGTTTGGAACTGTAAATGAAAATAAAGCAAGATGTTTTTGGATTACGCATGGGTTCTAATGTTTAGGAAAAATATGAAGAACAAATCTTTATTAAAATGTACGCAAATACTAGTTTTTGATTTGTGGCTTTTGTTCTTTTTTGTAAATTATTACATTAAAAATTGTGAAAAACATTACCTACATGGAATTTATACAGGAGTAAACAATCTTTTTAATTTTAACTTTATAAAATGTATGATGGAACAAAAAAAGTGAACAAAGAGAGAAAAGAAATACAACACCAGTCTGAATTAATTTTGTTTTGGGATTTTATCAAACAAAACCATATAAAACAGGATGGGAACAAAAAAATAAAACCAAAAAATGTAAAAGTCAATAATTGTGAATGAAACTGATATTGAAGAGCCCAAATTGTTTGATAGCCAATGTACAGCATACAACTGGTAGCAAAAAGGTCATGTGTCCAGAAAGTAATCCAGAATAAATGGTAGTCACACACTAGAGGAAAGTAGGTTCTGCCTCTCTTGCTGGTGGTGGTGGAGGTCCTGCCATTCTCTCCTGGTGGTCTGAATGAACGCCCCCTCCTGAGGGGGACTGCTGGATCCACCGTTGCAAGGACTGAAGTGGGAACAGGGGTTTCCTCTTGTGGTAGGGCCTCACTTTCTGTGGCTGAGGCAGATGTAGTAGGCCAAGAAGTTGTTGGACCACAGAAAGGGGAAGTTGTTGCTGAGAAAGCCCTGAACATATGGGTAAAACAGTCCTGCAGCACCCCAGTCAGGGAGCCCAAATTTGAATTTAGATTTTCCATCTTAACATTGTGCTCCCTCTTGCTTCATCTCCCGGAGCTCTGTAAGGACCTGGTCCATCATGTCTTGGGACTGATAAATGGATCCCAAGACTTGGTCGATAGTGGCCTGGGTTACAATGAACCTAGTGGCCTCACATTGCTGGCTCACAGATTCCCTCCCACGACCCCTACTCCCACTACCCTGTGCCCTTGACAAGTGTGGCCCATCCCTGGCTGGCTGAACTGGAGGTGGTGGTGTTGGATCAACAGCAGCCAGGATAGGGGGCACAAGATTGGGGTTATGTTCCTTTGGATACAGGAAGTGGAGGTATCCAGAGTTGTGGTAACAGCTGGGGTGGGAGGTGTTTGTGTGGGCCGAGTGAGACTCACTGGAGCCGTCTGCCCAGGCAGGCCAGGTGGACCAGCCTTCTCCTCATAATCTGGACTTGCAGGAGTGGATTCCTCACTGAAGGCTTGTTCCTGGTGTTGAGTGGAGTTATCCTCAGTAGCAGTGGCAGATGGTTGTCCACGTACTCTGGGCGTTGGACCTATTGTAAATAACAATAACAAATATTGAAAAAATTCTGGTTTATACATCAAATGATTTAGAAGTAAAACATGAAGCAACCTAAAAGGATAAAGTGAATATAATAAATAAACATTTCAGTAGTATTGTAATAAAATACAAAAACAATTTAATCTACCCACAAAACTACTTCTAAAAAGCAGGTAAAAGGATGTCCTGAAATGGACAAAATGAGGAAGTATACATACAATTTAGCAAACATTCAACACAACACAGTAGAGAGGTGAAATGCAAAATAAACCATTCCAAGGCCTAGCAGGGTACCAATCTGAATATTGAACAACTTAGAAGGATTAATAGCGTTAGTCGTCATATACAAATTGCAAAGTACATTTATTATCAAAACAACTTATATACAGCATAACATACATTTAAATTGTTTAGACAACCTACTTTGATTTGTGAAACAAATAACATAAATTCAATAAAATAACAAGTAAGTGACAACATACAAAGTTAAACAAAAATTGACATTTTAAAACATAGCATAAAAAAGAGAATGATAAATACATTACACTTTGACATATGTGAAAATATGAAAGAAAAGAGAAAACAACCATAATAACATTGCAATATTATTTTCACAAAACAAACACAAGGCATCATGGTAGTTGTAGTCATTTCAATTACATATTAACACACTTGCAAAATTGTAAGTTGACGATACCTAGTAAAATATATGCAGTAAAAATGAACAAACATTTACAAAATAAAAACAAAATTTATGATATATGGTATTAAGTGAAAAAAACACTTCAATGCACCATGAAATCATGTGAAATTAAATTTAGATTGAAAGCTGTAATCTTAAGTACAACAAAATAGATTCTAACAGAGAAACAAGGCAAAAACAAAAAATAAAACATGAAGAAAAACACATATATTGACAACACAGATTAACAATTAGTAAAATGAGAGAAACAACAATATTGCTACAAAATTCCTTAAAAAAATTACATAAATAAATTTAGATATAGGTTTATATGTTTCAAAAAGGTGCAAAACACATTAGCAAAAGCTAAATTAAAAGCAAAAATGACATTTAGGTTTAGTGACACATTTAAAAGTAAAATTTACCAGTCTCCACTCCACCAGGGAATCCTGTCAAGCCTTCAGGATGTAGGATCGGCAAGACCTTCTCCTCCCAGGGGAAAAGTTGTAAAGGGGGGCTGTGAGAACCACAATCAATCCTCTGGGCCTCCAGATGACGCTTGGAGGCCACGGAACGCACTCTCCCCTGCAAGTCGTTCCACCTCTTCCTTATTTCCTCCTGGGTGCACAGGTTGTTTGCTACAGCATTTGCCTAGTCAACTATTCTGGCCCACATTTGCCTTTTCTGAGCAATAGTTGTGTTTTGTACTTAGACTCCAAACAGCTGTGGCTCTACTCTTATAATTTCATCCACCATGACTGACAATTCACCCTCAGTAAAACATGGGTTTCTCCTCCCTGCCATTATGAAATGATACACTTAAATGATTGTAATAACCCACAAGATAATAAATACAAAAAGACAAAATGAACAAGAAACAGACAAAGCAAAAAACACCTGACGACTGAAAAAGTGATCAGGAACAATGTTGTGCTGCAGTGGAATGGCAAAGGATCATGGTCTGAAATGGAGTGTGTTTTATAGTGTGGTATGCAGGTGCAAACAATTAGCCAAAACACATCAGGTGTGTGATGCTAACATCCATCCAAAAGCAACAGGAATAGTACAATGTTGAACGCGTCCCAGAACGGAATCTCTCTGTCGGCAATCCGCCACTGGAACAATGCCAGTACAACTGTGAAATCTAAATAGGCTCGACACAATCCAACCACCCTGATGGCGACAGAGTAACGTTAACCAGCAGAGGAATCCGCCGCATCCACAGCGGTAAGCCATTTACGCAACGGAAAACACTCTGTCAACGTGGATGGAGGATCAGCCAGCCCACATCTAAATGCAGCAGGCGGGAATCCTTCAGCTCCACTGAGTACTTTTAAACTCTGCCACAGAGGAACAACGGGAGTCCCACCAAGATCTAAATCAGGCTCTTAGTCAGAGAGATACCTGTATACAATAACTGCCAGATATTGGAAAATATGCAATTCTAAAGGCAGATGAGCTAGGAATAAACAGGATTTAACTCTATTATTCATCAGTTCCTATATCTTTCCAAAGGCCTCCAAGATCTTCAGTGCTGGGGCAGTCGTGTTTGTGTGTAATTCAGGGTCAGCTGAACATCGTCTGCATACACTGAAATAGCATGTGTCTGCCGCATGACTTCCAGCCCTTGCTTCACCCCAGCACACCTCACCTTACTATGCAGCGGTTCAATGGCTAAGGCGAACAGGAGTGCATCCCATGCCTCGTACCACTCTAAACCTCCCAATGTTCAGATATCACTTTGCTCACCTTGGCTGGGGCTGTGGGAGTATAAAATATAGACCTTTATCTGGATATCTCGCCTGAATCCCATATGTTGCAGGACCCCAAGCCTGTAAGTCCAGATTCGAGTCGATGTCAATAGAGACCACAGAATCCTTCTCCACCCAGCTTGGTAGGCCGTCAACCACATGGAAAAGTCTATGGATATTCAGGGAGGCACTCCTGCCCGGGATAAACTCACGGTGACTCGAATGCACTAGTATTCTGTATTCTGGTCAACAATGTTTTCCCAAGAATCTTGCAGTTCAGATTTAATATGGACCGCGGAATGATGCTCCTTCAGGGCAATCGAGCTCAGGTTTGCAGATAAATGTTAACAGCCTCATGTCTGTCTTAAGAGCAGAGTTGTACATGTTTAACAACCACTCCACTATTAGATTTTGGTATGTCCTGTAAAACTCAAGGGGAAGGCTGTCCCTGCCTGGAGTCTTCCCAGTTAAACGTAATTTCTGCCCTGGACAATGGTTCTTCCATTTTCATTCTTTGTTCTTGTGCTAACTTTCATAGCCTAACAGGGCTTAGGCAAGTACTCTTTTACGTTCGCTATTTATGTTCATGATGGGTTGTGTGCAGGGGTGTAGCTCCAGGGGGGTGTTACACCCCCTTAAAAATGAATTCTGTAGTAAATAGTTAGGTACAAATGCTTTTAGTCGGGTAATGTCACTAATGTGAAGTGTCTGTCTGATTACACCTGGGACTTTTACATTCCCACACTGACAAAAACACAAACCCTCTCTCTCTTCTATGTTTTGAAGGCCTTAAAAATGGGAATTTGTTTGAAAGTTATTGCATTTTAAGTACACCTAAAAATCTGCACTCCTCTCTCTTTCCACTGCCCCTTCAGCCCCCCTCATGTCCTGTTTCTCATATAAAGTGTTTTAACAAGATGTCCCAGCATGATTGTGGGAAATCTGAAGCTCACCTCCCCACCCCCCTCAATCATGCTGACCAAGCTACGCCCCTGGTTGTGTGTATAACTTCTTGTAATATGGGTCAAACACCTAATTAATGTCTGTTTTCTTGTTTGTATGTATATGTATGTATGTGGTATTTCTAAAGCAGAAACCTAGCCAAAAGGTAGTGGAGCGCAGTACAGGGCTTTTGTAGGAGGTAACTGTTTGTGTGCTGGATGGCAGGTGTGGCCGTGTGTTGCCTTTCTTCTTGAATCAGTATGGCCAATAGGAAGCCAGATTTATTGCTTTCTGAGTGTCTCTAGCCTAGGTATTCCTTCCACTCTGGGGAGTGTCGCTGTCCCTTGTGTGTCCACTCTTGTTGTTTAGGCTCAGCTCCTACTGCCTCTTTTTTGAGCAGCCACAGCTCTGTTTCAAGCTTGCTTAACTGATCTTCCAGGACCATGGATATGCCCTCTGAGCTGTGGTGATACACAAATCATATAAATGTGTGTATGTAATACATTTAAAAGTGAGTAATGCAAGTACTCTATCTCTGTAAGTTGGACTGCTCACCATACCTCTGTCAGACCACTAGTCGTTCACCCAACTAGATAGTTTGTCCACTAATCTCCCAGCAGAACCCCAGTAAAGGTGGCTGTGATCCACCTTTGATAATATCTATTGTAATGTGGATTTGTAGAGTGCTGCTTGTCACCCGTGAGGTTATCCAGGGTCTAATTAATTTTAAATTGAGTTAATTAATTATAGTTAACACTACTAACATTCCACAACTTGTAAGGCCAGACCTTGAACCAGGACCAGCTTTAGTGCTGGCGGCGCCCGGTGCGACAATGTTTGTTGGTTCCCCCCCATCCATGGTGGACCACCTCCACCACAGATTTCCTCACCACCACCTTTTAACAGTGCCTCTCAAGGCGCCATAACCACTCTCTTTCAGGTGCATTTAATTAGTTATATAGAACCACTCATACCTGTGTATGGTGCCAGAGCACTTTGCATCACACACACATTACACAGAGACAATAAATCAAACATGTGTAAATCAGAGTGTAGTAAATGTTACTACAAGGTGTAGGAGGGACAGATCATCCATACTGGTAGGGAGTATAGCTTAAGAGTGCTTGGTCTGGAGATGCACAAACTCAGAATTGAAAACGGAACCCCATAATTGGGGGTTCTCCTTAATAATAAGAATCAATTTCTATCCAAATTAACCCTTTTTGCAAAATTAATCTATGCTCTAATCTATACTTTGCAGCAAGCATGAAGTTCTTTGATGACAGTTAATAATTCACTGTTCTATATTAGGATTATAACTTAGAAACTGCAGGTAACAAAAGGATCTCTCTTACAAACCAGTGACCCACTTACCTATTTACATTATATGCACTTTCTGATCTGCATGGTACATGTGTTTGCAGCAGGCATATTAATCCTCTGTGGTATTTTATGATCAGTCAAAACCTCAACTAGATAAAACTCTGATCTCTCTCCAGGAAGAACATTAATCACCGGAGTTATCTTGACATTTTTATTGTTGCCTGGAAATTGCTGTAGGCAAGGAACGAGGCAGCAGGTGCTTTTAAAACCAAAATAAACTTGAAAACACAGCGCCCCCTGAAGACAGCACCTGGTGCGGTGGCACTGGTCACACCGCCCTAGATCCGGCTCTACCTTGAACTGTCACCTGCCCACATTTTGATAAACTGCAGAATCTAGACAGAGGTGGAATAGATGAGAAGGAGAAAAAAGAGGGAGGGGTCTGTGCTGCGTGAACTAAGCTAGGTTTTCTGCCCGATATGCTGAGAACCTGGGCTCATGCATTCCTGACTTTGTTGCAGCTATACTTGTGCTTAGTAGTGCCCAGGTAGCTAGTGGTTAACATATAACTCAGCCCACAGGAGATTACGCCCGTCTGTACTACTTGTGCTTTGTGTACTATTCTGTTTTATTTTATCACATGTTTTGCTGGTATTTCCTCCTGCTCTCTTCATACCCTTCTTCTCTGTGTGGTGTGCCTTAAGTTCAGCCTTTCAGTTACCCCATCCCATAATGTCCAATCTCCCTTTCCAAAGTCATACCTATTTGATTTCCTTACATTTACTTGGCATCTGAGAGCCTCACATTTCAAACTAAGTCATCCGCCATCTAGTGAGTCAGCATAAGTTGACCCTTATCTTCAGTATGTGTTGTTGCTGATGTTTAACATTTATAATCGCTGGTATTTTGAGAGAGATGAGAGGCAGCATGGAGATTTTTGTTGCAAAGAATTCTGCCATTCTGAGCACTTCATACCTGGCCTCTTGGTCTTGTTCCTGGTTTGGGGTTGAAGTATAACGCATGTGCACGCCTCTTTCAAGTCTGAGTCTCTTGCGCAGTAGATTGTGTCTTAAGGGTCAACCATTTTTGTGATACACCGGCTTGTATGAGAACCCATATTGTTCTGCCCAGTTCGAAGCTTCTTTAGGATGAGTGCAGAAGAATGTTTTGGGCTCCATCAGGATCTTCAATTTTGCTGTGAAGAGCAGGGCATAATAAAGTCCCTTTACTTCCATAAAGGAGGGTCTTTGGAGTTGAACAGCCAGAATGTAATTGAGAAACACCAGCGCTCTTGTTCTCCATGTCAACATACCTGGCCCCTGGCTGCCTGCAGGATAACATCAAAGTCTATAAAATGGAGCAGCTTGGATACTATAGACTTCGGCAGGGCACCCAGTAGCAGTCGCCGGGCTGGAACATGGTGAGCTTTGTCGATGGAAAAAAATGAGGACAGTCACTAAGGGCCTATTGAAGTTGTCATCCAGGTTTCCGTAAAGCTGATCATGTTTCAACCCTCCATGCCTTCAGGAACACCCACTACTTGCACATTGCTGCACTTAGAGCGCCCTTTGACATGTTCGGCTGTGCCTTCCAGGAACCAGGCATGACCTATGAATTCTACACCTGGCATAGCATGTCCATCGTTTGAGGCATAAGCACCTTTTTTAGCGAGGATTCTGTTTGAGTTACTCTTCCTGTTAGCATCTTTTGTTCCTCGCGTAATAAACCTATAATGGTAGCTACAACATTCATTTTCTCCGATAGGGATACTATGGTGGTGCTATTTGCTTCCAATATGGGGCCTCATTACGAGTCCCACTGTGGGTTTCACTTTCAACTGCCGCATTACAATTCAGGCGGTCGAAAGTGAAACCGGCCGGTCAGTTCGGCTGGATTTCGATGGGCTCAAGGAGCCCATCAGCCAGTCGGAGGCCTGACCGTAATCCCAATGGACGGCGTTTTCACCGTCGGAATTTCGATGTCAGTTTCCGACAAGCTTTCCATTTCGGGCTTTCTGACAATGAAAGTCTGTCAGAAAGCGACTTTGGGGCCCTGCCACGGTTTGCAAGGAAGAACAGATTCTCCCATTTCTCTATGGGAGCTTGTGCTACGGCCAGTATACTGTTTAATTGTTTAATAAAGAAGGAAGATTTTTATTTGAACAACAATCCCAGCTCACTGAATTTACAATACAGAGGACGCTCCTGCCGAAAGTTTATAACTTTCTCTGATACTTCTTCAGATTCAGACCAAGGACCATACACTAACTACCAACCATATTTCCCATACCCAAGAGCCCAAACTTTTTTAGGCAAAGGCAGGAACAGAGGGAGAGGGGACGGAGGAGTATGGAGAGGTCAGAACCAGAACCCAAATCAATATCAAAACCAAGACCCGGGGTTTTTCAGAACACGGAGGAGGGTATACAGACGCTGAGACCAAATAAAGAGACGATCAATAGTGCTGAGTCCATTTCAGTTTATAACTTGTCGAAATACTCACCATCTGAGCCAGAAATTAATTTGCTTTATAAGGGTCTTTCTTTTGTTCCTATAACATTGCAAGATCCAGTGGACACAAAAACAGAAGTACTGCAGTTCCTGCGGAAAATCAGCTAAAAACATTTTTCTTAGAAAGGAATTTCGAAGAACAAAACAATACGAGTGGATTAAGAAATAAATCACTTTTTTGTCCAGAAAGTTCTTTAATGCCAACAGAAATCTTGGCATTCGAAGACCAAATTTTGCGAGAATTAGATTCTCTTAATGAAAAAAAGATTTTTTACAATGCTAATTGTACTAAAAGTAAATTGCTGGCCCTTAAGAATTTATCTGATAACCCGGCCATAGTTATCAAGCCAGCGGATAAAGGGGGAGGGATTGTCCTCTGGGATAAGGATAACTATGATCAGGAAGTTATGAACCAACTGTCTAACACTCTCCATTATAGACCACTTGATATCAACCCCACCACTAGGCTGAGAGCTCAAATATTACATCTTACAACCAAAGCCTTAGAGGAAGGTTGGATATGCAAAAATGAATTTGATTTTTGAATGCCGACACATATAAGATACTGAATATATATGTATTGCCTAAAATACATAAGAGCATTGGCAATCCCCTGGGAGGCCGATTATCTCTGCATGTGGTTCCTTACTAGAATCACTGGCAAAGTATATTGACACTTTCCTGATTCCATTCGTTAAAAAAACGAAATCATACGTAAGGGATACCATGGATTTGATATCAAAGATAGAGAACCTACCTTACGAAACAGATAAACAACTTTTAGTATCTTTTGATATCGAATCATTAAATACTAATATACCGCAGGATGAAGCATTATTAGTCCTGAGAAACACATTAGACCAGCGAGAACAACCCCATCAGGTACCGACAAAATTTATAGTGTCTTTAGCTACGATATGCCTCCAAAATTTTTTTTCAATTTCAAAGACTCCCTCTATCTACAAGTAAAGGGAGTCGCAATGGGAGTGTAAGTTTCGCCCCAGAAATAGCCAACCTTGTCATTAATGAATTTGAAAAACATTGGATATATGGCGACACCAACCCTTTTAAGACACATATTGGGTATTGGTGTCGGTATATAGACGACATTTTCATGGTTTGGAAAGGTGACAATCTCACCTTGACTCTCTTCATAATTGGCTAATTATGAGGGCAGCAGATTTAAAATTCACGGTGTCAAGTGACAGTGAAAAGATCAATTTCCTGGATGTTTGGATACAGCGTAAAAATGGTGTATTCGAAGTTAATCTGTATACCAAATCTACAGACAGGAATACATTGTTACATTTTTCTAGCGGACACCCAAGAAGTTTGAAAGAAAATTTGCCGTATGGGCAATTTCTTAGAATTAGGAGAAATTGCACCAACAAAGAGGACTATTTCACTAATGCTGAAACACTAAAAAACAAACTGTTGAATCGAGGGTACCTGCAGAAATTGGTAAAGAATGCATTAAAAAGAGCCTGGTATACCCCAAGGGAAGAGTTACTTACCCCAAAACAACGACCTGAGGTTTCACCACTCACTTGTGTCCTTACTTATAACCCAAAGGCAAACAAAATAAAAAAGATTATTTTGAACAATTGGAGAATGGTGAGTCACCTAGGGATTCCAAAACCTCTATTTGCCTTGCGGAAAGGAAAAAACCTCCGCCAACAACTAGTGAAAGCAGTCCGACCGACTCAAGTGCCAAAAAAAGACCTTAGAGGAATGTTGGGTCTATCCCCAGTGGTGGGGCATTTTAGATGTCAAAATTGTGCTGCATGTCAGATGACAGTTGATTCAAAACAAGTCACAATTGACGGCCAACAACACGTACAAAAATCTTTCTCTAATTGCAATACAAAAAATGTAATTTATTGCTTGAAGTGCCCTTGTAATATGTTTTATATAGGGCAGACAATCCAGCCCATCAAAAATCGAATTTTGCAACATAAATCAAGGGTAAAGTGTAACATTCAAGGAGCTCCACTCGTCCAGCATTTCCAAAATCAGAGTCATACTGAAAATGAAATCCAATGGTCCGTTCTGATTGTATTACAAAACGTTGATAAAGACAATATACAAACAAGATTGAATAGACTAGAAGCAAGGTTAATTGAAAAATACCATACTGCCATCACTGGCTTGAATGACCGAGATGAAATATGGGCACTTTTGCAATAAGTGCACTAGGATCCATGCATTTAATTGACTATATAATTATGATAGACTAACTACTTCCAAGCTCGAACCTGATTCAATACCTGATACTTGGAAGTAGGGAGATCTGCCGAGATATATATAGGCGAGTTTTTGTCCCTCTCTCCCTATAGTTATGCAGATATCTCTTTAATCATTGTCTTTTGATATGTTAGTCATATACTTTGTGAACACTCTTTGAATTGGAGTGTGACCATGCAGTCTGGACTGTGCTTTTACTAGCAATCACTCCTGACATTGTTAATGGAATTTATCTTGTAATATTGGATTCCCTTTGCTATGCTGATTTTTCTTGCAATTTGTTTGCAATGTAGACCTTTGTTGTCCTGCTTGCTATGCTGAGCTTGTCATGCTATGCTGATAGTTTCTTGCCATACTGATGTTTGCTTGTTGAAATACATTTGTTAGAATCTCATTGATTGATTGTTTTTCTTATCCATGTTCTTTATAATTGCCATCCTGATATGAATATATAGAGTGTGAGGAGCAGCAGGTAGTAATGAGTCACAAGGTGTTGGGTTCATTGGTGATGATAATAATTCTAATTTTATTTTATATTTATTTTTATTCTTTATTATTTTTTAATTTTATTCTTCTTAATTTCTGTGTTTATTACTAATCCTATTGATAAGATTATAGAAGCATTCACGGCTTCAGCGGCGTCTCCCTATTTGTTTATAGTCTTTTGTCAATGTCTACGCGCTACACGCATTAATACGTAGCGACGTGCTCGCCCTTGTCACATGATTTACGAGACTGAGCTGTACCGGTGCAGACGGTCTTTCTTCCCCGCATCGTGCTGTAGTACTGAGACTTACCAGGAAATCTACCGGTAAGTGGATGGTTTCCTCGTGTGCCCCCGCCACCTCTTTGACTGGTTTTGATGATGATGATGATGATGACTGGTTTTACGAAATAGTCTCACACGTAGCCATGTGCTGATGCCTTCGTTGTTTTTTCTTACGTCTATAGACATTATTATACCGAGCCTGGGAACTAATGGTATCGCCTCTAAGAAGTTATATACTTTCCCTGGAAGTGCTGCCACAATATTTATTTGAGCGGAACAGTATGTATTTTCACACTCTACTGGGCCTTCCATACATGTGGGGCTTTAAATTACTTTTGTACCGTGCCTGAACGGGTTTTTCCGTTTCTTGTCCCCGCAGAATAATTTTCATCTGGACAGTTGTACTTCAGGCACTGCTCTATCCCTGTCCTTGAGACAGTCGGACTGATAAGAGGTTGGTGCCGTGTTCGAGCACTCGGTGTGTTTTTCATGCCTGATACACATATTCCATCTAAACAGCATGGATTTGATACTTCGCAGTTTCACTACTTGGTGATGGTCCATGCTTGACACGCACATAGAGATTTACGAGCATGCTTCTGAATTTTTAGATGACACATGCGTTTTTCATAGTTTGATTTAATGGAGATTTTTGGCCTTCTATTTCTATTTCTATATTTATTTGACTAGCACTCTTCCCCCTTTTTTCTGTATGGTCATTACTGCACTGTGGTTTTTATTAAGTTGTCCTTCTCATTACTTACTGCTCTTCCAAGAGAGGGCTCTTCCTTATATGCAAAAGCTTTAAGATTATCTTCTGTGTAAATACCTTTTGTACTTTTGTAGATGTGTATATATATATATGTAAATTTAAGAGTGTTAATCTGTTTATTGCAGGTTTCCTTTTGCCCCAGTCCTGATGAGGCCCAAAACATATGGGCTGAAACGCGTCGACTCCACAATTTGGAGATGCCCTTCAAAAGTTTAAATGAATTGAAAAGAAATTATTGCAAATTCCAATTCAGACAGAAGGTTGAAATTTCCCCTCGGTTGTGTGCTATTCTTAGGGCTATCTTCTTTCTTTTTTACGGATTGCCATAGATGATCATTGTTTTGGATTTCTCTGCATCCGTAATATCAAATAGGGTAACAAGGAATGATGTTCATGTACAGATATATGTATTGTTGTGTATATATAACTGTTTGTATTGTCCCATTTAAAATATAAAAAAATACTCTTTCGGACTACATTTTGGTGTTGGTTTCTAAATTAGAATAAGTAATTGGACATTAATTATAGTCCATGTGAGGGATTAATTTAATTTTCCTTCTAGAAATAATTTCTCTTCCTATCCATTCCGCCGCATTATTGTTGTTTTTCCAGTGTCTCTTTGCCCAGATGCGGTTGGAGTAATAGGGCAAACCCCCTTTATAACAGCAGTAATAAAAAAATGTAGCCGTGGGTTGTGGGGTTTATAGAGGTAAAGGGTGGGGAGTAAATTCAATTTAATTAATTAATATTTAGTTGTTAAATACTATAAATTATTTAATTAACAATTAGTTGTTTTAATTATGTCATTTTTTTTGTTTGACTTTAGGTGTCGATTATGGGGTTTATAGGGGTAAAGAGTGGGAAGTTATTTAATTGTAATTAATTTATATTCAGTTTTTAATAAATATATTGTTTAATTGCTAATTCATTATGTTAATAAATTATTTGTTTTAGATTGTATATATGGGTTTTGTAGGGGTATGGGGTGGGAAGTAAATTAATTTAAAGTAATTTTGTAAATAAAAAAGTTTACTTGTACGAAAAGTATTTTTGAATTGTATTTATAATAATATTTGTAGGTATTTGTGTTATTTATTTGACATTGTAATATGATTTTTTTTTTAAATTAAATACATTTGTATATTTTTTCAATATATTTATATTTTTTTAATTTCATTTGTTTTTGAAGTAATTTTATTTTGTTTAAGATATTTTGTTGCTTTTCTTGTTGTACTAAGTGGGAATAGTGCACTTTACCCCCCGCAATCCATCACTTTCGCTACTGTTGAACTTGCTGGAGTGGGAATAGTAAATTTTACCCCTCCGCTATCCAACCCTTTGCCTACTGTTGCACATATTGGAGTGTGAATAGTAAATTGTATCCCTCTGCAATCCAATACTTTCTCTACTGTTGTACTAATTGGAGTGGGAATAGTACATTTTACCCCTCCGCAATCCAACACTTTCGCTACTGTTGAACTTGCTGGAGTGGGATTAGTAAATGTTACCCCTCCGCTATCCAACACTTTCCCTACTGTTGTACTGAGTGGAGTGTCAATAGTAAATTTTACCCCTCCGCTATCCATCACTTTCCCTACTGTTGCACATATTAGAGTGGGACTAGTAAATTTTATTTTATTAATATGTGTATATATTTATATATATAATATTACATTATTTGATAGTTCTGAAATTATAATATAAATTAAAATGATTAGTTAAAAAATTGTTTTTTAAGTAGATATATGGAAATATATATATTTATTATTATATATGTGTGTTTAACTTTTTTTAATTCAGTTAATTTGTTATATTTGTTAAACTATAAATTACATTTCTTTTATTTTTTTAATTAATGTTATGTAATATTTATTAATTTATTTTATATATATTTAAAAAACGATATTTAGTGCAACGATATTAATAACATCTATATATTTTTTCAATATTTTTGTACTTACATTGTAAAGATATGATGATGATATTTTTGTCATCGATATTTTGGTCGTGGTATTTTTGTATTGCGATATTTAGCAGGTCGATATTCTGTCAGTGAACCGCACCATCCATATCCTTTCACCATCCTCTGGAACTGTTTATGTGTGGACTAGCCATTATCTTAGCCTTAGCAGATTTTATCTATAGATGTAATGTGGCCTAGCCTGCACCTACTTCTGAGGGCAGACAAAGGCCACTAACAAAAGTTTCATTATATTTCTGCTTTAGTTCCTATTTCGGTATGTACTTCTATTATAGGCTCTTTGGAGCCCGGAGGACTTCCAAATGCTTTCTGGTTATGTCAGGTCTACAGCTGAGCGGACGCTTTCTCCTTTACTGTTAAAGTGCTAAGACGCTAACCTCTCTCTCTACCTCAGGAGAATTCATGTCTTACAGTCGCAGGTGGGTTCCGGCCCCTCACACATCTCTTCCCTTCAGAAATATTCACTACTGGGACCCATGTGTGGGCATATGCCCTCATTAGATTCCAAGGTTGGTTTGGCCTACCTGAGACCCTTAACCCATTCCTCCTTATGGCTCTAAAGTCAAAGGTGGTGATCAGGCCTGCTTCACAGGCTCTTCCAGCCCACACCAACCCCAACCCCCAACTGTGGGTGGGCTAATCTCTCACCGCCTGAACGGTTGGTGTTTTTGCCATCCTGGGCAACCTGGCAACACCTGATGGAGATGTCTGGTTGGGAGATCCCCAGTGCAGCAGATTCAGAGGAGATTGTCTCGCAACACCCTTCCTGAAGGGCCGTAGTTACCAAGAGGCCAGGGCTCTTTTCCATCGCTGTTGAGCCTACTGCACCCCCAGGAATTGTTTAAACTTTTCATCCACTGAGGATTCTGGATTTAAGAGGAGCTGTAATAGTTGGTTCTTCTCCCACCTACATTAGCAAGTAACGGGCTTGCACTGCATCCGGATGATTGCAGATTTTGGGGCGCTGGTTGGGAACTTTCTGTTTACTTGACTGCCATGTTCTCCAGCTTGGTCACTAAACAGTAAACTTTAAATCATGGATTCTAGACATTCCTCACAAAACCTACAGAGGAGGGTTTTTTGGTAGCTGATGTGAATCTCACATAAAGTGATTTAGCCAAGTTGCTGTTAGGTTTAGGAGAATCCAGGCAAGGTAAGTGAATAATTCATGATAAATCCTCACCTCTCCCAATACAATTCAAATTTCCAAATGGAATTGCTGTTTAGTCATTGTTAGCCTTACTCAAGTTGTCTATTTTAACATTTGTACCATTTATATGCAGTAAACAATAACCCCATCGAAGATTAAAGGTTGTAATTTTCTTTGGAATGTGTTCAATGCACACAATGGGGATCAACCACCAAAATTAATGGAGAAGTGGGACAATTCCTAGCAAACTCAGCTCCATTTATTCAATTAGAATTAAAGTCCATATATATTATATGCATACACAAAAACATTTAAACACATTAAGCTTACTTGTGAACTAAACTTTACTATAGTCTGTGGAAGGGGTGCCTCAATCACTACGTTCACCTCTTTACATCACTTTCTTCTGCAGTCTCTTGGTCAGAAATGTATGCCCTTTTTTTCCTCATATCTTTCTGTAGCACTCCTTTAGCATATCTTGTGGGAGCTGAACCCCAATAATCTCCTGAACCCCAATATCACATGAACCCCAAAATGTGCATTAGGCAGTTCAGAACATGATTCTTCTCATTGTTCTAGAAGTAAGAGACTACCCTCCCCAACAATACCCCAAACTTTACGGAGTAAATTCATAAATAGAAACAGGGACCACTCAAAACTGAGTTCTAAATCAGAATTGCATTTTAAAGATTTAATACAGAATCGTTATTAAAGTATTACAGAGGGATGCATAATTTATCATGAAACCTCGAAATATAGAAATACAGAAATATAAATCACAGCAGAACCCCAGAACAAAATCCCTCTAAAGTCTAAGAGTCAAACTGATGATTTGGACAGACAACATTCTAGTAGGAATGTCTCAGAATAATTGGAAATGGAAAGTTGTCCCCGATCCCTCAAAACCATCGTTTTTATACACAATGTATGCATATTAATTTTAAAAAACTGCAAATTCAGCATGGCATGATCATGGTTAGGTAACATTGGAAAATCAATAAAATGTAAATTCAAAAGGTTCTTAACACTAACCCATTTCTTAAGGTAAGAGAAATCTTCTGTTTGCTTCCTCAGCAACTGTACTCCAGATATGTACAACGCAATATGAAACATTTTTTAACAATAGCCCGAAGAATCATGTTCTTCTGCATGACAGCATTTCTACTTCCAGTGGAAATGCTTCAAAATAATACATCAAATATGCAATGGAAAGTTTCCTTCATAATCCATGCTTTCTATTACTACAATCTATTGACGTCATTGTGATCCTTGTTCAGCGGAAACTGTGGGGAGAGAAGATTTGTAGCAAGTAACTAATTGGGAGGGTGAATGAGCAGGAGCAAGATAAGCAGAACACCAGAAAGTGCATCAGTTTTAATTAAATGGAGTTTCGCATGAAAAAATATGGCATAACTATACTGTGTTATTTATCACACTTCTAAATAAGATAATCATATTGTTTCAAGTGCAAATTCATTTGTTCATTGGTTACTGTTATATGCATCATCAAAATGACTAATCCTCACAAATAATTTGTCACCCAAAATTGCACATCAGAAATATCTTTAACAGCCTTCCCCTTCTGATAATTTATTATAATCACTAGAAAATAAAAACCTATAATAAACTTTATTGATCAGCCATTTTTTCATTGATTAGCCAAAACTTTCATCTTATTAAGTAATTGTACATTTTCCTCCAATTGCTTTAATTGTTGATACATTTGGTCCATATATTCCACATCCATCAACATTTTCTTCCTCTGATTTTATTACAGCTCCTAGTTCTATTACTATATGAATTGAATGAATGACCGACCAGTATTTATAGAGCGCACAGCTAATCCGACTGGAGTGTCCCGGCGCTAAATCTGCTATCTGCTGATCATGCACTCTATCAATTTCAGTAAAACAATAGAGTAATTGCACAAATCATCACAATTATTGCAGGTGTTAAAACTGATTGAAGAACACCACTGCCAATCTTCTCTTAACCATTCGCCTACCTTACTAAAGCTACTTCTTTGCTCCCTTACTCAGGATCTTACACTCTCCCATAATTCTGGTTCTGTCAATGTCCTAATCTCATGAGTCAAATTAGTTATGTTAGTAATAAAAGAATCAATTGCTCCACTATAATCAGGTATGTAGGTACAAAACCTTCTTGCCTTAACTACTTTATAAACTCCTCCTTCTTTCGCCAAGATAATATCTACGGCAAGACAGTTCTGCATAACCATTGCTCTGAATGCTACCATTTCCACATTGACTAATCCATCCGCAAGTCTGTAGCTACCACAAGTCTATCTACTATTGTAGAATTTTCACATCATTCGTGGCCACACCGTGGAGGAATCATTACACCCAAAATACCTAAAACCACTTGTTCAAAACTTCGTCTTACTCTTTTCATGTAATGTTCTTCATTTAACTCATCTATATGATAAAGGCTAGGGAAAACTAAAGCCAGATAACATGAATCCTCTCAATTTATTGGTAGGTTAAAATAAGCCGTCCTTCTGCAAACATAATAAATTCCCCTCACAATAGGTTCTCCACCAAACAATAGATCTCCACTAACTTCCTAAGATTGGTCACACACGCTCTCTCCTACAAAGTCTTCCTTCACTTTTTCTCTGTGATTTCGCTTTACCATGCACATCTTGCCATTTTTTTCCTGTTCCACTTTCAACTGGGGATGAAAACCTGAGAACATAAACTCTTCTTTAATTTCTTCCAAAGCAATCTTCTGGTCCTCTAAATTTCTCACTATTTTCACTCTTCTCTTATTGTATTCCCTAATAAAATCCCACTTCTTATTATTAAATAAACACAAATAATCGTTATTCAAAGTCACAAGGGGGATAAGACAGGGCTGTTTTCTTGCCCCAACCCTGTTTTTACTGTGTATTAACGATCTGGTAGCCCAGCTAGAGAAATGCAATCACAATGCCCCGTGCTTAGCGAGTATGAAGATACTTGCCCTTCTGTTCGCAGACGATACCCTATTGATATCCAAATCACCTATGGGTATTCAAAATCTCCTGGACCAGTTTGGTGTCTTCTGTGAACAGAGAGGGCTTGAAATCAACCGTCAAAAAACCAAGCATAAGGTTTTTAATCCCAGCCACACAACCCGCCCTAACCCGTCTCTGAATGGTGTTGCCATTGAAAGTGTTCGCACCTTTGAGTACTTGGGCCTCACCTTGACGGAGAATTTTGGCTGGTCTGCCCGGAGCCATAAGAGCAAGTTGAAGCTCGAAAATTATGCAGGGGGCATCCTGAAGGGTTTTAAGGGTTCTAGCTTCTGACCAGCATCTCCGGCCATCCAAATCTTCAACCTACAAGCTACAGGCGGGGCCTTGTATGGGGGAGAATTATGGGGACACAAGAGGACTACCACATTGGAGGTGGGCGAGAACCAATGTTTACGATCTTTGGCAAATCTTCCGACAAGTACCCCACTCCTGCTATTATGGTTGGATCTGGGCCACAGATCCATCGCTCATAAAACAGCCCTTAGACCTCTGCTCTATTAGAGATGGCTATGGGCCTCAGTGGACCTTATTCTGTATCGGGTGGGTTTGGAGGAGCTACTCAGGCAGCCTGGATTTTCTAGGATTCCCTGGTTTGAGCACATTAAGACTTTCTTGGCAAAGTTGGGATGCGAACCTTTGTGGAGCCATTTCCAGTGTGTCTAAGGCAGCATTTAAGGGGATTTACTGGAGTTTCATAGATGGAGAATTGAGCATTAACAGGAGTTTGGGTACCTTGACACTAGCTTTCCTGGAATTCAAAGATTCTTTCCTCATGGAAGAATACTGGACTCCATCGAACCCCCTTTGGCAAATATCTTGTACATTAAATTTTGATTTGGGACCCTACCGTTGCACCCCTTTACTGCTAAATTGGGGCAATATGATACTAACCTAGACCTGTCCTGCCCTTTCTGCCCCCAGATCAAGGAATGTGTCAATCACATATTGTTCTTTTGTCAGCGCTATCATAATCACAGGAAGAAGTGGATATTACCACTCTGTTGTAGCATGGGGATTGGGGATTTTAGGGTTATCCCCAGAATCCTCATATCCATAAATCACCCTTGAATGTGTTTTCTCTGTCCTGTTTCTTAATGGGAGTATGGAGAATCAGACAAGGCAGTGTAGGGTCCTGAATACTGTATTACACTGCCCACCGCTGCTGTTGGCAATGTGACCTAGACAAAGTTACACCTTTAAACCCAATGGCCCTCATTAACGGGGTGCTAATTCTTCATAGAATCCAGAAGAATAAGGCATATGGCTAAAGCGTATTTTATGAAATCCTAAAACAAGCAATGTCTATTGATTAAGCATTGTTCAAAGTGGCGTTATGACAGCATTTATTTTTTTATTGTATTGGTTTTACTGTTTTTAAAGCTTTTTATGTCAATTGCATTTATGTGAACGTTTATGGCAGCATTTGCTGAATAAAGAAATAAGGAAATAAAGATTGAGATTTGGTGGGAAAGGCCTTGGCAATGATGTCAGCGAGGGGCGAAGCTGAGGTCCCCAGAGGAGATGTGATCAGTGACTCCTGGGTGACATCATTTTGAATTGTCCCAGAATGCAGTGCAGGAGGGCTGGGACAGGGGCAGAGTGGTGATGTTGAACCCCAAGATAGGCCAGGAGTGCCCAGCTTCTAGAACCTTCCGCCCCCACTTAAATATTTTGTTTGCAGGACAATTGGACTGGAGGCGGTAGTCATGGACAACTGGAAGGAGTAACCCCCTGATATCCATCTAGACTAAGGATCCTGACTACAATTGACCCCAAGACCAGTGAAGCTCTCCCCAGAACTAGCAGAGCTTGTCCTCTTGCACCCTGTAATGACTAGTTGGGGGGAAAACTGGACTTCTGCGCCAAGGAGAGAAGCACCAGAGGAGAGAAACAAGAAAGGCCGGTGCAGGGAACTAGTGGAGCCCACTCTCTGCAAAGTTCGCCACATTAGAGGCCAGGAGGCCTACAGAGAGTGCTTCAGGTGGCTCAGGCTCACCACCAGGAGCTCAATGAGCTCAAGATTGAGAGAAACAGCCCAACTGGACTTGAGATATTGCAGGGCAACAGATTTGACCTTTCACACCCCCCACAGCGAAGCCAGGAGCACATGGGGCTCCACTGCTGTAGTACTTTAAACCCCCAGGGTAGGCCAGTGCCCTGGGGTCGCTGCAAGGTGCATGTTTGATTTTATCCCTGGGAAGGGGTTTGCGTGAGGCCACCCTCCCCAGATCTCAAGACGCCTGGGGACCCCAACCACCAGGCCGGTTCATGGATTGGGGGACCTGGGACCCCAACTCTGGGTCACCGATGATGCAAAAAGGCAGAGGAGAGCTGTCGCACTCCCCCAAGGGAAAGGGAGAAAGAGGCGGGCCCGGGATCCCCAACCCTGTAGCCCGACAGCGTAGCAGAGGACGGGGGAATGCTGTCACACTCCTTCCATCTGTGCTGGGCCTGTCCCGCTCCCATGTCTGGAGGGAGCGTGTGACCACCACCAGCATGAGCGCCCTGCCCGCAGGAGTGGACAGGGAAGAACAGAGATGCTGGGTCCCACGGCTGCGGGAAGAGGCTGCACACAGGAGACGGTGGGCAGCCAGGCGTGAGCTCCCTGGCCTGCCCCCAACATTGGCAGCATGAGGGGAGTCCAGGTGGGACCAGGCACCTTCATGAATTGAAAACAAAGAAGGAAAAAGGGCAAGCCGCATGGCGCAAGGTGGTGCAACATATCAGACAAAAGCATCCGGAGTCGCTCATCACATACGCATGCTCCCAGGAGGGCGCGCCCTATAATGTACAGCAGGGCTGGGTATTGACTAGGGTTTTTCTACTGTTGGTGGTGGCCCCAGGACGGAAGGGGCTCCCTGAAGGAAAGAAAAAGAGCGCTGGGGAGCTGCTGGAGTGCAGCAGCTCCCCCTCCCCAAGGAATTCAAAGCTCTTTCTTAAAGGAAACCCTAAGTTGGAAGAGGCAAGGAAAAGATGACCACCACCACCCCCCAGGCTTCTTTGTTGTTGGCAAGCACTCCCCAGACAGGAGCTGGGGCTCTACAGCTGGGTCTGCAGCACCCTCTAAGAGCAGACTCTATGGCTGTAGGCTGTGTGGCCTAAAGAGGGTTCAATAAGACACAGAGGCATGGTGGATATTGAAAAATGCTTTATTCAAAGATGGTTGTCATAAAGATTTGAACAATGCTTTAATGAAAAGTATTCTTTTTGATGGGTTGGCAATGCTTTCTTTAAAAGTATTATTTACCATGTGCTTACGCAATGTTTTATTCAAAGATGTCAATGACAATGCTTGATTTAAAGGTTTGTTAATGCTGACAGTAATTCAAATTTCTGACAGGCTGCAATGTTTTATTACTGATAATGTGGGTACATGATTGCAATGCTTGACTAGTCATAATACGTTTAGAAGGATAATGGTTACTGAAGCCAGTGAAAGAATTAAGTATTAAGATAACACATGATTCTAGTTTTGAAATGTGACAACATTGACCTAAGGTAAACTGACACCCCATATATAGTTATATGTTCTATTGTACATGAATGGACGTGTACTGTGAATTTTGGGGTCATGACCCTCTAGGGGTCAAATGTAGTATTGCCAAAGGTATTTCCACCAGCCTTATGTATATTTGTAAATTACTGAGTATTATTGAGTACTGAGTGTGCAATAAATGGACTTTTACTTTTCTAAAGAAAAAAACAGACAGGACAATTATTTATTGAGTGTTATTCTTGCATGCCAGCAAATGGTGATTACTAGCCTACAGCACTTCCCTTGACTAGACCTTGGACTGCTGTGCTACGCTACCCTGAGAATGTCAAGCGCTACAATGAGGTGTTTGGTTCCTAGTGGAGGGTGAATGTGGACGTATTACTTGTGTAGGCCGCACAACTAATGGCCTGTTTCCTCACAGTCTCCGAAAAACAAAAACTTGAAAAAGTTTGGTGAACAGCCGGCAAAAAACAATGGCAGGCATCCACCAACCATTTTGTGCATTGAAAGTAGTAGACACCTTGCCAGCGATTCCCTTTCAATCTACAGAGATGTCCACTGGGCAGGTGGTCATCTCCAAATTGGATGGGTGGTAGTCCATCAGGGTGGTGGCGGTAATAGCCAACACGACTCTGACATACTCATTACCATCCGTCAAACCTTAAATCAGGCTCTAATTTGCAGTGATCAAATTGCCTCTGAGATGTAATTTGTGCATGAAATGCCTGGTGTGGTTAATTCTTTTTGAGGAACAGGAAGTGGGGGCACATAGGACATCCACACGTACCACTGCTGCCTCAAAAGAGGGTACATTAGGCTCTGCTAAAGGCTTAATAGAGCAAACTAGTCGCTTTCTGCATGTAGATTTGTCTAAAGGTGATTACATATTGAATGCTTATGCTAACCTGGTGTACGAACATGTGAACACTATGAATGTGAGAGATTGCTATGTGTGCATGCAATTGCCTGCTTCAGTTGAGGAGGGGATCAGGTATCATCACCTACCTTCGACGTATGGCATTGCTTGTAGTTTGCTCCTTAGCATGTTCTATGGAAAGGGTCATTTACGAGTACTATTTCTCGAATTATGATTTGGTACTCTCAGAGATACCAGTCTCCAAACACCTGAACAAATATGATTATTACAAGCAAGAAGAGAGAATTGGAAAGTATTTTGTACCCAGAGTAACACTAGACACTGCTTACGCCCATAGACAAAACCTAACTTGTACGCTAACTGACATAGAAAAGAAATTTGTAGATCAAGTAGAGAATAGACTGAGAGGTTTAACTGTCAAACTTAACAATAGGGAGGGAAACTTTGAATAGACCAAGGAGGAGTTAGCTCACCAGGCTACAGGAAGCTATGGTCCTATAGCTCTAGATTGGGAAAAACGAGACAAGTTTTGCATTCATCAGGTACAGACCGGTTATGACACTATATTTGTGGGACAGAGTGTGTGTGATCACATCTTCCTAATTGATTCTTCTTCGAAGAAGTTCCATCACGAACAGTGCAATGGTACCAGGAGTATATTTTGTTTGTGGAAAGAATGCGTATGTTCGGCTTCCGAACAATTGGTATTGTACTTGTTTTGTGGCAGTTGTGTTTCCAAAGATATATCATGTGGAGGATTTGGAGAGTTTGGAGGGAAAATCAAACCATATACAAAAACGTGGAATGAGTGTTGGTGAAGTCGTGGGGGACATACTTGGAGCGATGGTACCTAGCTTGGGAGTAGTGTTGAATGACATCATGATTAGAAGGATATCTACCATTGTGGATAAGTTGTCAATTAACACAGCTCAGTCATTGTTATTAGGTAAGGGAATTCTTGGATATATCTTGAAACCAATCATAATTGTTGTGATCTGTGTCATCATCTTGCTAGGTATGCTAAGGGCATACAAATGGCATAAGGCGAGGCAAATGGAGAAATACTTTAGGGAAAGAGAGAGAAGGGTGGAAAGACTGCAGGACAGTCATTATGAAAATCTGAAGCGGTAAGAAGAGTTCAGACAAAGGAGACTAGCTACGACATCTGTTTAGATCGATCTACTCTACATGGATTTAAAAGTGTTTTATGAAGACTCAACATCATCAGAGGGTGGAACTGATGTAGCAGAAATCGCATTTTGTTTGTAGTGGTGCATTATAATCACGTGTAGAGCGCACCCACATATAATCCTTTGCTGTATTAACGTGAAGTGTTAGAATTGTGAAATGTAATAACATGAACGTGATGTATTTAGGCCATTGAAAAGTAACATGGAGAATTAACGTAGAAAGTGAATGGTCTCGCAGAAAGCATTAACGTGAAGAAACTTGTGTTGTGCAACTGACAATCATTCGTTTATCAAATGTTTATTAATTTGTTGTTTACATGTAGGTAGAAATATTAACTGAAAGTAGCTTATTGTCCTATTCAATTTCGTAAAGATTACATGCCATTTTCTTATGTTAGCTGAAGTTTGTAGGCCTGAAATACATTTTCCTAGAAGCTCTTGCTTTTGGATTAACAGCTTGAATTTCATGTGTGCTGTGGAATTTGTTATTTCTCACGTTTTGTGTTGCAGGTGAAAGAAGTGCTCTTGTTAGCTAGAATAATGTCTTTATTTTACTAGTCAGGCAAGGAGAGAAAAGTTACATCGTATCGATTAAGGAAGGCTATTGTCCTTCGCACAGGAGAAGGCTTGGGAACCAAGGACAAATTGCAGTGAGAAGAAGAACACCGTTGTCCCATGGAAAAATACCTTTAGGATGATACCCAGAGCAGATGGCATGACTTGCAAAGGATGTGTTGTTGGAAGTAGGGAAAGCGCCTACTTCTCCTTCTGCCTTCAGAGAGAGAGCACCTTAAAACAAGCTCTGTCTTAATAACTTTATGCTATCTGACCCATCGATGGTGGAGAGACTTCTTAGGAAGACTCCACATGCTGACAACTTTTAATCCTTTTCCTGAAGATGCTTAAGTAGGGATGTCATCTTACTGTTGGTGTAGGGATAGATTAATGCTTTATATTCATCAACCCTCGATGCCGGGAAATTTGGACTCATGCTTTCTGATCCTCTGCATCTTATTTCTTGAATTGATTGTTTTGCTTATGCTACATCACCTCAACTGGATACATGATTTGGCGTTATGCTGATTCTGATGTATTTCTACACTCTCATTTTGAGGTGTCTTTATGCCCAGTTCTTTTGGCTTTTTAATAATCTACCTACCCTTACGTAGTGGTCTGTGGTTAATATGTGTCCAGAGAAATTCCTGTAGAATTGATTGGCAATATTAACGACCTTTCTCCCCTCTACGCTTACATGCTGTTAAAAAGAACCATCGGATTGTGATTCTAGAGTAGGTCCAGAACATATGGGCCGGCCCTTTCACACTCAACTCCCTGTTACCCTTTGGGGAGGTGAAGGGTTGGTATCCCAGAGAACAATGGGCTAGGGAAAGGAAAACACACTATTTCAAAGGGATCATCTGTCTCCTCTCCTATACACTCTGTAGTCTGACTCAATACTCTGCCCCCCGGAATGACTGAGACAAGTCCTGCAATTCACATCTGCTGTCTCCCCAACCCTCTATCTTAAGTACCTTCTGTTTTATAGTGTCACAATAAGTAAAATCCCTTGGGGTTATGCTCACCTGCAGCACACGCACTCCTGGCATGTCTTACACACATCACCCATGCCCAGCATGAATGGGCAAAGGGCCCGGATGCAGTTGACAATTTAAGAAACACAGGAGCTGCTGCTAGGACAACTCTCTAGCGAGCAACATCTGACTGAGATTGGTATCGGTGACACCAGTCAGTCCTCCACAGCCCAGTGAGAGACAGCATTTGCACTCATAAAAGGAGGGGCACTTGATGTGCTCCTATGCAAGAGCTATTGGCTTTGCCGAGGTATTTTAGCCATGTTGTAGAGCAGCATGGCTAAAAGTTTGAGAAAAGTGCTATGACGCGACCAGTGCTGGCCTCACCATAACGCTTTTATTTCTTATGCTGGGTGAAGGTGGGGAACATGGACAACAGAAGTGATGGTGGGAGGGAAGGTGCAACACAGACAATGGAAAGATAGAGGGTAGGAGGGATGAAGCAACACGGACAACGTGAGGGCTGGGGTGAGAGGGGAGATGCAACACAGACAACGGGAAGAGAGAGGGTAGAGGGTGGGAGGGAAGAAGCAACATGGACAAGGGTGGGGAAGAAGGAACACAGACAAGGGGGATGGGAACAGTACTTAATCTGGGCCGGTGGTTGCCAGTGGGGACCACTGAACTCATTTTTGTGGACAGGCACTTATTTTTTCTCTTCAGACATTTCTTGAGAGCAAGTGACCGAAAAACACAAAGGGGAACGAAGGAGAAAGAGAAAGGCAGAAAAATTGTCACAAGGGAGAAAGCACGATTCCACAATAGCAAGATAAAGGGGCACAGGGTGTCTGGCAGAGGATCAAAGAGGCGATTAAAGAGGTCTGGGTGGATTCAAGACTATGCAGCCTTGGAATTTAAGGGTAAACTGACAGTTATTTGCGCCGCCACGGGCTTCTGAGCAGAGGTTTGGGCAAAGGCACTCATTCTTTTACAAATTAGGCACTGGATGGAAAGGGAAGAAGCAACATAGACAAGGGTGTGGAAGTGGAGCAAGCAACAGAGAGAAGATGCGATGGGAGGGTAAGAAGCAACACATACAAGGATGACAGGGGAAGAAGAAAATAACACGAGCAGCGCAAAGACAGTAATCAAAATGAAGCAATCAGTACTTGGTCCATGCTTCACATGAAAGAAGAGGACGTGAAGCCGGCATGAGCTGACCAATTAGGAGGCATCAAATAAGAGTGACAATGAACCCAACAAATGGTAAGCAATGGGTGGGCTCCAAGCACCTTGCTGTATACAATATCTCTCAAGCGACTGCAAGACCTAAAAAGTCCACAACAGTATTGGACCGGCATTTCATGTAGTCAGGCACTGCCAGATGGGCCAGTTTGAAAGGGCCAGTGTGTGGGTAGTTTTTAGGTCTCGGCCTGCACCAGCGTTTGCGCTGGTCTGGCCGAGAGTTTTAGTAAGCGGGTTTTGGAAGTGCAAACCCACTGGTTTTCGGCTGGCGACCAGCTTGCATTCACGATGGCGTGCACGCGCGAAGCTGCCATCTGGGTTTCCTATCTCTTCCTCATTTTCTCGTCATGGCTCATTAACTCTCTGGACTCTGATGTTTCAATCGCAGCAGCAGCTCACATTACCAACTGACGGCCCTGGACTACAGTCACATGAAAAACAACAGCGATTAGCATTGAAATGCAAGCTTTTTTTGTCTAGTTAGAAATATTGCTTCGGTGGGTTGATTTCACCTTATATCGCTATTTGTTTTATATTGGGAGTCACAGCCTAATTACCAGTATTTTTGTCTCACTCTGTTTTTTTTTTATATTTATTTGCGCAAAGCACAAAGCTATATTTAAGGTTACTTTTTCCGCGTCACTTCTTCACTCTATTTAAACTCCACACCCCCCACTCTTATTGTCTCTCTCTCTCCCCTCTCTAATTCTCTCTACTTAATTAACTCTCCCTCTCTATCTTTTTTAGCCTTTCATTCTCTCTCACCCCTTTATTTGTTTCTCTTTCAAACTCCTTCATTCACTCTCTCTCCCCTTCTTTCTCTCTCTCTATCCCGCTCCACTCTTTATTCTATGTACACCCTTTCTCTCTCTTTCTCTCTCACCACCCTCTCTAATTGGGCATTATATCTTCACTCTATCTCTCACTCGGCAACACCACAGCATCACTCAGCATCACCACAGCATCACTCAGCGCAACCACTGCATCAATCAGAGCCAGCACAGCATCAATCAGAGCCAGCACAGCATCAATCAGAGCCAGCACAGCATCACTCAGCACCAACACAACATCTCTCAACGCCATCACAGCATCACTCAACGCCATCACAGCATCACTCAGTGCAACCACAGCATCACTCAGTGCAACCACAGCATTACTCAGCAGAACCACAGCATCACTCAGCACAACCACAGCATCACTTAGCGCCACAACAGCATCACTTAGCGCAACCACAGCATTACTCAGCAGCACCACAACATCACTCCGCGTCACCACAGCATCACTCAGCACCACCATAGCTTCACTCAGCGACACCACATCATCACTCAGGGCCAACACTGCATCACTCAGCACCACCACAGGATGACTCAGCACCACCACAGCATCGCTCAGCACCACCACAGCATCGCTCAGCACCACCACAGCATCGCTCAGCACCACCACAGCATCGCTCAGCACCACCACAGCATCGCTCAGCACCACCACAACATCGCTCAGCGCCACCACAGCATCACTCGGCGCCACCACAGCATCACTCGGCGCCACCACAGCATCACTCGGCGCCACCACAGCATCACTCGGCGCCGCCACAGCATCACTCGGCGCCGCCACAGCATCACTCGGCGCCGCCACAGCATCACTCGGCGCCGCCACAGCATCACTCGGCGCCGCCACAGCATCACTCGGCGCCGCCACAGCATCACTCGGCGCCGCCACAGCATCACTCGGCGCCGCCACAGCATCACTCGGCACCGCCACAGGATGACTCAGCACCGCCACAGGATGACTCAGCACCACCACAGCATCACTCAGCGTCGCCACAGCATCACTCAGCGTCGCCACAGCATCACTCAGCGCCACCACAGCATCACTCAGCGCCGCCACAGCATCACTCAGCGCCGCAACAGCATCGCTCAGCACCACCACAGCATCACTCAGCGCCAAGACAATATCACTCAGCACCACCACAGCATCACTCAGCGCCAAGACAATATCACTCAGCACCACCACAGCATCACTCAGCACCACAGCAGTATCACTCAGCAAGACCTGAGTATCATTCAGCATCACCTCAGCATCGTCTCCGCAACAGTCACCACCACTACCACCTCAGCATCACTCAGCACCACCTCAGCCTGCTCTCGGAATCTGGCATCTGTTGATTCTCCCCTAGCGTCTGGCCGCTGCTAGTGTTATAATACAGGTACTAGTTCCCAACCTTCACCCTCCGATTCTTTATGCCCCCTCAAAAAAAAGCTTTAACAAACAACCATTGCAATAGGCAGAAACAAGTTGCCAGCATTGCAAGAACAAAAGAAAACTGAGGAAATTATTTATTGTAAATACTTTTTTAATATGGTCGTTCAGTTTTACATAATGCATCTTGGTCATATATAAAGTAACAAAAATGCTTCTGACACTTTTTATTATAACTTTTCAGCATGCTGCACAGCAGCCACACTTCTCTACAGCACAGCTTGAAGACATTGGCAAAGTCAATAGCTCTGGCTAAACACTTATAAGGCCCCAAAGGCGAGACCTATTGGCTATGCCAATGCTTGTTTTGGTTCTGTGGGCCGTGAAGAGACCAGATAAACCAGCCCACACACTGCACTGGCCAATCTGGCAGTGTCAGACTGTCCAAAATGCCAGTCCAGCACACATGCATGACTTTTGTGGGGTCTGAGGTAGGGATCACAAATTACTCCAGCTTGTTATAATAAAGATGAGGCAAGGGCACACACTCTCCAGAGCCATGCAGTAAACCCTTTTCCATCATAACAGAATATGTCAGGATTTTTGTATTCATTTACTGTTTTTAATAAGTCAAATTGTTTGTTATAATAGTTGTTTACCACTCTGACAAAAAATGTTACGTCAATTAAAATAGTAGTTGTTTAGCACCCTGACAAAAATGTTACGTCAATTTAAATATTGTGAGTTATTCGGGAGTTTCAAATATAAACGCTTACTTATAAAATCATTAAAGTTATTTACGTTTCGAAAGTGACTACAAGGTGAAAGAAAAGCCATACAGAAAACCACCTTATTACAGCCCCAGCAGATTTTCAGAGTAAAAAATCTGCCACTTCACCAGAAGAGAGTAAAGGTTGTTTCTCTAAATCAGAATACTGGTGGTGACAACGTTATAGTACTTCAGAACTCTCTCATTTCCCAGTTCTATGAGTAACCAGATCATACAAGGCTGCAAATCCTAAAATACAACAAAAAAGGTACCTGGCTTAGATGAGCTACCCAGGCATGGAGGAGGAGGAGGACCTGGGAAACGTGAGAGCTCAAATATTTGTATTTCACATTTCCTCTGCATAGTTTCTAAACTGCAGGACCATGTCTCGCATCTTCAGTCAATTCTCTCTTTTCAAGCAGATATTTGTAACCCAAACGAATCTACACCGACAAAAAAAAGAAAAGAAAACTGCAAGTCCCAGAACACAAAATGCAGTTGACTGAAAATCTGACAGCACCAAATGATATGGGGCTACTCTCCTGCTTAGCTTAGTTCTGTAGAAAATGTAATGGTTGTGCGTATACACTTCCTGTATTGCTCCGCCCTGTGCCTAGGGGCACAGCTGCTAAAGCAGGAAGTGTGTGTGCATTCTGAGACCAAAGTGCAACAATGGAGACTCTAGGCTGGGTAGGGCAGGGGGTTTAGCCTTCCATTGCTGATTTTTGCCATTGCTCTATTTGTTTTCTTTTGGTGGAGAACTCAAGGCAGCCTGCAGGGCAGCCTGCAGGCCACCCTGCCTCCGGGCCCACGCCCACTGCCTCTGCTGGGAAACCTGCTGCAGCTGAGAGGTGCACCCATCCTGGAGTGCCTGAACAAGGTGAGAAGCGGGGAGGGATGAAGGGCGGAAGGATTCGTTTCAGTGATCAGCCTGCACTATTTTTAGATGGCAAATGGCGCAAGGGTTGTGGGAACTCTAGTCGCATTATTGACGTTTTAGTATTGTTTACACTTGCCTCGTGGGTGCCTCTCTGCCCTCTCTTCCTTGCGTGCTTTTCTCACAGTCAAACCTTTTCACAACTCCTAAGAAGTGGTCTTAAGCCGTGATTATGGCACTTTCGGTCGGTTCTTTGCATGCTGGAAGGTTTAAACCTATACTTAATGGGAGCAGTAAAATAACTGAGAAACTCCAATTCCCAGAATGCACAATTGTTGTTTAAAAGTCAGGCGGACAGTGCGTTTCATGGCACGGGTTTACTTGTCAGCTATGCCACCCGTGCTTCTCTAGCCGTCTAGCGATAAGTTGCTGCAACTGTTCCCGGTGTGCTATGTTACCACGCTCCATTTTCTGATTTCTTTTAGACACGTCAAATATGTTTTTTAGAGTCTGCATTTTAGTTGGACATTCTCTCCATGTTTACTCTATTGCTAGACGTGTCTCTAGAAAATGAATTTTGTGGAGGGGGACACATTGGGTCACAAATAAAACCAGTGGGACCAGGCATCTACAAAAGAGATATATATACATATATTATGGAGTCTGTCTATTATGTCTTATTAAGTGTGTCATCAGTTGAGTCAGATGCATATGACTTACTGCTAGTAGTAAAGCAGCGTTGCAAGGTCATGTCGGTTAAGTGATGTAATTGCTTATTCATGGCTCTATATGTATGAACATAGTAAAAATACTGCTGTTTCTATATATGTCACCCTATTTGCTCACAGCGCGCCATGTGATCAAGGCAGCAGTCCGGCGGCCGAAACGCGTCATTTGGACCTTGATGTTGCAATAAAGAACTTGCATATACCTTCGCTATTTGAGTCTGTGCCCTTGTGTTGCGCCGCTGAGGCCTGAATACTTTGGGATTGTTTCGGATATATATATATATATATATATATATATATATATATATATATATATATATATATAATCTACTGGCGGTCGCCAGTAGATAGTTATAGTTAGGACCTATTATCCATAGGAAATCCGCGACATTCTATTTGAAATAACGTTGGCGCCGGTTGACGAATCTTCGCGAAAGTTTCCAACTTGTTGGGGCGCTCCGCTCCGCTCCTACCCTGAAAGTCTCGGATTGATTCGTCAAGCGGGGGCCGAGAAAAAAGGGGGGTCCCAAAACGCGTTTTCCCCATTCAGTTTTCCATAGGAACCTTTAGTCGCAGCTACAGCCCGAACTGCTGAACGGAATTACACCAAATTTGGCAAAGAGGTAGCCCTTGGTTCAGACTGGTGCCTTTTGCTTAAATGGTGTAAATCCGTTCAGTAGTTCCTGAGAAATTCACAAGTAAAGTCACATATATATCTATGGCGGAGTAGGGTCCGCGTACCCTCCCGATCACGAGCTGCATGCTAATTGGCTGTCAGCTGGCTGTCAACATTCCGATTCAGGAAGTGTTGGCAGCCATTTTGTCCTCGGTAGAACCGAGGGACAGAAACAAGTGCACAAAGCGCACAAAGGGGCAGGGTAGAAACACCCTAACCCCTAGGCCTGCTCAGGGGGTACCACAAGGACCCCTGGGCAAAAAAAGCATTTTTAAAAAAAAAATCGGCAGGATGCGCTTAGGGTGCGCGGATCCTGCCGAAAAAAAATCGAGCGCGGTCTCCCGCGCTTGATGATAACTTGCCCCGGGTGGGCCAAGTCCCGGGGGCATGGTGGGGGGTACATTTATGTATGGGGGGCCTCTAAGGGCCCCCAAGCCCCGGGGACCGCCACCCCCGGGCTTTAACAAAAATGGTGCGGGAGGGCTCTTTGCCCTCCCGCTGCTCGGGACCGCCACCTCCCGGGGCTTCAGTTTTATTTATTTTTAACCTGTGTGGGGGCTCCAGCCCCCACAAGCCCCGCGGACCGCCACCTCCCGGGGCACTAAAAATTAAAAATGGGGGTCCGTTTTGGACCTCGAAGCCCCGGGACCACCACCTCCCGGGGCTTTGAAAATGTGGGGAGGGGGCCGCGCGGCCCCCTCCTGGAGCCAGTGATGGCCCTGGGGACCGCCACCCCCAGGGCCGGCTCCTGCAGTGTCCCGGGTGCCTACCCCGGGACACTGCTGTTTGCAATGACAGGACGGGAGCCTCGCGGCCCCGTCCTGTCATTGCAAACTTGCTTTGGATATTGGAAGAGAGAGCAGGAAACCTGCTCTCGCTTCCAATATCCAAAGCTGATTAGCTTTCCACATGGGGAGCAGCATGTTAGCTGCTCCCCATGTGGAAAAGCAATGCACGGCTCGCGCAGGAGGCAAGGAGCCGGCTGGGACTGTGGGGGTATTGGGGACCCCCCACAGTCCCCAACCAGAGGCCAGGCCCCGGGGATGGGGTCCCCGGGCCATAGTGGCCAGGAGGGGGCCACGCAGCCCCCTCCCCAAATTAAAAAAGAAAAAAAGTGCAAGGCCGGCCCGGGGATGGGGTCCCTGGGGCCTTAAGTGGCCTGAGGAGGGGGCCACGCAGCCCCCTCCAAATAAAAAATTGAGGCCATGCCCCGGGGATGGGGTCCCCGGGCAAATACAGGCCCAGGGAAGGGGGCCACGCGGCCTCCTTCCCGGTTTTTTTTTTTAATTAAAAAAAAAAAAAAAATGCTCAGGCCCCGGGGATAGGGTCTTCGGGGCCAAAAGTGGAGCAAGGGAAGGGGGGCCACGCAGCCCCCTCCCATTAAAAAAATTGGAGAAAAAAACGACCGGCATTGTGCCGGAGGCCCCGCCCCTCCCTGCAGTACTCTGCAAACGCGCCCTGGCGCGCTTGCAGAGGGGAATCGAATTCCCTTGAATACTGGGGGTCCCTGGGGGCCAACTAGCCCACCAGGAACCTCCAGTATGCGCCAGGGGCTGCGTTGCAGAGACGTGTACAGAGGCCACGCCCCTTTTACACCTCTCTGCAACGCAGCTCTGTGGCGCTTTTGGAGGTATATGGTGGGCTAGTTGGACTCCAGGGACCCTCAGGATTCAAGGGACTTAATCCCCCAACTTAAAACGCGCCACGGGCGCGTTTGCACAGTGGTGAAGGGAGGGGTGGGGCTTCAGGTGACATGTGTGCAAACAGGCCCCGTGGCGCGTTTTAAGATGGGGAATAAATTCCTTTCAATCCTGAGGGTCTCTAGCCAACTAGCCCACCAGGTACCTCAGTAAGCGCCACGGAGCTGCGTTGCAGAGTGTTGTAAAGGGGCCTCTGAACACCTCTCTGCAACGCAGCCCCTGGCGCATACTGGAGGTACCTGGTGGGCTAGTTGGCCCCTAGGGACCCTCGGGATTGAGGAGGAATTAATTGTCCAACTTAAAACGCGCCACAGGGCGTGTTTGCAGACATGTCACCTTAGGCCCCACCCCTTCCTTCACCATTGTGCAAATATTCCTCTAAAATCAGCCGAACTACGAATTCCGATTTACTCACCTGTTATCAGGAGAGACCTCAGTGCTGCATCTTTGAGCCCAGTACTGATCCTGAAAAGTAATTCTAACCGTACTTACCAGTAACTTGAATTTCCTTCCATAGGCTAACATTGACTGGTTTCACTTGGAAATTCTTCTAAGTGTGGAGTTTTGGAACTTTATAATATTCCTCTAAAATCAGCCGAAATACGAATTCCGATTTACTCACCTGTTATCAGGAGAGACCTCAGTGCTGCATCTTTCAGCCCAGTACTGATCCTGAAAAGTAATTTTAACCGTACTTACCAGTAACTTGAATTTCCTTCCATAGGATATCATTGCCTGCTTTTTGCTGAAAAAGTTTCTAAGTGTCGATTTTTGAAACATACAAATATTCCTCTAAAATCAGACGAAATACTGAATTCCGATTTACTCACCTGTTATCAGGAGAGAACCCAGTGCTGCATCTTTTAGCCCAGCACTGACCCTGAAAAAGTAGTTCTAACCGTACTTACCAGTAACTTGAATTTCCTTCCATAGGAATCCATTGTCTGGTTTTCAGCAGAAAAGTTTCAAAGTGTCGATTTTCACAAACTACAAATATTCCTTAAAAATCGCATGTGTGACTTAAACGCATTCTTTCAACTGTTTACAGGAGATGCACCAGTGCTGGTTCCAGGATCCACCACTGAGTAAGAAAAAGTAACGATAACACTACTTACCTGCTAAGTGAATTTCCTCCCATAGGATAACATTGGTGATTCTATATGAAAAAGTTTCTAAGTGTCAACTTTTAAAATACAATAATATTCCTTAAAAATCACTACTGTAACCAAAACGCTTTTACTCAACTGTTTACAGGAGATGTCCCAGGACTGAATCTAGGATCCAGTCCTGTGGTTAGAAAAGTAATCCATAAAGTAACTAATTGCATTTAACTAGAAATTCACATTGAGCTCAATGTTGCTTTGTTTTTGAAATTGTGTTGCCCATTGCAACAACTGTAACTACTGTACTTAAAAGTCTATTGCCTATTTGCAAAGTATTTAAACTAAAGTAATTCATTCTGAGAAAGTATATTTTGTAATGAAATGTATAATGTAATTACAATGTAATTTAAAAAATAAAATATCTAAAAATAAATAATTTAAAAAAATGTTGTAAATCAGTATCAAAAAAATAAATATAACAATTAATACATTTAAAAATTGTCATTTACAAAACCTTTGAAATTCACTGAAAAAACCATAGGTTTCAGACACGTTATAGTTAGGAATTAGCATTTAAAAAACCTTTGAAATTCACTGAAAAAAACATAGGTTTCAGGCACGTTATAGTTAGAAATTAGCATTTAAAAACCTTAGAAATTCACTGAAAAAACCATAAGGTTTTAGGGACAGTTATAGTTAGTTGAACATTGCACTCGTACAAAACCCGTGAAATTCCCCGTTATAGTTAGTTCAGGTAACTATAACTCGCGCTCCCGCAATGCACTGCTGATGACGTCACATATTACATCACTCATGACATGGTCAGTGACATCACTGATGACATCACTGATGACATCTCAAATGACATCACTGATGACATCATCCATGTGAGAATTTAATGCACCTCCTCACACCCTAATATAACCTTTGATACACCCACTCTAAATTACAGACTGCCATTCTCAAAACCATAGACACTCCAACACCAATAACTACATACCCACTCACTGATTCTTAGGTCTACACACACACATCCACTCACTCACCCGTACAGTCACTCATACTTATGGTCACTCAGTACAGGACTATCATATGCACTCATACTCCTATATAGACACTCAAACACCGCCACTCATCCATAGAGGTACTCACACACCTAGTCAGTCATGCAAATAATTAAACACACTGCCATTTACTCACCTATACAGTTATACACACACCAGCTCACTTACTCATACAAATACTAGCACATTCTTACGCTCTTATACAATCACTGATACCAGCACACACTCATCCATACAGTCACTCTCACAATCACACACTCTCGCTTATAGCTATTTATATACTCCAACACACATATATACTGCCTTTCACATATGTAGTTACTCACACATGTACCACTGGGACATACATTCACTCACTAACACACTCTTACACACACTTACCCACCCATACAGTCTATCACAGATGCACTCTTGAAACCATCCACCCAGTGAATCACCCACTCACACATCTATGCACAGAGTCGCACACACCCCACCCACACAAACACTCAGGCACCCATACAGATACTCAGACAACCAATCAATAACTCATATAGACACTTATGTAGCTATTCACAAACCCATGCATCACTTACACAGCAACAGACAGACGGATACAGACATTCACCCAGTTTAGTCACTAACCCATGCATTCAGTAAGATACGTTTAATCACTCACTTATCGAGTTAGTCACGCACCTACTAAATCATCAATACAGACACTTATACACCCACTCATTCTTCAATACGCCTTTCCTATATATTTTAAAAATATTTAAACTTTACAGAAACACACAGTCACTGGATGATGTCATCAGTGATGTCATTTGAGATGTCATCAGTGATGTCATCAGTGATGTCACTGACCATGTCATGGGTGATGTAATATGTGACATCATCAGCAGTGCATTGCGGGCGCGAGTTATAGTTACCTGAACTAACTATAACGGGGAATTTGACGGGTTTTGTACGAGTGCAATGTCCAACTAACTATAACTGTCCCTAAAACCTTATGGTTTTTTCAGTGAATTTCTAAGGTTTTTAAATGCTAATTTCTAACTATAACGTGCCTGAAACCTATGGTTTTTTCAGTGAATTTCAAAGGTTTTTTAAATGCTAATTCCTAACTATAACGTGTCTGAAACCTATGGTTTTTTCAGTGAATATATATATATATATATATATATCAATCATGACAGTGGAGAAGACCAGTCAGGCAGAACTCTGCATTTTGGTTATTACATATTTATAGTGCACATATATTCAATTTAAGGTATTGCGACATTGTACCAGCTGTTCATTTTCTGTTTCCCACGACACAACCTCTTTCATTTTTTAGGTCTCACGTAGACAGCGCATGCGGTGTCTCTTCGAGAGATTTTGTTAGTGGGCTTGGAGCCCTCCTGTTACTTACCATTGGTGGGCTTCAAAGCCACTCTCGATTGCTTGCTTCCTGCTGTTCAGCTCTGCGGTCGGCATTTCCCTCTTCTGACCCTCCCCTAGAGCATGGCCCAAGTACTTGTGTCCTTACACTGCTCGCAATTTTGGAAGCAATTTTTTTCTTTTTGTGTGTTGACCCACTCTACGGAGTGCATCTTTTGTAGCTGACTCTGTCACCTACCTAATCCCGTTGTCTGTGTTTGCTTGTTCCACCTCTCTCCCTCCCATTGCTGTGCCCCCCACACTCCCGCTGTCTGTGTCCGCTTGTTTATTTAGCTTTCACCACTGTTTGCAACTGCATCTCGGCCACACATGTATTGTGTTTTGTTTAACAATTTTTATTTGCCTGAGCTTGTGTTTAAGGTGTGACTGCAAGGGTACCTTGCACATGAGTGTTTGTTTATTTTTAGCTCAAGCACACATGAGCAAAAAGAACAAATGATGGACGGAATGCTGAACAAATCAGACATTCACCCCAATCACAGATCTGGGTTTAATGCATAATTTTTTTGCTCACACATGTTATCACATTGAGGCAGGGACACTGGAATAATGCAATTGTGAGACCTTGGCAATTTTAGAATAATTAGGGATTTGCCATTTAATTCCTCATCTGTTATACAGTCTGCAGATTTTAACAAAACAAATTTGTTTCTAGCTCAAACGGTTCAAAAGTTACTAAAAATGCAGCAACATGTTGCAGCGCAGTGGAAGGCCCTTTGCAAAGCTGGACTGGTCAGTTTTCTGTTGCCTATTGCTATATTTGGGTGTTAAACTGGTACTAATGGGTACTAATGAGGTGCAACCAATGCACAGACAGTGGTACCAAATTAAAAAATGCTGAAATAATGAAGTAATCCCATTACAAAATGTGCCTCATTATGCCACACAGTTTGCTTTTTCTTACCACATAATTTACTCAACCCTGCTGCATAATTTGGTCCACTGCTGCCGCATAATTACCCTGTACCTGCATTAGGAGAACTGCTTGCCTGTTATATACACACTGTTGCATTCCATTTCCTTTGAGATAAGGAAATGTGCTTCCAACACTCTCTTCATATGCAGTGTTACTGGGGAAATGTAATTCATCTTTCTTACAGGAGTTTTATGGGTTTCCCAGCTTCAAACATAGACGCCATTTAGGAATTGCAAGGGGTCGCAGCTGCCACCCCTGGATTGTTCCTTGCAACCCCTGGCACTGCCTTTGCGACCCCTGGTCTCAGAGGCGGCAAAATCAGTGCCTGGAACACAGCGGCAGCTCGTCCTTATGGACGTCGGTTTGGGGCTCCACTCTCCCTTGTTTTCTGTCAATTGGTTATTACACTAATAGTGAATAATAGTGCAGTATTCACTTTTAATGTAATAAAAGTGACGTACAATTAGCTGGAATATGACCATCCCTAGCAGCTGAGGTAAGTAAGAAAAATGCCTTTAAATGTAGGTTGTGTTCGTGCCTGCGGATGAGAGCATGTTTATGTGAGAGAGAGAGTGTGTATGTGTAAGCATGTGTGTGTGAGTGAAAAATGAAGGTCAACAAGTGTGTGATGTCACTTCCGCTACCCGTGGCATTTTGGTGAATTGATGGCCATGGTTTCAAAGCCCACTGATCTGTGGATAACGAGACACGCATTGCAGTGTTTTTTTGTTATGTGCAGAGCTGTAGCCTTTGAAGCTGGAGAACTCCATTCAAGTTCCACCAGCACCACAACTTCTTGTGATTGTGGTGCAAATACTTTAATTGGGACATGTAAAAAAACAGAATAATCCAGCTGCCCCTCCCATCCTAACATTGCAAGTGTATTGGAAGCACATTTTCATATCTCAAACGAAATGGAGCTTGCATGTGAGGACTTGTTTATTTAACTTTATTCCACCTTGGACAATACTGCCTGTCATTTGTTAAGTTAGACAGCTTCAAACAATATTTGCAACTGTACCTCAACCACAAACTTAGTTTTATTCCCCTCAAACAACTCTGTCTTTCAATTCTTATGTTAAACAGCTTTATACAATAGTGTGGCTGCAAAAACACAGGAAGTGGACAAAGTACATGGGAAAATGTTAGTTATCCTTAATTTATTTTAGCTTATGGGTATCCAAAAAGCAACTGATCCAGCGCGATATTGGCAAACAGCATTCATACACTAGATACTCACTTGGGCCCATACATTCACACTACGCTAATACTTACGCTGGGTTTATCAGTTGTTACTCTCTATCAAAATCCCTGCTACCAATTACCTTCTGATTGAAGAGTAATGGCTTACCAATGAATCATTTGCTAATTGGGAAATTTAAAATGAGTGACATTCATTATAATACAAAATCCTGAAATAACCACTGAGTCAGGAAGTTTTAAAATGTTTATCTAAAGATTTAGCAGAGTAAAATACAGAGCCACATGGTACTTAATCGCAATACCCAAGATTAAGCATAGAAATGTTTATTGCTAATCAATGACGGTGTTTAAGAAGAGAAGAAGATAGAGACAGCAGCGCAACTAAAGGTTGCATTATATTTACCTAAGTGCGAGAACCAAACCCCTTAGCCAAGGAGTTGAAAGGATAGGACCCAGGAAGGATGAAGAGCAAAGACTTCCTCCAGGATCAGGACAGGACCGGTGACCTCTCTACAACGACGCCTGCGTCGTTCCCCTCTCTGATACTCGGCTTCTCCTCGATTCTCCCGTGTCTCCCTTCTAATGGACTCCGCCGCCCCCTCCTCAGGACCTCTTCAGGACAGGGATTCAGTCTGCAATCGATCAGCTTAGCGGTCTGGAGCTCTTCTTGTGCGTGCTGTGGTCTGAGCTAGAAGCTAACTAATTAGCTAATTTTATATCTATTATACCCTTCTACGCCCATGTACCTCCCCTTAATGTTGCTAAAATATGGGGCCACTACTTCTGATTGGACAGGGACAGGAGGTGGATTCTCGCACCATATTGATTTGGCCTAAATTGTAAAGCCTATTGTCTTTACGTTCCCACCCTTCAATTTAATACATTCGCTTTATTTCCCACCCGTCTCATGACAAATGTAAACCAATTTTCATAGACAATGTATCAATGCACAACAGGAAAAGCAAAGTACATCATCTTCGGTCATCGGGTCGCGGCCTTGGATTTCGTCCAGGTTGACTTCATTTGGCAGGCACACACGACACATGCGCAGAACCATTTGCCTCTCGAGTTTCAGATCACCAACCCAGGCCCAAGTTTACGAACTAATAAAAGTGCAAGAAGAAAATATTAGAATCACAAATAAAATGTTTCACTGTATACCAACTATTTCTATTCTATTCCCATTTAATTATATATTCTAACCCGCATTAGTAGCGTTAGAAAACGACAATTTAGTAATGACATGAGAGCAAGCTGAAGCATGTGAAAACATCAAGCAGCCATTTTAATGCACACTGCGCAGAAGCAAAAGTTTCCCACCAAGCAAAGAAAGACGTCACACCATGTGATATGGTGCGACATGCGCATTGAGCTTTCCCGCGCATAGCGGCCATTTTGGATTACAAACAAGCGTTATTCATTAGTAAAACACATAGGCAAGCATCCCTTTCTTTTGTGTCGTGAATGCAAAGGTTAGTATTAACAATACAAGTTTAATAAATTAATACTGTGAGGAGGATTGAATACAAGCAAGTTTCATTTATGAAACCTTGCTCCATCAATCCCCTCTCTGATGGCGTTTCTGAGCCATCAAAACACTACCCTCAATCAGATGCCAACTTCTTGCAAATTACTTCATTCTCATCTTTACACTTTCCATTTTTACAATCTCCTTTTAATTTCTTGTATAATTCACTTCTCCACTCTTCAAGTTCAATTTCATCTACCTTTCGTTTCTTTCCTCTTCCTGTCTTCTTATATGTTCCATTCTTTTTACAACATTTGCACCATATTGTTATTGCCAAGATTATTATTGCTATCCCTGCTAAGGGTACTAATATTTGACCTATAAGTCCTTTTCCTACATTAGAAAACCAGGTTCCAATTGACGAGATACTATTTGTCAATCTTTCCCATACACTATCAACTTCCAGTGGTTTAAGTTCCTTCTCAAGTTTAGTTATATTCTGTATGTACGTTCCAATTTCTGCACTCTTATCAGGAATATAAGTGCAACAATGTTTCGTCTTCAATAATTTACAGACTCCGCCCTCTTTTGCCAATATAATATCAAGAGCAAGTCGATTTTGCATCACCATAGATCTAATAGCAACCATTTCCGTATTAATCATTAGAAAACCTCCAGCAGTATCCGTTGATAAACGATCAACCACTGTAGACAATTTACATATTTTCCTTGAGTTCAGAATTATTCCCACTGAAGGTATCAATGCACCAAATATATCACCTACAATTTCTGAAAAACTAGCTCTTTTACTACGTATTAATTCGCTATTGTTTTCATTGCTCTCGGTGTTTCTTTTTACGTGGTATATCTTTGGAAATACTATTCCAAAATAACAACTTCCATACCACCGTGCAGGAAGCCTAAAGTAAGCCTTATTCCCACACACAAAATAGATTCCAGGAAAAACTGAATCTGTTCCTCTTTTGAGTCCCCAACCTCCAAGAATTGAATTGAATTGAATTGAAATTAAATTTATAAAGCGCAGCTAATGCCCGAAGGCGTCTTGGCGCTATGGACAGACTGAGATCAGGAGAAACATTAGTACAGATAGTGATCAGATGAATTCCTTCATGTGGTCTGTGTGAAAAGCCACGTTTTCAGACCTTTCCTGAAGTTCATCAATGAGGGTGCTGTTTTTAGGGTAGTAGGTAACGTATTCCACAGCATTGCTGCTGATCTGAAAAGGCTCCTACCTCCCCAAGTAGCCTTCTTGAAGGGGATGATTGCCATGTTCCTGGCCGTTCCTGACCGTAGGGTTCTAATGGGGACATACCATTTTAGTTTATTCCTAAATTGTGTTGGTCTTTGATTGTGTAGTGATTTAAATGCCAGGCAGAGAATTAAAAAATTGTGTTCACATTCACTGGTACCGATGAAAACATTGTTAAAATCAGTCTTTAACCTATGAAGACAAATTTTCCCTGTCTTTACAAAATCCAGAGCCATAGCCGCTTGAGCCTTGCCAGGTGTGTAACTCCTTCTTTCTCAGCCCAAGGTGGTAAATGAGCCTTATGCTCAGAAGCTTTCTTTTGAAAATCTTGTCTTCTATCTTCTACTAAACTCAAAAATATCTTTTCTTCTTCAAGTAAAGAACATGTTAGATTGTGTCTATGTGCATGTGTTATGTCTATTGATTTCCTTGTTAAGAAAAATTCTCCCATAAACTGTGCGTCTTGACTACCAAGCACTGGGTTCATACTCTTGCGAATCGGAACCTCAGAAAATATCACATCTAAGTTTGAATAATAATACTGAAGTTTCCTGTTCTATAAAACAAACTAGACAAAACACTACATGATATGCCATATGTCAGTGGTAAATGGTGATATGTTAGACCCTCTGCTACTGATTCGGGTAACTTCATGCAGACGTAACAATTACTAATTTCCATGGTATCTACATATTGAAATAATAACTTTGTGAAAACATTCAAACTAGTGTCGTTATCAGCTATTTCATGATGAATTTCTGCCTCAACTTCTGCCATTAGTTCTACTCTATTGCCCTTTATGTTTGCTGTCCTTCCTTTAGTTTCATTATTAATCTTTTTATCTATTATCATAAGGTAAGGACCTGCTACAATCAGGACAAACCATACTATAAGCACCATCACTAGACTACATATGCATAATGCACAGCATCTTCTACAACATTTCTGTTTTGGTCTCCCAGCAACTCTATCGTCAGGCATTTTTCGACAAGGAAGATTGCTCTTCTTATCTTTTCTTCTTTTCTTTAGCTTATTCTTTTGCTTAGTCAGGGTGGTCTTGTTTCTTCTTCGTACGTCAATTCTGCACTTGTTCCTTCGCCACCACTGTCACTTGATTCTGAGCTTTCAAAATCTTCAAGGATGATATAAGTCCAATCAGGACCCTTGAATTTGTTATTCACAAGTTTCAGTCTTTTACTTCTTCTTTTCGCAGTTTTATTTTCTTGTTCAGTTTGACTTGTTACTTCATTCACTTGATCTGGATCTTCACTTCTGGTTGTTATGTGGTATTTTACTCTTTTAATGACACTCGGCCAATGATCTCCTTTCCTTGTTTTCTTTGTTGGCACTGTTTCTTTGTTTTCGTCTTCGGAGATCTTGTTAATTTCACTGTTTAGCACTGTTTCGTGTTCTGCAATTTCTGTGTTTCTTGTTTGCTCCTTTTCAGGTCTGATTGGTTTCTCTGTAACAGCACCACTGTGAGTTTCCAATAACTGACCTTGTTCTTTATTTATTTCTTCAAGTTCATGTTTTTCAAGGTTTTCTTCTTCTGTGCACTCTTCTTGATCTAACTTGTTCTGATCAGGGCTTATTGCACTGTGAACTTCTGCAGCCTGACCGGATTCTTCTAGACCTGTCTGTCCCTGCTCAAAGTTTATTAGGTCTTCACTGTTTTGAGTCCAATTTCCTTTCCCTATCTGACCTTGTTCAGGATTTCTTAGTGTCTTTTCTTCTTGTTCCTGAACTGCTTCTTCTTCACCTATCTGATCTTCTTCAATTTCTTCCAATTTCGCTTGACTTCTTGTTCTGTGGTATACTTCAGGAACTTCTCCACCGGTATCCAATCCTGACTTGTGCTTGGTTGTTCTTCTTCAGCTTCTCCGGAATCTCGAACCTGAGATCCTTCAGCTGGGCAACCTTCAGCTTCTTCAGTGATTGGCGTTGTCTGAGGATTCTCTTCCTCGGGATCTGGTACTCTCTTGGTGTGACTTACATGAATCCAATTAGGAAATCCGGCACACTTCACTGCTGTATTCGTTGTCAGTATGACTTGACACGGTCTGCCCCATCTAGGTGATAGACACGTTTCTCTGGTGTGATTCTTCACTACCACCCAGTCACCAGGATTCAGATCATGTTCTTGCTCGGGCTGCCTGGAAACTGCGTCTTCTCCAACCTGATGAGAGACAGAACGCACTAGGTCAGCCAATCCTTTGCAATAGTCCAGAACCATATCATCAGATATATTCACCAGTTTGTTTGTGGGAACATGTGTTTGTCTCATTGCTCTTCCCATCATTATTTCGTGGGGGCTCAATCCTGTGTTTCTGTCAGGTATACTTCTGACTCCCATTAAAACGAGTGGTAATGCATCTGGCCACTCTAATGATGTTGATGCACACATTTTTCCCAGTCTTGACTTTATTGTGCCATTCAATTGTTCAACCACTCCAGAAGCCTCTGGACGATATGCACAGTGCAGTTTCTGTTGGACTTGAAATGCTTCACAGATTATTTGGATCACTTCACTGTTAAAATGTTTTCCTCTATCTGATTCCAAAGTTACTGGAAAACCAAACCTAGGTATGAGCTCTCGTAGCAACAATTTTGCCACTGTAATGCTGTCATTTCTCCTAGTAGGGTAAGCCTCCACCCACTTTGAAAACAGACACACTATGACCAGTACATATTTCAGCCCTCTACATGGTGGTAACTGTATGAAATCAAACTGAAGTCTCATAAATGGACCTTCTGCCTTTCCAATTTTTCCAAATCCAATTACTGTCTTCCTCCCCGGATTATGCATCTGGCAAGTTAGACATCTCTGGCAAAGACTCTCTGCAACAGCCCTGAATTTGGGATTGTACCAATTTTGTCTGAACAGTCTAATCATTGCATCTCTCCCTATGTGTGTGTCTCCATGATGCATTCTAGCCATTTGTGAGAGTAAACAGTCTGGCATGACTGGTCTGCCATCAGCACTGATCCACACTTCATCATCTCCTCTTTGGGAACAACCCACTTTGATCCACAAATTCTTCTCACTTTCATCAACCTCATCTTGCAATTTCTTCACCTCATTCCAAGTTTCAGGTGGCATATACAGCATAAGTTGGCAGCTGATTCCCATTCTTTCCACCCTCTTATTGACTGACATTCTGGTTTTGGCACAATGTTGAGCCACCAGATCTGCATATCTGTTGCCGACTACCACCCAGTCATTTCCTGACTGGTGTGCGGCACATTTCACCATAGCCAATTCTTTTGGTGATTGTATTGCTTCTAGCAATTCCCTTACAAATTGTCCATTTTTAATGGGGGATCCTGAAGAAGTCATGAAATCCCTCTGCATCCATAGTTGGCCAAAATCGTGCACAACCCCGTAACCATATTGGCTGTCTGTAAATATGGTTACTCCCAATTTTGCATGCTTTTATCAACGCAATCAATTCAGCTACTTGTGCAGATTTGACTCCTGGTAAATAAGATGCTTCAACTATTCCAGTTAATTCACATACCGCATAGGCAGCAGTTAGTTTACCATCTTCATGTCTTTGACATGAACCATCAACAAATAGCTCCCTGTCTGGCTTTTTAAGAGGCTGTTCCTCTATATCTGGGCGTGGTTTTGTGCATAATTCTGTAATTTGTATACAATCATGTTCATCGTCTTCATCATCTTTAATTCTCTCATGACGTGGGTCTGGTAGTAAGGTTGCTGGATTTATTATAGTACACCTTACCATGTTCACATTTTCAGCACCCATTATTATTCTTTCATATTTAGTCAGCCGACTAGGAGTAAGATGCTGAGTTCGGGTTCTTGTCAACAGGATGACAACTGCATGTGGAACATACACTTTTACAGGGTGTCCCATCACAATTGACTCACTTTGTTCAATGCTCAAACAAGTAGCCGCTACTGCTTTTAAGCATCCTGGCAACGCGGCTGCTACTGGGTCCAATGTAGCAGAAAAATATGCTATAGGACATCTTTCTAGTCCATGTCTCTGAGTTAAGTCAGAAAGTGCACAATTTTCTCTCTCATGACAGAACAATGCAAATTCTCTTTTATAATCAGGCATGCCTAAGGCAGGTGCTGAACATAGGGCATTTCTCAATTTTACAAAGGCTTCTACACTTTCATCCTCCCACTCCACAGGGTCCTTTGCTTTCTTTTTTGTCATGTTAATTAAGGGTTTAGCTAACATGGAAAATCCTGGTATCCATTGTCGACAATAACCTACTATTCCTAGGAACATTCTCACTTGTCTTTGTGTTACAGGCATTTGCATTTTCTTTATTAAAGCTACTCTTTCAGCTGTTACTCTTCTTTTTCCTCTCTCAATTTGGTGTCCCAGATACTTAACAGCTGTTGTACAGAATTGCAATTTTTCAGGTGAGACTTTATGTCCTTCTTCTGCCAAAAGATTTAATAATGCTATGGAATCAACAACACAGTCCTCTCTGGTGTTCGATGCCACCAATAAGTCGTCGATATATTGGACTAAGACTGAGCTTCCTGGCATCACTAGTTTTTCCAGGCACTTTTTCAGTATCTGGTTGAAAATAGAAGGCTTTCTGTGTACCCCTGAGGAACACGATTCCACACATAGACCTTGTTCTCAAATTTAAATGAGAAAAGATACTGGCTGTCTGGATGTAATGGTATTGAAAAGAACGCTTGACACAAATCAATTACTGTGAGCCATCCTGCACTCCAAGGGATCTGGTATAGAATTACTGCAGGATTTGGCACTTTGGGACAACATGGTTCCACAATCTTATTTATTTTTCTCAGGTCCTGAACAATCCTATATTTTCCACTAGGTTTCTTTAACCCCATTATAGGTGAATTACATGGGCTACTCATTACTTCTTTTAGGATATTTTGTTCTACCATTCTATTTATTTCTTCAATGACTCCTGCTTTTACTTCTGCACTCATTTTGTACTGTCTGGTATTTGGGAAAATTGCACCTTCTTTTACAGTAATTTTAACTGGATCTATTTTAGCCATAAGTCCTACTTTTTTTCCGGTGAAATCCCATACTATGGGGTTTACTGTACCTTTTAATTCTTCTGGCAACTCATCTTTTGTTATTAACGAAAACATCTCATCCACTTCTGTACCTTGTTTTGCAATAATAATTTTATATACATGGTCTGCATCTGGTGTCTGAACTGCCACACCATCCGGTGTGCAGAAAATTGTACAATTCATCTTGCACAACAAATCCCTACCTAATAAGTTTACTGGACTAGAATCACACACTACAAATTGATGCATTTCTCTGAAATTTCCGATTTTAACTTCCATGGGTTCGGTAAGAGGTGTTCTAATCTTTCTATTAGCTACCCCCACTACTTGGATATTTTCACCAGAGAGAGGAAGGTCTGGAATGTCTGCTGTTCTCACAGTAGACCGGGTAGCACCAGTGTCCAAAAGGAAAGTAATATTATTACCTTTCACATTCCCTTCAACATATGGACCTGACTGATCTACCTGTAAGGATGCGCCAAGTATGCACTCCTTCTTCCCGTCTCCTAGGCACCGTCATGGACTGTATTGACAGAAATCGTCCTGCAAAAGAAATTGTGATGTCATATAATCATTCTTACCACTTCCTCCTTGATATCCGATGTCTGTACCATGCTTTGCTCTGCTTACATTACCCTGAATAGGTGCAGGTGGCAACTGACTCTGAGGATTTGCACCCTGCTGTGAGTCATTCTGCGTCTGTGGATTTAAATTTTGATTTGGGCCATTATTATTCCTGATCTTTTTACATTCATCCTTCCAATGCCCCAATTTTCCGCATCCATGACAAGGAAATTTCTTTTTAGCTTCTTCTCTACTCATTCGTCCTCTAAATTGTCCACCATTCCCAGTATCACCATTCGTTCCAGAATCTTTTCCTGGATTTTCACTTGGATTTTCCAAATTAATTCCCTGTTTCTCAGCCATTTTCACCTGTGCCCACATCACTTTTTCCTGTAATTTCTTGTGTCTATCCTCAATATCGTCTCCACAATATTTTGCATACTTCAGAATCTCATCTATGGGCTTTCCCTGCCAACACAGCATATGCTGTTTAATCATTTGACAAATTTCTGGCTTCAAATCGTAAACAAACCGGTACACAAACTGACTCATGTTCTTGTCTCCAATGTCCTCAAATCCACTATACTGTTTAAACACCTGCAATAGACACTCATAATAGGAATGTACTGATTCATTAGCTTCTTGGGTAGTTCGATCTATTTTTACCCAATCTGTTTCTTTCGGTGATATTTTCCCCTTCAGGTAAGTTATCACCTGCTGATACTTTTTCATCACATCATTTGACGGGGCACCTAACTTCGGATCTCTAGGATATTTATCACTAGGCCAATCTACTGTAATTTTACAATCTGTCCATAAATCGGCAGGTACCACTATGTCAAACAAACCATCCAAATCCTTCAACAATACCTTTGACACCTTCACAAACCTGTCAACCTGCTTGTACCATTCAATTGGTTTTTCTCTCAATTTTGGAAAATCATTCGTAAATGACAAAATATCCTGTCTGCTCCATGGGACATGTACATATCCTCCTCCCGCAACTTCTCGCATTGGATACATCTGGTCTGCTTTCCCGGTTTCTTTCATCACATATTCAGATGCTGTTCTACTTGTTCGTGCTTCTTCCTTTTTCTTGGCCCACCTAGTTTTCCATTTATCTAGGTCTCCCCATTTTTGCAAAACTAACATTAATTCTCTTATTTGTAATCTTCTTCCAGAGGCATTCATATTTTCTAAATCTTTGTCTGAAAATTCTGCTCTATAGGGTTTCTGTAGTACCTTTGATCTCCCTATTTCTATTCCCATCTGTAGTGCTAAATTGGATAATTTTTCATGGAATATCCTTACATTTCTGGTGATACTCCTACACAGGAACAATAATTCTTCTTCATCATAGGTATTTAAGCGTTCTAGCCCTACATTTCCTGCTATTATTTCTTCTAATTCGACTTTCAATTTATGAATGTCCATTATTTTCGGAGGTGTGCACTGTTTAACTGGCCCTTGCACCCATCTTTCTAGATCTTCAGGTGTTACTATGGTAGCACTTTTTGCTCCCGATGAAGTTACTAAACTTACATCTTTTGAACCTCCAGGTACATCTTTTCTGGGAGTATTATTTACAGAACCTCGAATAGGCAAGTCCATGAGTGATATTGTGGATTCACAGTCACTAAATTGATCCTCAATTATAACTGGAGCTTCAGGTTTGGGATTATTCACAGCAGTAGGTGTAAGTATCGGTGGAGGACAGCTTCCCGGAGTACCATATAATGGAACTACTGGACCAATTGTTACTGGTATGGTCAACGAATCAGGATGCACTTTTATCTGGGTTATTTTCTGTATTAATTCTGCTCTGGACTTTTCTAGGGCTTCTTTTCTTTGTCATGAAGTATTCTACTCGTGGTGAATTCATGCATTACCTGTGGCACTAATGGAGTTTTTGGTGGTGCACTTGGGGTGCATCCACTTGTCCCTTCCTGATATGGTGGGGGATTTCTTAACATTTCCTCCATAAATTCGTCTTCAGACTCCTCATTTCTCATTAAATGTTTTGTCTTTTCTGTGCACTTACTTCCTAATTTTTCCTCTGCTGAGAACAATGGATATAATCCTTCTGTAATCATTGCACTTCTCCATTGTTTCATCTGACCGTCCCTAGACTCACGTAGATATCTGGGAAAAATCCTGGATAACTCCTATTACTTCTAGATCTATCCCGCTCAAATGCCTCGGTTTCCCATTCTTCTAGAGCTTCGTACTGAGTTAATCTAGGTCTGGGTTCTAAGTCATTCATCCTCAATCTTAGGTTTTGTAGAATTCGCCCATTGAACGTGCCATTCTCGGGAAATGCTAATATTCCATCATTTTTTGTATATTCTATCCAATTCTCTATCCATACACAAGTATGATAACCCCTCTCCATCATCATGAATGAAGCGGGCGTTTTAGCTGGTGGAATAATAATTCCTTCTCTAGTTTTGATTGGTTTGTCCTTTTTAAAATAATTCTTGATCTTTTGCAAAAATGACATTTTTCTCCTTTCTCCGTACATCTTGGGTAAATACCGATGTATAAAATTATATTCTGCAAAGCCTAAATATCTCCTATCCTGACGAATTCCTGTTAAAGTCGGATCGCGTTTTAACATGCAATCCTTATCCACTAAGAATTTCGCTTCTATAATTTTAACCAATCAAATGTCTCCTATCTTTTATTTCCGAGCCAATCCTTGCGCGGCCTTTTGGTGACGTTTATCTGTCAACCCCTCCTTTACAATCTGCTCTTTTCTGTCCTTGCTGGTTTAACCAATCCCAGCGCGGCACCTGTGACGTCAGTACTACTCCTGACTACTAACCCCTCCTTTACAAGGGTCTTTCCACACCCGCGGATTCAACCAATCTTAGCGCGGCGTTTTGTGACGTCAGCTCCCTCTCCGGCAACTGACCCTCCCTTTACAAAAATTTACGCAAACTTATTTTCTCTATAAATCTTAATTAAATTTCAGTAACAACATAAAACATTCGCTATCGTGCCAGTTTCTCTAAAATAGAAAAGATAGTTTTCTCTCACACTTAGTAAAACCTTTCCGTTTACTAAACATACACTACGAGTAAAACACTTCCGTCTACTCTTCACACAAGCTCCAGAAGTACCTGTTACTTCTCCAATGTTACCCTTTCTAGGTGATATAACATCACATTTTTACCAGCGTACTTCCTTTGCTATTATTCACACGCATAGAATCCCTAACAAGTACTGAAAGTCCTGCTTAACTTCGCAGTACTAATTCTGCCTGACAGATAACCTCACTGCAGTATGGCTTCCACTTACCATCCGCTATTCCTTTTACCCCGGGGTATTCTGGACAACATAAAACAAAACTTTGAATACACGGATGTTAGTTCATAAAAATAAAATTCTCATTACCCAATTAACAAAGAGTAACCATCCTCTGATTACCAGAAAACTGATCCAGCGCGATATTACCAAACAGCATTCATACACTAGATACTCACTTGGGCCCATACATTCACACTACGCTAATACTTACGCTGGGTTTATCGGTTGTTACTCTCTATCAAAATCCCTGCTACCAATTACCTTCTGATTGAAGAGTAATGACTTACCAATGAATCCTTTGCTAATTGGGAAATTTAAAATGAGTGACATTCATTATAATACAAAATCCTGAAATAACCACTGAGACAGGAAGTTTTAAAATGTTTATCTAAAGATTTAGCAGAGTAAAATACAGAGCCACATGGTACTTAATCGCAATACCCAAGATTAAGCATAGAAATGATTATTGCTAATCAATGACGGTGTTTAAGAAGAGAAGAAGATAGAGACAGCAGCGCAACTAAAGGTTGCATTATATTTCCCTAAGTGCGAGAACCAAACCCCTTAGCCAAGGAGTTGAAAGGATAGGACCCAGGAAGGATGAAGAGCAAAGACTTCCTCCAGGATCAGGACAGGACCGGTGACCTCTCTACAACGGCGCCTGCGTCGTTCCCCTCTCTGATACTCGGCTTCTCCTCGATTCTCCCGTGTCTCCCTTCTAATGGACTCCGCCGCCCCTCCTCAGGACCTCTTCAGGACAGGGATTCAGTCTGCAATCGATCAGCTTAGCGGTCTGGAGCTCTTCTTGTGCGTGCTGTGGTCTGAGCTAGAAGCTAACTAATTAGCTAATTTTATATCTATTATACCCTTCTACGCCCATGTACCTCCCCTTAATGTTGCTAAAATATGGGGCCACTACTTCTGATTGGACAGGGACAGGAGGTGGATTCTCGCACCATATTGATTTGGCCTAAATTGTAAAGCCTATTGTCTTTACATTCCCACCCTTCAATTTAATACATTCGCTTTATTTCCCACCCGTCTCATGACAAATGTAAACCAATTTTCATAGACAATGTATCAATGCACAACAGGAAAAGCAAAGTACATCATCTTCGGTCATCGGGTCGCGGCCTTGGATTTCGTCCAGGTTGACTTCATTTGGCAGGCACACACGACACATGCGCAGAACCATTTGCCTCTCGAGTTTCAGATCACCAACCCAGGCCCTAGTTTACGAACTAATAAAAGTGCAAGAAGAAAATATTAGAATCACAAATAAAATGTTTCACTGTATACCCACTATTTCTATTCTATTCCCATTTAATTATATATTCTAACCCGCATTAGTAGCGTTAGAAAACGACAATTTAGTAATGACATGAGAGCAAGCTGAAGCATGTGAAAACATCAAGCAGCCATTTTAATGCACACTGCGCAGAAGCAAAAGTTTCCCACCAAGCAAAGAAAGACGTCACACCATGTGATATGGTTGCGACATGCGCATTGAGCTTTCCCGCGCATAGCGGCCATTTTGGATTACAAACAAGCGTTATTCATTAGTAAAACACATAGGCAAGCATCCCTTTCTTTTGTGTCGTGAATGCAAAGGTTAGTATTAACAATACAAGTTTAATAAATTAATACTGTGAGGAGGATTGAATACAAGCAAGTTTCATTTATGAAACCTTGCTCCATCACAACCAAGAGGTCAACATTAACATTCAGCTTTAAATTTACCTTTCTTCCACCTTGGACAATGCTGCCTTTCATTTGTTATCTTAAACAGCCTTAAACAATATTAGCGACTGCACCTTAACCACAAACTTAGGGCCTGATTACGATAGCGGTGAATCCGCCACCGGCAGCCTGCCGGTGGCGGATTCACTGCCAAGTTGTGGCCATACTCCGCCCGCCAAATTATGATGGCGGGCGGTTTGCTGGCGGACCGGAAGACCGTCCGCCACGGGTCCGACACAGGCAATCGTTCCGATTGCCTAGCGGACCCGGAAAGCATACCTAGAATGGTGGCGGTGCCTAGCAGGCACCGTCCGACATATTAGGATGCTTCATTCCCGCCAGCGGTGGATGGCGGTTCAACCGCCATTCACAGGCTGGCGGGGATTGCATTTGGGGCCCGTTGCGGGCCCCCCTTGTGTTGGGGGAGGTGGGTGTGCACTAAGGGGGTACCCCCCTACATTTCCCTGCACCAGGTGGCAGGCACCGCGTATTGCCTGCCAAGTAGTGCAGAGAAATGCCAAAAGTGCATTTTGGACATTGCGGGGGGTGCTGTAGCCAGCAGCACCTGCCGCAATGTTAGAGATACACGATGCGACCGCCACGGTGGCGTTCGCATCGTAATCTCATGTGCGGGACCGCCGCCTTACAGGCGGCCGGTCCCAAGCCCTGCGACGATGGCGGTCGGACGAAAGTCCGACCGCCATCGTAATGACCCCATTAGTTTTATTCCCCTCGAACAATGCTATCTTTCACTTCTTGCATTAGACAGATTTAAACAATAGTATTGACTGCAAAAACACAAAATGTGTGAAAGGTACACTGGAAAATGTTACCATTCACTTATTTTAGCTAATGGGTGTCCGAAAAGTAACCAAGAGGGCAACGTTTACATTCAACTTTAAATTTACCTTTATTCCACCTCAAACTTTTATTTGTTAAGTTAGACAGCTTTAAACAATATTTGCGACTGCACCTCACCCACAATCTAAGTTTAATTTTCAACTTTACTGTGCCAAAAAATGAGCTTCACGGACACACTTTTACTGTTCTTTTAAAAACAAATAGCATTCATTCTTAGCTCAAGCACACATTTATGACATTTGGGGAACTGCTTGCCTGTTATACACAAACTCTGTCACGTTCTGTTTCCTTTAAGATAAGAAAATGTGCTTCATTCATTTTTTTTTAAAATTTATCTTTATTAGCATTTGTATGAACAGTGCAATATCAATTTGTATAGTCTCGTAAACATACATGAGGAGCGTCAAAGCATAATAAACATAGGTTGAGCAGTTTGATTACACCACGTACGTATACAATAATCCAATGAACGTAAACAGACGCCCCATTTCCATATATGTTTCCTTATCTGATTCCAACCCCATGGGTTTTCTACCTGATCCATGTCATTAAATTTTAAAGGCACACTAGTGTCTGTTAATTCCCCCTTCCAACTCCCCCCCACCCTCAACTAAAAACACCCCTCCCTCACCATGTCTGGTGTACATCCTTTCATTATACCTCCTTGTCTTTTAGCCTTACAGTCCATGTCTATTCATTATCCAGTATGTCCTCGGTGGGCGGTCGCCCGTCTCTTGAGTACCTTCGGTCCACTTCCCGCATGTGCGTTCCCACCATCCTCCTTGTGTACTTCGCTGTCCACACTATCACCTGTCAACTCTCCCACCATCGCCCACGCCCGCAGATCATCCTCTAGCTTTTCATCTCTCCTAGTCTGCTGCATTCGAATCACCTCGGCTGTCGCCCATTCCTTCATGTCTCGTACCCACTGTGTCAGTTTGGGCGGTCGACGGGCCAACCATGATATGGCAATCCGTTGTTTCGCCAGCACCAGTCCCAGGAGGACAAACTTTCTACTAAGACTTTTATTCTTGGGTCTGGGCAGCAAACCGAGCAACACCACCCGGATCTCTCCTAATATCTCCCATCCTGTCACTCCCGCAACGCAGTCAGGACGTCCTTCCAGTATCCTTGAAGCTCCGGGCAAGGCCAGACCATGTGACCGAATGCAGCGTCAGCCTCTCCACATCTAGGACATTGCCCCGATCGCTCCGGGTAAATCTTATGTTAGATCTTGGGTGTCAGATATACCTGGTGTACGTAGTTATATTGAATTAATGTAAACCTTATATTCGCGCTCACCTGCTTAACCCCTTTGTGGATTTTAACCCACTCCCTCTCAGTGATAGGATCCCCAGTCAGTGCTTCCCACTTCGCCTGAACTGGCAGTGTCCCGACCGCCCATTGTCCCGTATCGCCCGGTAGAGATGTGAAATCAATCTGCGCCCTTGGGCCATCATTATCAGGGTCTGTAACACCCTAGAGACAGGAGGTTCAACTGGGAACATAGGCCACAGCTCCCTTGCCACTTGCGCTATTTTCCCATACTGTAGGAACTGTACTGGGCCTAACGCAAAGGTTTCCATTGCTCGCTCGCGTCACCTCTGTACCAACATGGACGCGGAAATCTGGTGAAAGGGTCGAACGACCCACAATGGCATGTCCGGGGCATACGGAGCTCTCTTCAACACTTTCTGGACTACCAATTCCCATATCCCCTTCACGTGTCGAACGATATATGAGATAGTCAGGGGCACCTGTGCCCCCATCATTAGCAGCTCGGGCAGTTCTCTGTCTCCAAGAGTCCCTGCCAATAGGGTCTTCTCCCAGTTGTCATTCCCATCTAACCAGTGTACCGCGTGTTGTAGTTGTGAGGCCGCATAGTAAAATTCTAAGCACGGGTCTTCCAGACCCCTATCCTGCAAGGTTCCTTGCAGTGTGGTCAAACTGACCCGTTTGCGTTTGGGTCCCCATAATAAATCTGTCAATAACCTGTCCAGTGCAACAAAGAAATGTCGGGGAATCCTAAAGAAAGAATGCTGCATCGCGTATAGGCATCTAGGCAGGACCACCATTTTGGTCAGGGCTATCCTCCCCATAAGTGACAGAGGCAGCTCTCGCCAAAAGCGCACCAACCCTCGCAGTCCCTCCGCTACTTTACCGATGTTAAGCGCCAGATATTGTTCGTCTGATTCCACCAGCCTGACCCCTAGGTATCGGGGTGCGGTCGTCACCCACAGGAGCCCCACCTCCGGCAGTCCCTCGCCTGGAAGTAAGGCCAGTCTCTCCAATGGGATCAATTTAGACGTCCCACGGTTGATCCGTAACCCCAACACATGGCCAAACCTTTCCAGGGCGCCCAGCAAAATTGGTATTGCATAAGTAGGCTCCCGGACGTACACTAAGGTGTCGTCCACATACATGGACACCACATGGTTGGTCTCACCTAACATAATCCCAAAAGCTTCCAACTTTCCCCGCAAGCCTGCCGCTAGGGGCTGCATAGCAAAAAGTAGTGGCGATAATGGGCATCCCTGTCTGGTACCACATTGCAGCCGAAAAGCCCGCAACACCTACCTTCCCACTCTAATCCTGTCCCTGGGTTCCGAGTACAGCAACCGCACCCATTGCAAGAATTGTTCTCCTACCCCCATTGCCCGCAATACTTCCCAGAGGTACTCCCACCCCACGGAGTCCAACGCCTGTTCGATATCTAACAGTGCCAGGGCGCACTCCTCCTGCTGTAGTATGGGTGAGTGCCATACATGAGCCAGTCGCCGTAAGTTAAGGGCCGTACTGCGTTTGGGGATGAAGCAATGTGCTTCATTCATATTTGGAATCCGGAATAGGTTGCAGTCCATTATCACAATGAAGCAACAAAAGAGGGTCCCTGAGAACAGTGTAGGTTCTGGGGGGAACTGGCCAGGGAAAAACACAACATTAATCAACGTGAACAATGTCCCCCATTAAATATTCATAAAAATAGGTAATATATCCAGATACATATATGACCCACAGAACTTTTAGTTTTCAATCATTTATTATCAAAAATATACATATTTTACTTATTTATTTTTCATTAGTTTTATCAAAGTTTGTTCTAAAAGACACACTTATACATATAGTAAGTAATCCCTATAATAGTGTGTACAAAGAAAAAGAGCCCTAAATCTATACTAAAAGAACAGTGGCTGTACATATATCAAAATAACAGACATACAGATCATGTGAAGAAAACATAACAGTAAAATACACAACTACAATAAACATATACATAACACAAAAAGTTGACACATTGAATACAAATAGTCTTACAGGATTCCCTTTAGACTTACTCCTCTTGGATAAATAACATTTCCTGCCCTGCTGTGCTTACGTTTTATTGTCTGATACACCTACACTGCTTGTGGAACTGGGTTGAGGCCTGCTGCCCCCCTCTCCGTACCCCAGGTGCATCACCTTTACGAATTTTATGCACCTTATAAGACTCCCTGGGGTTGGATCCTTTTATACGACGTCTCACAACCATCTATAGCCCCCTGGTTCCGCCCGGGCCAGGCTCTGCCTTGATATTATACACTTGATTCTTTTTATTTAGAGCCTGCTGTTCCGCTATTGTTGGATAAAGTACCGTAAATATAGATGGCCCCTTGTGACCACTACTCAATTATGATGAATCTTGCGCCCTAACGAAGGATTTCTTATATTTGGGACTTCCGAAACACGCGTCGGCGCACACACTCCTTCTCTTCGTTTTTTGTAATTTTTTTGTATTCAATGTGTCAACTTTTTGTGTTATATATATATATATGTTTATTGTAGTTGTGTATTTTACTGTTATGTTTTCTTCACATGATCTGTATGTCTGTTATTTTGATATATGTACAGCCATTGTTCTTTTAGTATAGATTTAGGGCTCTTTTTCTTTGTACACACTATTATAGGGATTACTTACTATATGTATAAGTGTGTCTTTTAGAACAAACTTTGATAAAACTAATGAAAAATAAATAAGTAAAATATGTATATTTTTGATAATAAATGATTGAAAACTAAAAGTTCTGTGGGTCATATATGTATCTGGATATATTACCTATTTTTATGAATATTTAATGGGGGACATTGTTCACGTTGATTAATGCAGTCCATTATCACTCCAAGATTTTTTAACTCTATTGACGTCACTGATGGTGTCTCTAATTTTATGAGCTGGATTTTTGTAGCTTTTTAGGTACTCATTGTCTACAGATCATGATTTCAGTTTTGGAGGAAATGGGTTTTGATTGATCAGCATCCATTTATCAATGGCAGAAAGACACTCATTTTGTCAAGGTAGGTCTAGGCCGTTAGAGCATTCCAGTTCTTGTATAATCTGTGTCTTGTCGTCGGCATAGTTGTAGTATGTTAGGTTGAAGGAGGTGATCAGGGCTGGTGAGGCAAATATGCAGAGGTTGATTAGGAGTGGAGAGTTGATTGAGACATGTGGGTCAAAACAGTGCGAGGAGAAAGGAGATGAAGTGAGCAGTGGCATTGATATAATAATTTGTATACGTTTGTGACAAGAGGAGATCCTGTTTATAATACTTCCTCGGATGCTTAGCTCTTCTGTTCACAGAAGTAGAGTGTGGTGGTGGGCGGTATGAAGAGCCATGGATATGTCCAAGAGTAGCCGTGCTGCTACTATAGGTTTCTCCACTATCTAATTCAGATCATCCTGCATGGATATTTAGGTGGAGTCCCTGCATCTGCCTGGGATGAAACCAGCTTGCTGGTCCAAAAGAGATTGTTCTTTTAACAAAGCTGGAGATCTGGGAGAACGCAGCTATGTCAATTGGTTTTTCTTGGAATTGTCCACTAGAGATCGATCTGTAGTTGGATAGATTAGATGTGTTGAGATTCTTTTTTTAATGAGTGGTCAAATGAAGGTGTCTTGAGTTTGGAGGTGAACGTTAATGTAGTTGTTCAGTATGCTCCTTGCCACAAGGGTGGTACATGTGCTTAGTAGGATGTTTTTAAAAGTGTGTGCAGGGATGGAATCTGATGGGGACCTGAAAGTCCTGCATGCCTTAACCAGTTCATTCAATGCCGTTGAGGATAGGGCTTTGAAGGAAGTTAGCACATGCTGTCTGTTTGCATCTTTTGTTATGGTATTCAGGTTTGCTATAGGCTCATTATTGGCTGTTTTGTTCCTGAGGTAGTCGTTCACCTTCTTTGTTTGGGAAAAAGGTGTATTAGCAATGGATTCACAGAAGGATTGTGAATGTTGTATTTAAGTTGCGTTGTATTTTGGGTTGCAGAACTCTGATAATATCCTTAGTAGTACCTTTGAAATACATTATGCATTGGTAGCCTATCTGGAATAGTGGAGTCCTTTGCCATTTTTGATGGGCGATTTGTATACCCTACTGTCATGTAGAAGGAGATTTTTTTCAGATTTGTTGGTTTTTTTCCCCGATAGATGTTCTAGTGTTCCAAGTTCCGTTTTTAGCAACTCTATATTGTAGGTGAGCCAGCTAGTCCTTTTTCTGTGATTAGGATGAGTAGATACTCTCTTATGTCTGTTCAAGCCATTGGTGAGCCAGTTGTAGTAGTCAATAATTTTTGTTATTCGTAACCTGAGTGAGGTAGGAGTCAAGTGCTGAAAAACTTAGTTTCTTACAGTGTCTGCAAATACCTTTTGTTCAGAACAATTTCCGCTGGATTTCTTTTGGTTGAGAGGTTGACATGGAAAAAGATGATCTGTGGATCCAAAGGTTTATGTCCCCTGGGACGCATAGATTAGTACGATTTACTGTTGCATGATCTCCATGACTGCATCAAGTAAGACATCCATGACACTCTGCTTTTTGGGATGGTCCTTGTATAATTAGAAATGAGCAGGAAAATGTAGGTGGTGGGTAGCATCTTAAAGGAATAGATTTACATTCAGTCAAGGTAAAGTCTTCAAAGTATTCTGATTTAACAATTTTGAAGACAAATGTAAGCCCACCAACTGTTTTCTAGGGACAGCTTTGAAATTTTATTCCATATCAAAGCAGAAGAGGAGGAAGTGACAGGTTCAGTAGACATCCAAGGGATTAGTATTGTAGTGCTGGACTGCGATTTGACTAGAGATGAGAATTTAACTTGGGGTATCGCAAGTCTTGTTTGCCCTAATAGGAGGCACCTCTCTAGAGCTGCACTCCAGGTTGAGAAACGAACTCTCTCACATAGAATTCATGCATGTGACGGATGATCCCCTTCAGATAAACTGCTTGCACCGACATTCCGACGAGGCTCTTGCCATAGAATAATCGATTTTATCCTATCGGATGTAGGACTATGGAGCAAGCTAGGTGACATGGTTGTGGTAGAGCGAGAGGAGATTGACCTTAACCATTTGTCATTAAAGTTAACAGAATCAAGGACTCTCTGTGGTATCCTGGCCAATGAGTTTGTATGGAATCTGGTGGTCAGCCTAAGATCCAGATTCCATGCAATGACAGTTGGCCCAGGATTTCAACGTTGAGAGTCATCATTTACATTAGAAGAATAAACTTACCTTGAAAATCACTCCTGCGTTATTGTGGTGCCTCTGGAGTGGAACTCAACACTGGCGACGATCCGGATTTCATACCACGAAAGCCTGGAGCACTGCAGGAGTCGAGAATTCCTGGCAGACCAGAGGCAGCGACCACGGCCGGCGGGTGCGTGGAGAGCAGATCGTGCTCATTTGTGCGAGCGATCGCAGTGTGGGAAAAAGGAAACCGCGTGATTCGGTTCAAGTCCACACCAAACAATGAGTGAATCCGGAAGGTTATTTTGGCTATTAGCTTCTTTGGGCACACATACGCGTGTGCAGGCTCACGAAGCACGTACAACCAGTGCGCATGCTTGAAGGCCATTTATATCCGCCTGACGTGTCTGACGGACGTCCAGGCACAAGAAAACAAGGCGCACCGGCCTCGGACATCAGCCCCATTGTTTTACGGCAGCCATTTTGAAGCAGCATTTCATTGCTTTCACGGTGATTCGCACACCTATGCGGATCCAACCAAGTATTGCTATCATTTCACGTTAAACACGGTGATTCGGACACCTGTGCGAGCACCAAAAATTCTACAAGGATACTCATTCTCATTTCTAAGCTAAGAATTGCATGACGGTGATTCGCACACCAAAAGAAAGCTCAATTTTTATTTATTTAATTTCTTTTTTCATTGTGCACTTATGCATATATATTTGTATAAATAATTATCAATAGTTTAGTTAAGTTAAAGTATATAGGTATTTAACTAACCATTTTTGATATATATAAATTAAAAAAAATACCTTATCAACAAAATGGATGGTATTGTGGCACCTTTATCTTTTCTGCCCAGCCCAGGTGAACCAGTTTTAGAGTGGAAACAATGGAGAGATGGTTTCAAAGCGTATCTTGAAGCTATAGGGGGTGATGTGTATACAGACAAACGTAAGTTTGCCATTTTAAAACACTGTCTAGGTGCTGAAGGTAGACGTATTTTGATTCACTTACCACCCATTGCTACTAATGAGGATGATGATGATGACAATGATGTTGATGTGTATGAAATCACCATGTTACAGTTAGATACTTTGTACACCAAGAAAGTTAACAAGGTAGTTGCCAGACACAAATTTTTAAGCAGAGGATAGCTACCCAATGAATCAATTGATTCTTTTTCGAACGATTTAAGAATATTGGCGGCAAAATGTAAATATCAGGATTTTCATGATCAGATGTTAAGAGATCAATTGGTTCACAAGATAGCTTGACACTAAGTTACAAGAAAAGTTGTTAGCAGCAAAAGCTTTAACGCTAGAAAAAGCCATAGATATCTGTCATAGATTTGAAGACATGAAATCTGGTATGGAGGAAATAGTTGCAAAACACACCACTGAAGTACAAATTGTTAAAAATCTGAGGAAAATAAAATGTCCACTGAAAGCAATAAAGCAAAATCTAGAATGTCACAAGATATTGAAAAGAAAGAGTATGTCTGTTTTAAATGTGGTTTATCTGGACATTTAGCAAACGCTAGATCGTGTCCAGCTATAGGACAAATTTGCAGATATTGTAAGACTAAAGGGCACTATGCTCGCATGTGCAGGAACAAGAATAAATACAAAAATAGATACAGGCCCACCCAGGTTAGAGAGATCATCCAAGAATATGATGACATTCCAGAGGAATTTCTGCTTAATATTCATAAGGTCAATGAAACTAATAGTGATGCTCCATTCTGTGTTATTAACATTGATGGCAAGGATGTTAGAGTTATGGCTGACTCAGGAGCTCGCCACACATTAATTGGAGATCAGTGGTTAAAGCAATTTCCAGATGTACGATTGTTACCATCTGACATCAGATTGGTGGGGTGTGGTAATAAACCCATCGAAGTATTAGGATATTTTTCAGCCAACATTAGTTTCAAAGGCAAAACTATTGTAGTGAAAGTATATGTTGCCAAGGAAGGGTCCTGTTTATTAGGATGGCCGCAACAAAGGGATTTGCTGATTACCCTCAATCCTAATCATCCTGAACAGGTTTTAGGTTATAGTGATCTAATATCACAGGTTACTGAGGATAAGGCTGTTGATTGGGAGAAACTAATTCCTAAAGTGTTTTCATCCAACCTAGGATTACTAAAGGACTTTGTACACAAGATTATACTAAAATGTGATGCTTTGCCAAAGGTGCAAAAAGTCAGAAACATTCTTCTATCCATGAGAGAAGCTTTAAAAGAAGAACTGGAAAGACTATGCACTCAAGATATAATTGAAGAGATTGAGTCTTCAGAGTGGTTGTCACCAGTGGTTGTTGTACATAAACCCAATGGAAAAATGAGACTTTGTGTGGATTTAAAAGATCTTAATGCATGTGTGTGGGTGGATCACCATCCTCTACCCAACATTGGTGAAATGTTTTGGCACTGAAAGGGGCTACAGTGTTTTCAACATTGGACTTATCTAACTCCTATCACCAGATTGCTTTGCATGAAGACAGCAAACCTTACACATCTTTTATTACCCCTGAAGGAGCATTTAGATACAAAAGAACGCCTTTTGTACTGATTTCAGCCTCAGCGGTATTCCAAAGAGTCATGCATAAACTATTCAATGATGTAAAAAATGCTCTTTACATTCAGGATGACATTTTGGTCTTCGGCAAATCAAAACAAGATCATGCTGAAACCTTCTATAAAGTTCTAAACATTTTACAAAGCAATGGGATGACTCTAACTAAGGAAAAATGCAAATTTGAACCTGACTCAGTGGATTATTTGGGTCACAATATTGGCAAACATGGTGTTTTACCAAAACATAACCTAGTCAAGGCAATAGAGGATGCTCTGGATCCTCAAAACAAAGATCAACTCAGGTCTTTTCTTGGGTTGGCTAAATACTACGCTAAGTTCATTCCTTTATTTGCAGATAAAACGAACAACATGAGGGGTCTAATGAAAAAGAATCAGCAGTTTAATTGGAATAAAGAGTGTGCTCTTGAATTTGTATCCTTAAAAAAGAAATTGCTTCAGCTCTCGCTCTAACAAATTTTGATACCTGTTACAACTCTGTCATAATTACTGATGCTAGCAATGTTGGCATTGGTGCTGTTTTAATGCAAGACCAAGAGGGTAGATTGGCCACAATAGCTTTTGCTTCAAGACCACTAAGAGATGCAGAATTCAAAAGTATTCCACCTTAGAAAAAGAAACATTAGCTTGTTGGTGGGGAATTGAATATTTTAGGAAATATGTGTATGGTACTCAGTTCAAGTTAAGATCAGATCATCGTCCATTGGTAGAATTGTTTACCACTAAAGGTTGTAGTAAGGCCATGCCCAGAATTGCCAGATGGCAGTACAAACTACCAGATTTTCATTTTAAAATTGAATATATCCCTGGTGCCAGAAATGTCCTAGCGGATTGTTTATCCAGATTGCCCATAAAAGAAGACCAAGATTTGAGTATTGTTGATGATGGATTGTAAAAGTTGTATCCATTTGTCAAGCGTCTAATGGTTGTATTAAACAAGATCAATGGGAAGAAGCATGTTATCAAGACAAAGAATTTCAGGAAGTCATTGAATATAATAAGCCTGGTTGGCCAGAAAAGAAGGATTTAAACAAAGATTTATTACCTTACTTTTATGTTGTAAATGAATTGTCGGTATTGAATATTTTTTGTTTCGCAGTGAACAATTGGTTGTACCCCAGAGTATGAGACAGGTCATTTTGGAAATGGCTCATGTAGCTTACCCTGGCATGAGCAGTATGAAAAGAAGAATTTGCAGTGAATTGTGGTGGCCAGCCATTGACAAATGCATTGAAGCCAAAGTTAGATCATGTATTGAATGTACAGTCGGTGACAAATCCCAGAAGGAAGCCACTTATGATAAAGCTCCTGTGTCTAGACCCAGTAGGGTGTGGGAAAGAATCTCCTTAGACATTGCAGGTCCCATGTGTTTGTCGAGTACCCAAGTCTTTGCCATAGTCCTGATTAATCAGTTATCTCAATGGCCGGAGGTCAAGTTAGTACATCAGGTTGACTCTCGCACTGTAATCCAGTTTCTCAAGGAGGTATTTGAGAGGAAAGGATTTCCCAAGTGTCTGGTCACGGACAACGGGGTGCAGTTGAGGTCTTTGGAAATGAAAGAGTTTTTAGACGAACATGGCATCAGTCATATACACACCTCGGTGTACTATCCACAAAGTAATGGCATTGTGGAAAGGTGGATAAGAGTATTGAAAGAAGGTTTACAGTTGCCAATATCCAATGGGAAAAATTGTTTTCAAGCTCTAAAGGACTTATTGTGGTGTTCCAGGGTTGCACCTAGGTTGTTGGGAGATGTGTCTCCATTTGAGAAAATGAGAGGTAGAAAAGCAGTTTGCAACTTAAATCAGATGTGGATGATGGAAATGAAGTCTGAGATGGATCAAAGTTCGGAAAAGAAAAAAGTTGGTCATAGTTGGAGGTTGGATGAAAGGATGGTGGTGGAGGGTGGAAGCATTGGTCATGTACAACTGTTCAAGGTTAGTGATTGGGTCCGTGTAAGGAAAGGAAGGATGGTTAGATCTGGTGAATCCAAGTTTTCTTCACCCATGAAGGTCATCAGAGTGGGAGTTTAGGTGGTGGAATTATCTGATGGAAACGTGTGGAGCATGAGTAAGGTTGTCAGAGTACCAATGTGGTTGTGGCCTAAAGGAACCAACGACAATAGTAAAACTAAGGTATCTACCTACGAATATGATGGGCACCGGGATGGTGATGTCTTGATTGGGTTTCGAATAAAAGGATGAAAACCAAACCTGTGTGGAGCAAAGATTATTTCATGTCATTCTAGTGTTTCATCTTGCTGTGAAATATGACATTGTGTGTTATCTTCATTTTATTGTATGATTATTCCATGCATTGCAATCCATGTGTTTTGTGTGTCAAGGCTTTATTAATGTTAAATTGTTATTACTTACGAAGGGGAATGTGTGGTATCCTGGCCGATGAGGTTGTATGGAATCTGGTGGTCAGCCTGAGATCCACATTCCATTCAACGACAGTTGGCCCAGGCTTTCAACGTGGAGAGTCATCATTTACATCAGAAGAATAAACTTACCTTGAAAATCACTCCTGTGTTATTGTGGTGCCTCTGGAGTGGAACTCAACACTCTCCCATGCCCAGCAGCTGCAGACTATGGCCAAAGACGGAGGAAGGTGTAATGGGAAACAGTGTGCTCTTTACCCGAGGGATTCAGAGCTTTATATTCAACACTGGCCACCCACAAGGAAAGCATATGTGATAATTGGGGGAAAAATTACCTGATCTTAGCTGAGCACAACACAGTATCCTCTAAGTTGAGGAACCGTCTTACTATGGAGGTCGGGGGTGTCCAAATCCAATGCTGATAAGGGGATGATTTAACAGCCAATGCGCAAAGGCAAACCTCTTAAAAACTATAAAAAGGTGGGAGACCCAAGCTATAAGGGAACGTAGGACCACCTATCGGACTAGCCGAAGAGAAGCAAAAGCAGCATGGGAAGACGCTGCTGTAGCGAATGACCAGAAGAAATTCTCATCTCTGGTTAGCAGGAGTGATGAGAGGCCAGGCAATCCCTCAGAAACATTTATCTTACCCTGTGACTGAGCGAGTGGTGGTCTCGTTCAAGCCTGGGAAAGCCCCGGGTCTTGACAAAATCCCTGCAGATGTTTTCAAATCAGACCTTAGGGTAAGAGTTCCCTACATTAATGTGGTCTTTAACACCATCTCGATGGAGGGGGCAGAGATCATACCAATGTTTAACAAGCATTGGCAAAGCCAATAGGTCTCACCTAAAGGCAAGCTTTTGCCTTTGGCGATTGGGTGGGAGTGGCGACCGGGGGCAGGGAGGGAGAAATAGACAAGGGGGAGAAGAAACAGGGACGGGAGGGCAGAGGGAGGAGAAACAGGAAAGAGAGGGTGGGTAGAAGGAAAGAGCAGGCGCTGCCTAGGTTCGACCTACTAGTTTGACATGACTCAGCGGCGGATTTATCAAAAATGTTTTATGTTGGATTGTGGATTTTATGTATTATTTGGAATTATGCATTTTAATCTCCTTTCATGCCATATCTTGATGTTTTATATATTTATGCACTTTTATGGTTGTAAACCAGCTTATAAAGTTGAATTGATGATGACATGACTCCGTTCGCAATTAAATTACATTAAAAAAAAATTGTTAATCAGGAGCTCCCAAGAAGAGATAATATAGCCGGAAAAGGAGCTGCGCTGCAAGGCGTGTGAGACTTAAAACCGGCAGTGCTACTTGTGCAAAACGTGTCAGGTCGTTATGGAGTTACTCAGACTACCAGAAAAAAATATGCCATGGTGGGGCTATACATAAGTGTTTGCAGTCCCACAGACATTTTGATTCCATGGAGAAGTTGTTATCTATGTGCACCGAGAAGCATTACGAAGCAGTACAGTGCCTTGCACTAGAGGCGCAACTAGAGCCAAATTTCGGGGGGTGATAAAAATTTCGGGGGGGGCTAATTCTTCCAGCCATAGGCAGAGTGGAGATGCAGGGGCTCTAAGAAGGGGTGGAAAAAAAAACAAAGCCTCGTTAACAAGTGAATGGTCTTTTAAAGACCTGTGAAGTACCCGGGTGCGGCTGGCAGCTGAAAAACTGTCTGTGTGTGTGTCCGGGAAGCTGTCTGAGGGGGCTGAAGCCCTTTGAGCCCTATGGGCGTTGCGCGCCTGCCTTGCACACACTATAAAATTCCCCATAAGATTGCCGTTAAAACAGCGCCTTGACGTATCTTCACACACTGCAGTGTTTAAACCCACTCAGCACCCTTACCTTGCTCGTTTAATTGCCGTTACCGCTCTCTCTCTCTCTCAGATCTTGAAACACACAAGTGTTGGCGTTCTTGGTAGGGGGCTTAATTGGGGATTGAACCCTTTTCTTTTCCCGTCCGATCCCTGCTTTCATTTGTTTGACTTGTTGCAGCATCCGTGGTCGGCTTCTCTGATACGATCTAATTAGTGCAGCTGTTGATTTCAAAAGCCGGTCAGGAAGGGGCTCTTTGAGGAAGCTGGAGAGCTCAGTCGCGTGGCTAAAGTTATAGCCTGGTTTTGATATATGCCCAAGTAAGAAACGGACGCTCGAGAGTAAACTGTGTTGAGAGGAGTCTAATGGTTCCTCCAAACTCCCAGATGGTCATCTCGCCTACTGAACATATACTGATGTATGGTATGGGCCATAAATTAACCGCTGGAGTGTTTCATACACGTTACAGTACACCGTTGTGCTAAACTAGCAGTATTTGTATAGCGACATCATGCCATTTATGTCGTCTAAGTGCTTCCCGGTACTGTGAAAAAAATCGAAGCCAGCATTTTGTAATCTTTGCTTTTCATAAATCTGACTTAAACCTACGGCGCTGCTTTCCCCGTTGCCTGTATTTCTCTATACCCGTACCTGATCAACACAGAGGAAAAAAACACTTCTCTGCAGGCACCAGATGGTTTTTCACAAACAATTTCGGTCACCATCTACAAAATGCCGCTGATGACACTGCGAAGAGTACTCTTTCTTTCCACTCAAACGGACTGTTGCTGCCCGAGTGGTGCACCCAAGCACAAGTGTTTATTTGTTCACAGGAAACCTCTGCGTGCAGCTGCTGTGGAACATTGATAAAAAACAATCTAAAACAAGCGAAAGAGAAAGCACTGTAACTTGACCCACGAGGAATGCAGCTGCCACCCTGCGCGCCGCTGCTCGCTCCAGAGAGCAAAATGCCGTGGGAGTGAACATTAAAAAGGAGGTGGGACATGCGCCCGCCTTTAGCCATTTGCCTGCTTTCATTATTGAAAGACACACGCAAAAGCCAATCCTATGTGTGGGAGGAGTCAGACCCACACGGAGTAAACACAAGAAGCCTCACAGAGCAGCGCATGCGCGCTGGCTCAGGCTCGACCTAAAAGGGGGACCCCAGTGTGCCTCCAACTAAAGCCCTATCAGTTTGCTTGACAATCATCAAAAAATCTTTTGCAATCAGGTGCTGGAGCGGTTGGTGGATTCGTGTGAGGAATACCAGATTCTGTCAGGATTGCAGGCAGGATTTAGGCACACGGTCCGCGCCGTTGACCAGGCCTTTCGGTTTCTCTTGGTCAAATGGAAGATGGTTGACCTGGCCAAAGGCTACCTTTATAGGGCGTTCATCGATTTGCATGCACGCCGCATTTGACCTGGTCCCTAGATGGAAGTTATGGGAGGTGCTCCTGGGAATGGGGAGCCCCAGATCTTTTGCATCTGATCCAACTGCTCCATGAGGGTAATTTCACCAAAGTTAGGTGTGGGTGAAAGGCGAATTAACCAAGGCCTTTCCCATAAACCAAGGTGTGCACCAGGGCTGTGTTCTTGCCTCTACACTCTTCCTCCTACACATAAACAACTGTTTTGCTTACTCATTAAATAGTGTTAATGATTCCCCTACCCTATCGGGGGAAAAATACCAGCACTCCTCTTTGCAGACAACACAATGCTGCTGTCCAAAACCAGGAGGGGCCTACAAAATCTGATTGATAGTTTCAATCAGTTCTGTAGAAACTTTGGTCTTGAAATTAACACATCCAAGACCAAATACATGACTTACACTAAGAGAGGCAGGGAGAGAGGGGTCATTAAGGTAGGACCAGAAGTATTGAAAAGAGTCTGGGAGTGCGATTACTTGGGTATCAGGTTAGACGATTCTGGATCCTAGGACCCACAGATCTTAAAGAGCATCCTAATTGTGAAGCATCGAGCTGGAGCCATACAAAAATGTGCCAAAAAAATAGACTGAACCTCTGTACAACCAGCAATTGAAATTTATAAGGCCCAAGCTAGGGGGCTGCTCTGTATGGGGTGGAACTATGGGGTCAATGTAACAGCAGTGCCCTGAGTACAGCAGAACGTAACTTTTTCAGAGGGCTCTTGGACCTAGGGAAGGGCATGCCACTGGTTCAATTCGGTTTAGCCCTGGGGATCCATGAGATATCATCACTAATAGCGTTAAGACCTCTATTGTTCTGGATTCATATTTGCAGCACCCAAGAATTGCGCCATCATAGGGAAAGCCTCCAGGTATTCATCATGGCCAATGGGGTGGGAAAGTTAGATAGCTGGGGCTGCTCAAAAATGCCTGGATCGAATTGGGTCAAGGAAAATCTTGGAGCAAGCATCAGTCCATTCGACGAGGAGACATGCCTAGAGTCAAAGAATTGGTCCAGGAGAGAGTTATTAGTTGTAGCGACCATTCAACTTAATTAGGCAGCTTAACAAGTGGCTTTTTTGTCCTCCACAAAACTGTAAGTAAGGCTGAGGAATTTTAGGACTTTATTTGACCGGCACATCCTCAGTCCCTGTACCTTCAATTTAGGTATCAGTGGCATAGCTAAGAGGAGGCAGGGGGCGGGGGGAATTCTGCCCCGGGTGTCTCTTTTTGGTGAGCGCAAGGAAAGTTTTGTTTTATTCTCCCTCATCAGCATCGCTAAATGCCTCCCTGCTCGTTGTCGTCTGTCGCCCGTACTCCCCCTCGCTCTTACAGGGAATGGGGAGGCAAACTAAGAGATCACCCCGGGCGTCAAAAGCCCTGGCTTCGCCCCTGTTAGATAGGTATGGGAGTCTCTCAGTAGCAACCTTTACGTTAATTGGAGGAAGATGAAATAGGGATCTGACCATTGTTTTCATTGTAAAAATGTATGAGAAGTGAGGAGCATTTCTTGTTCTTTTGCCCATTCTATGTGAAACTTAGAACCAAGTGGATCATTTCCTGTGCAGATCCCTTATTTTACAAACTAGAGGAGTTTAGAATATGTAAAATCAACACCTCTTCGATCGTTTCCAAATTTTTGCACATTGCTTGGGCAATCAGACTCAAAGCTCTAGGCACTGTATTAAAGCCATGCCCCAGATGATTTCTTGCATGACCCTGTTTTTTTATGTGATCGCAATTGTATGATGAACTATTGTATGAGATTTCTAAAGTTATTTATTCTTGTTTTCAATTGTTTTTTAAATTTGTAATGTTTTTAATGTTTATGGATGTACCTTTTTGATGTTGAAATGGAATGTGTCGAACTGTCAAAAAACTATATGATATGATCTCCATGACTGCATCAAGTAAGAGATCCATGACAGCTCTGCTTTTGGGGTGGCCCATATATAAGTAGAAATTAGCAGGAAAATGTAGGTGGTGGGTAGCATCTTAAAAGAAGAGATTTACATTCAGTCAAGTTAAAGTCTTCAAAGTATTCTGATTTAACAATTTTGAAGACAATTGTAAGCCCACCAGCTGTTTTCTAAGGACCGTTTTGAAATATTTTTCCATATCCAAGCTGGAGAGGATGAAGAGGTGACAGGTTCAGTAGGCAGCTGAGGGTGGTTGTCAAAGGGGGACGATCAAGGAAGATGAGGAAGGATTGAGTATTGTAGTGCTGGTAGGAGGGTAATAAAACTTTTGGAGTCTGGTGGGTATTACAGAGAGGAAGTGCGGTCAGTAGAGGGAGGGGTTTGGAAAGAAGTTCTGAGGAGTATGGTGCGGGTGGGCCATATCATTTAGAATAGTACGGGAGCTTGAGAGGAGAAGGATCATCCCGGCAAATGGGCCACCATATGCACCATATGTGTTTGTTGTGTCATGATCCAGAGTTTCTTTCTTGAATATGACAACATTGTATTGGTATTTTTTAAGGTAGTGGCTATTTACCCGGCCACTGGTTAAATAGTAAATTTTCTCTGCTATTTAATTGGCCACTGGCTAAATAGCAGAAATTATTTACTAGTTGGCCGGTGTTCTTGAAAATAGCAGAGAAACTTCACTATTTAACTGACTGCTGGCTAAAAATTTGAGATTCTGTACTGTCTGACCTTATGCACATTTCAACAGGTACTTACACCAGGTAGAATTGCAAGCAAGGAGTGAATATAATTGGCATCCATCTCCTTATAAAAGTTAGGGTCCTGATGTATTATTATTTAATGTGGAAAAAGTGATAGCAAACTCTGCACAAGGTGCAACTGGAATACTATTTTACAAATCTACCTATGTACTGTTTGGTCATTTCACAAAGTAGCAAATCGTGGGGTTCCAGAACAACCTGCCTAATTAATATTCAATATTCATTAGGTAATTGCCAATATGTTACCCTTTGTTATTGGCTGTAATCACAGGGATAGTAGCCTGCAAGGGACAGCACTGTGCCACTCTGACTGCATTCTCAAATGACAATCGTTTTTTATTCCCAAGCAGCACATGTTCCTTAAAGGAACCAGTGCTGGTTTAAAAAAAAAAGTTTTGGGTTTTGGAAAACCTTTCTCCCCAAGCCTGCCACCATGATTTTTAAAGGAAAAGGGGTCCTTTGCAAATTAGTTACTACCCCTACTCCGGGTTTTTAGCTCATCAATGGTTTGCAACAGCAATTGCAGTAACAATCTAGCAATAAATTCTCTTTTGAATGGGAAAGGGGAGGTAGGAAACCCATTTCATACACCCTCCTATTTGCAATTCAGAAACAATCACAAAAGTGCTTTTACTAGTTGAAAGAATTTCCAAACTCATAAAAACGGCTTTGAACATAGGGCCATATGTATGAAGGCAATTTTGCGATCGCAAATTCGCGTTTGCGATCGCAAAATTGCAGTGTCCAATGTATGACACAAAACACCCCTCGCAAAATTAGGAATCGCAAATTTTGCGATTCCCTATTTTGCGATTGCATTTAAGGAATCGCAAATTGCGATTCCTTAAATGCAATGTAAGAAGCACAGAAAAAGTGCAATTTGGACTTAAGGAATCGCAAATTAACACCAACTTCAAGTTGGTGGTAATTTGCGATTTCTTTGAAAAATGCACTTTTTGCATTTTTCAAAGTGCCATGTGACTCACATACATGCCCTTAGGGCATGTATGTGCGCCACATCTGCACCCATGCTCATTTCAGGGTGCAACAGGGTGTCCTTTTGACACCCTGGCACCCTTGAAATTGCATTCGCAATTTGCGATTCTCTAATTGGGAATCGCAAATTGAGAATGTCTTCCCATTCATTCCTATGGGCCTCTAGGCCCATAGGAATGAATGGGAAGGTATTCCTTAATTGCGAATCGCAATTTGAGATTCGCAATTAAGGAATATGTAGGATTCAGTAAAATGTATTGCAAATCCTACATACATAGCATTTTGCGATTCTCAAATAGCGATTCTCTAAAAATCGCTATTTGAGAATCGCAAATGTATCCTTTGATACATATGCCCCATTAATGCCTATATTTAGCACTAGTTGTAGTCGCAAACTTGATCCTGTAATATTTGTGACATGAGTGCCATCATGCAGGCCAAATCTTACAGATCTGAAGATCCCCGATGTTTGAATGTTTCCACAGTTAGGTCTTTGACCAGGAGACATTTGGCACAGTAACTGCCACTCTATTACACCGTCCGCCATGTGATCATAGCGACTTAGGGGACCTGTCATAATGCTGTCTCATGCTCGACAAATGCTCCTGACGTCCTATTACATTTACCCATTGCAGCGTTCACTAATTACTACTCAGATGATTCAGAACATTTGTATGACTAGTTAAAGCTGTTTACAATCTTTCAAAGCTCTTACTCACAAAGCCATGAGAATGTACCAGGGCCAGATACAGGATTACTCTAAAAGGCTGCATGTTATCATAACATCTGATTTTACTGCAGCAAATCAGTACATTCTAGAACCTTGATGTTCCATTCTGTCTTTAGCTACTAGGGGTCGATTCCAATCTTGACTAGGAAGGACATCCGAAAGCGAACTGGCCGGTAAAATGCACGAGCCAGAACTGCGAAATGTTGTCTCGACCGACTGCGTACAGCCGTACGGACGATGCAGAGTGATTGTATGCGAGATACGCGAGAATCGCCGTACCGGATCCGTTATGCCGTGTCCGAACACAGTACAATTTAGTACGACCTCGTTCGCAGATCGAATCATGACCGCGCAATGGAGTCGATTTCCGACCGAGCCTAGTACAATGCACGATTCGGACAGCCGGATCGAGTCGGATGGCTCCGAGGACGAATACGCTCCGGAAGCGGACTTTGAGGTACCGCTGCCGGACCCCGTTGACTCCGTAGCCTTACGAGTCGATACACTGATAGGGGTACCATCATGGCGGTTCCTGCCTACACATGACATGTTACGGTGCGGGCAGTGCAGTCGAGGTGCTGCCTGGCTGATGAGAGGGCGCACTTCTCCGAATGGTATGCCCCACTTTTGCTGAATTGCTCAATGGGAGTCTATGTACGCGTCGTACAACAGGCTCCCATTGACTTCAATGGGGCTCCGAGCGACACGAGTCGGTCAGCGCTCGATCACATTGTACTCGCTCGCTCGGAGCCAAGGGGCACGAATCAGTCGGAAATCGCTCCGGGAACGTGTCGGACGGAACGGTTTCCGACCAGGATCGGAATCGGCCCCTAAGTGTCACTATTTCCTGTTTCTCCAAATCAAGTATTTCTAAGTTAAATTGTGAGCACTCATCCAATGTTGGCATTAGGCACACAATCTGTTTCTGACTTTTTATAATGTGTTGCATTGAAGAAGCTGGTGATTTCCTGTGTGAGAATAGAGATGCAACCATGTGAGAAGCAAATGCTTTTTAGCTTCTTTGCTAATTATACTTTTCTCATATCATTTGATATTTTCCCATACTCTAGGTCTGCTACCTGTCTTATATTTTGTGTTAACTCAGCGTACTAGAAATTTAACCAGATGTTAACATTTCCAGTTTCTTCATGCACACGTTTTAAAAACTGGTTGACCTTTGACCTGAGTCAACTGTAAAAGGTCACTAAAACCTATGATGTTTTTACCTCCAAACAAAACATCATAGTCAGTTCTGAGGACCTGTTGCATCCTCAGATGAATAAAAGCTAGCATAAGGTTTGATACCATGCTGACTTCATCAATAATCAGAACTTTCAAATCCTTGACAACTCTGGACCCCTCATAACAAGCATCACCAGACAACTTTAGGGATTCTAGTTTATTGTCAAGTTCCACTGGCAACATAAGTAGTCTGTGCAATGTGATTTCTTTAATGTTGTGAGCAGCTAGTCAAGTAGGAGCAGTCACAACACAAGGGGGCCGATTCCGATCTCGGCCGGTAGGGTCCGAATCGGATTCGGCTTAACCGGATCCGATTCGGAGCCCTATTTCCCGACCGAATCGTACGTGCGTCCGGGCGAGCGAGTACGATGCGTGCGCTCGCGAAATCTCTGACCGACTCGTTCGCAGGACCCGACCGCTCCGACCGACTCGCACCACGCAATGGAGACGTTCCCCGGCCGGGTGAGTACGATGCGCATCGCGACCGCTCCGACCGACTCGCGCAGTCCGGCACCAAGGAGCTGTCGGAGCCGCACTTTGGGGGTCCGTGTCGGACCCCCTGGAAGCGTAGGCACGCGAGTCGCACACAGGGGGAGCCATGGGTCCCCCTACACGTGCATGTACGGTGCGACCCGCATCGACGCGAACACGCTGTAGGGGTGCCCTTGTTCGCGTCGTGCCCATTGAGTCAATGGGAGCCCGTGTACGCGTCGTACGACTGGCTCCCATTGACTTCAATGGGAGTCCGATCAAATCGAGTCCGATAGCATACGTGCGCATCGTACTCGCTCGGTCGGACTGCTGGGGTCCGATTCGGTTTGAAATCTCTCCGAGTCCGGCTCGGTCGGCGAGATTTCCGGCCCGAATCGGAATCGGCCCCAAAGTCTGCATGCAAAGATCACAGCTAGTTTTTCTCTGAATAAATGCAGTAAGCACTTTAATTTGAAAATATTTCCCTGTGCCTGCCTGACCTCTAACATAGAGAAGTGTAGGCTTGAATTGTTTTGCAAGTACATTATGACTTATCATGTAGCAGTCCCTGCTTTACAGATTTTGTTGTTTGCTGAAAAATCTTCAGCTTTTCTTCATTTAGTAGTGAAATCAAACTTTCTAAATCAATGCTCTAACTCCACACTTGACCGATAGCATTTTCTACTTCATTTATAGCTATGGGCACAGCATTTTCAATGATAGGCTGGCCACGGGGATCTTAACTATTAGGCCCTGAGCTCTGGCTGTCTTCTGAGCTGTCCTTGACAACTTCTATAGCAATTGTTTCCTCCTGTTGGATTTCCTCATTTAACATTTTCTCATATGTGGGAAACACTTCACATTGGATGCTATCGTTGACTGCTTTGAAAACATCTTCATAGCAGTCATAATCGCCTAGCAGTTCAGTCTCTGAACGCCAAGGTTTAAAAAGTTGCAAGAGAGCCAGGTAAAAGAATTCTCTTTTCTCTATTTGACAGCTCAGTTTACAAAGGTTAATACGACTTGGTTTGGCATGTCTTTCTAAACATCTGTTACAACCAGCAACTGCAAACTTCCCTTGCTCAATGTTCTCACCTATGTAATTTCTGTATGTACAGTACTGCAGTACTTTTTTACAAACACATGTTTTCTAGATGGAAACTTCGGTTAAGATAATATGTGCCCATCATATATTTTTAAGAATCTGAGTACTTTCTGGGTCAAACTGAGCAAGATACTCAATTTCAGGAAAAGGCCTCAACACACGTTTTTGCGTTGATGTTAGGCCTATACTAGCCAAAATATTGCTTTGGACTTCCTATGAAGATCGAAGAAGTAATTCTGTCACAACTTTCATAGGATCCAATGTTTCTGTGTAAGAGCATTTTTTAACTGAATCTGTAAAGCTTTTTACTTAAAGACTTCTCTGCTGCTATCTCTTCCCAAACATCTTTCATCTCTGTCTTTTCTGACTTTGTATTATATGAAGTGACGTATCAAGCTACAGCAATATAATTGCCTGCTACAAACTGAATATCCATGTTGGCATTCCACATGGACAGAATTACTGGATTGTAATCATTGATAAGTTTTGAAGCCTCACTTCTTTTCAGATTATATGTATTTTTTTTAGATTTCCGAGTAACACTGGGCACAATTCACGGATCAGTGACTAAATATTGAGGGACAGAATATCGACTGTCCAGAATATCGATGCCAAAATATCGAGGGACAGAATATCGAGTCCCTATCTACAAACAGGTAAGTACTAAGGGGCCCATTACGATGGCGGGCGGAAGCACAACCGCCGTGCTGGCGGATGCAAAAACCACCAGTTACCGCCGGCACGCAGCAGTCCACACGCCCGCCCAATTACGATGCGAAAAGTAGGCCAAACACCGCCGGCAAGCCAGCAACACCGTCCGCCATCAAAGCGCGTCCGCACACGTAGCGGCGCAGCCTAATTGACACACACCGTCCGACGAAACATGTCCCGCCCGGCGTATAAATTACGATGCCGCAAACAAACGGCTCCCACGGCCAAGAGACACCGTACGACAAACCGAAGCGGTAACACGGACGCCGAGCACGGACAACGAAGAAGCGGCTCCCCGAGCATGAATCCAGCACTGCAGGCCCTCCCCATGCTCCTGCTGATGCACCACCAAGGACGCAACGTACCGCGGAGACGCAGGTAGGCACACACACAACAAGTGCACGCAAACAGCGCACACAGTGCAAGGGCGGAAAAGCGGACAACCCCCACCAGCGCGTGTACACTACACATCCACCATTGCATCCACATATGACACACAGGCCAAATCGTAACATCGCGTAACACAAGTGTACACACCACCTGGGACTAGGAACCAACCACCCCGTCACGGCCCCAAAGCGGCGATGACGCCGCCACACATGCGCACAACGCAGAGGCCAACCGCAGCGCCATGCATGCGTCGCACACAGACACAGGGACACAACCAAGCAGCACACACATCAGCCCCACCCGAACGCACATGACACGTGACAGGCCTGCCACAGACATGTCCCCAACGCCCAATTCACGGACAACACCCAACGCCACACAACCGACGCACACATGTCAGTGAAGTCACGCAACAGCAGGACACACCCCAGTGTAACAAACATGGCGTAGCACACAGCGGCGGCAACACCAACTAGGAGAAGCAGGGCCCCTTCGGGAAGAGGAACGCCAGTACCACACTGAAACACCCATACCACCCTGCACATATGAACAAGACATATAAAACGGAACACCAAAGAGCCCGGGGACCGACAACAGGTGGCCCAAGAATAACATTCACACACAAGGCCCAACGCAGAGCGGAAAGGCAGCCTGCCGCCCACACAAGGGAGAGCAGACAGCACTGAATGACCTTCCATTCCAACTCCGAAACCACAGCCCTACGACAGAAGCCGGTGAATACAGCCATTGTCCAAGAATAGACCAACACAGGCATGCCGAGGAGACCGACCACAGGGCAGATAGCGCATATCACAGAAGCACACAACGGACGGGGAAGAAAGAAGAAAACACTCCCCCATGTCGGCCACATGCAAGTTAATTGGAAGGAGTCACACATCACTGACCTTGAACTGTCTGAGAAGCATGTGGGATGAGGGCCCGTGTCCTCCAAACAAGCCAACAGAACACAAGTCCTGTCTCCCTACGACTACACAGAGCTCACAGCAACCTCGGAGCGTGCACATTGCAGACTGCACACACAGCCGGAGCACGCCACCACAACGCACCGCTGCGAAATGGCAACCGCAACACACCTACCCAACTACGCCGAACAGCTCAAGCTGTACAAAACCAACCTGTTACATATATTGGGATGCGATCTCCTGTCCCTGCTGAACGTAAGTTACCGACTGACTTACTGCATCACATTGTTCAGCTGCGTCATGCCCGTCTTCTACTGTCGGAGGTGTCCCTACCAGCATCCCGTGGAGATATGCCTCTCCAACCCGGCATGTCTGAAGGCGGACCTGCTACCACTACTCCTCCCTCTGGACGCACACGACAGGGCCTGCTCTGCCTATGGGGGCATGGCGTATGTGGCCAACATCGCACCCGCACTGAAATGGGACCACTGTGCCTCCACACGACGGATCATCGAGAACAGCTACATCGAATGTCACCCAGCATGCCCCATCATGGTCCTCCAAGGGACAACTTACGAACAACACCTTGAGAGCCACCATCCGCTACATTGGCTGGCAAACATGTACACCACCAATGACATGGAAGCCCTGCTGGACGGCATCGCATACCTGACAACCTGTAAATTCGTCGGACCACAACGCAGGTTCCCCGATTGACCTATGATGTCCAACCCCGCACCCATGCTTAGCTTCCGCACGGACTGGCCAGTCACCACCACAACAGCCATACCAAACGACCGGCAACTGTAACCACACCATCAACGACATCGCCATGACATCGGATATGACCGGGACATGCACACTGTTCCCCATCACATCTAGGAACACCGCATGCATCGTGGGAGGCAGTGGCATGGGGTCTGTGTATCGCCCCCACATGGACGGAACTGCACGAACAACCAGGACACGACATGGATCCAGCGCCCATGGACACACACACCGCTCAGTGGACATGAATAGGTCGCCTGGAGTCTGTGGGTGCTGCACCCCTCCCACCCCCGCCCCGGGAATCCCATACCAGGACCTTTGCATGGACGACAAGTGCATACAACAACAACACGACCCCAGTGACTGTGACATGTCCAGTAACCACCACAGTGCAACAACAAGTGGCACGCCGCTGCATGCACGCAAGCACATGCCCTGATGTCATCTCACATGCACGCGTGCATGAGGAACAACCGCAGCAAACCTGTCACATGGAACTGAGATGGACTGTGCCCATGATGCCAAGCGGTCTGGTAGGCTACATGTATACCGTCTGTGTCAAAGTCCGCAGCTCCGCAGCTATACGTAAATGTACATTAGCACAGCCTTGGCCAAGCAGATCTCACTCTGAAGCCCACATCCCACATGCAACAGCCAATCACATGTAACCCCACACCCTATCCCATTTGCAATCATGCTCAGTATATCCTCAACATGTATTCCGCTGCCAGTAGTGTCCACTATACTGCATCACAGAGGACAGAAGACTCAATCTAATGTTTGAAACCAAAACTGTCTCCGCTGACTCATTTCACAAGTACGAATGAGAGAGGATGAGAGTATGTGAAGTACACGGCAGTCGTGACATGACCATGTAGTCCACTGGTATTGGATGTCAACGCAAATGAGTAGCACAACTGTGGAAGACACACATGTGTCGTGTGAAGTCGTATGGACGCAGTGCTCAGGTGGGTGGGTGTGCCGGTAGATGCGCACATGCCAAGTTGGAGCACGCCGTGTTGGGAGGGGTCATGAACAGTACACCACCGCTTCCCTGGGCATTGTGAGAGGACACCTGTCGGGGGGGGAGTGAACACGTGTGTGCACAGCAACCGGGCACACGTACAAAGCGGTACCAGGCGCACCTCAGCCCACCCTCTGTGGACAAGCTGGATCCTGTTGTGCGCCCGCCATGCCCCTTGACAAGGCACACACAGCCCCAGTCGACCAGGTGTAACCCCAACATAGTCAATCCGCACAGGCGATACAGGGCACGGGATGGCAGTGGAGCATGGTGTGTGAGAGGTCTCCTCGCGCTCCTCCTGGTCATATCACGCAGGCAATAGAACCTCAACGTCTAGCATGGCACAAGTCAAATGGAAGTGTAGGGGGGACGCACCACAGCACGAGCAGCACTGACGTCACGGGAGGTGGCTCGCACCATCTCATCCATTGCCCATTCTACCAACCACGCCACATGCCATTGCGACTAAGTGCAAGCGCGTGCGCCACCACCCCCGAGCCCTCCCCAGAGAGGCCAAAGAGTGAATGTGTGGGCCATCAGTCACAGACGGACGCGGCATGGCCGCAAGGGCAGCCACAGCCACTGGGTGTCGCAGGTGGCGGATCCGGAAGGCGAAGACTGTGATGCATAGTCCATGCAGGCCGGGTCTCCATTTGGGGCACCACGCAGGTGGACGGCGTCCCGCAACACATCATACCCTGAGACAGCCCACTCGTGCAACTGGACCCACACATACACTCCTTGCCCTCTCTGGTGCGAGCTTGGGGCTGCCTGTGCAAGCGCTAGCCTCGCAGGTGCACATGCATATTGGGGGAGCGAGGGAGGACATGAGGGCTGGGGCGAAGATGACTGTATCACTGTCAGTGAGTACAAGGGATGACCCAGATGTGGAAAGGAAGAGACGTGTCCCGTGTGTACTGCAACTAGTCGCCAATCCAACTACCCCCCATGTCCGGAATGTAAGCCCGCACCTAGGCCCGCCCATCCGCCACATCGAACATACCACCAGCACGACAAGCTTCCCATTCGAAACACTGACTGGGGGTGGCGACCAGTGAACAATCATGTGTAGCCTACCCACGCGTACATGTGGGCCCTCCATGATCCATGTCACCTGCGGCAAAGTCATGACATGCGCAATGAGGGAAGTGAGGAGAGCTGTCCGCCCCACGCACAGAAGGTGCATCAGCTCCACAGACCCAGCAGCGAGTCCAGCAGGGGTCACATGTGCAGGGGCAGCTGTGCCTGGTGTGAAGGCACATGCATATAGACAGCACATCGACCAATGTGTAGTCTGCCCACATCTACAGTCCATCATCATGCGGACATAGGAATTGAACACAGGGCAACACATCTTAGTGGGTGCACCCACCGTGACCAACAATGCGCAATCATCGACGTACCCGCCCTGTGCATGGCCCCCCACCCAACGGAGGCACATCCAGTGCCACCATCCCACACACAAGCCTTCCACGGAACATGCTGTGTCCAATGGTCAGTACAGAGTCAGCGCCCATCTGGTGGATCCTGAACAGGAGACACATGCACACACATGCCAGCTCCCACTATGTACATCTGCCACCTGGCACGTGCAATGTAACCTCTCACCTGTGACGTGTGACTGCAAGCACACAGCCGTCTTGGCATGGGGCTGTCAATGTGGACACCTGTCAATGTTTCGGGAGGTGTGATCCGTACAGTGCTGTACATAGGGTGCAGTGCTGACACCTACTACTGTCTCATATCCCCTCGTGCCACAGGTCCCACTTGTTTTGGCCGCTCAGCCTGTGCCCACATCGTCGTCGTCGTGTGCCATACTCATCCAGCCTCGGAAGCAGTTCCATGCTCAGCAGACATTCATGTTGCCGTGGCGTTGCCGCTTGACGAATATGCAGTCAGTCCCCATCAGCACGCCCCGCAAGTCATTGGGGCCTAGATCCCCATGTGCATGCACATGGCAGTGGTCTGTATCACTAGCCATTGCCATTGTTGGGAGACCTGTGTAAGTGTATTGTGGCCGTGCCGTCCCAGCTTGACAGCTGGGCTGTGGCTCATGTGCTTGCTCAGTCATGTCAGTGATGTGTATGCGAAATTGCTATGTGTCGTGTTGCTTTGACATGTGTCCACTGCCATTTTCCCTAGGCGGAGACCGAACATTGACCGCCCATACCAATTGCTGGCGGACATGGACGATACAGAGGTCATTAGGAAGTTTCGGCTGGACAGGCCAACCCTGCATCGACTGTGTGCCATGTTAGAACCCCATCTCCGTCCCCGCAGGGTGTATCCGACAGCTGTCACCCCCACGGCTAAGGTGATGGCCGCCATGCATTTCTTCGCCACTGGGTCATTCCAGCACACAGTGGGCAGTGGAGGAGGGATGTCCCAGCCCATGTTCAGCAAGGTGCTGAGGGATGTACTGGCAGCCATGATGCTGTACCGAAACAGGTACATCCGCTTCCCCAGGGCTCGTGAATTGGCGGCAGTGAAGGGTGCATTCTATGCCCTTGGCAGAATCCCACACGTCGTTGGAGCCATTGACTGCACACATGTTGGCCTTGTTCCACCACAGGCCACTGAGCACCTGTACCGCAACAGGAAGCACACGCACTCCCTGAATGTGCAAGTGGTGTGCCTTGCGGACATGGTGATCACCCACGTGTGTGCAAAGTTCCCAGGCTCGGCCCATGACGCACACATAATGCGCAACAGCATCTTGCCACGACTGATGTCCAATCTGCAACAGGATCGTGGCTGTATTGTCGGTGAGTATGTGGAGTGGTGTAGCGTGCTGGTTGTGCGATGCTGTCCCCTGTCCAGTTGGAATAGCAACGGTTCTCTGTGTCCCTCACACCCAGGTGACTCTGCGTACCCGAATGGGGCATGGCTGCTCAGTCCATTGAGGAATCCTCGCACCCCAGCAGACGATCGCTACAATGAGGCACATGGGAGGACCAGACGTGTGGTCGAGCGTACCTTTGGCCTCCTCAAGTCCAGGTTCAGGTGCCTGGACCGCACCGGGGGTGCGCTGGCGTACTCCCCACAGAAGGTGTGCCAGATAGTGGTGGCGTGCTGCATGCTGCACAATCTGGCCATTCGGAAGCAGATCCCCCTCATCGTGGATGACGGAGATCAACCAGGGCCCCAGCCCGCAGACCAGGACAGCTCGAGTGAGGAGGACAGCGGAGAGGAGGAAGCTGGTAATGTGCGGCAGCAGCTCATCGCCCACTACTTCACTTGACGGTGAGTGTCCATGTACGACGGCTGATGTGGCTGTATCTGTGCAGGTGTGTGTGTGCTGTGTCAGGGTGGCCGTTTGTTCACTGCGTGCTGTGTGTCAACGCTCCATGGCCAGGGTAGTATGCCACTGTTGGTGGCTGTGGCATTGTGCCCTATTGCTCTGTGCGATGTGTGTACATTGCTTGTAGTTGTTGACATGTACTGTGTGATGGGTGTGTGACACACTCATTGAATGTGCTCCTGTTCTGTCTCCCACCCCTAGGTCCCTACAGGCCCTCCGGTTCCATTGCCATGCCACGCATCAGGTGCCTTTCCGCCCAAGGTGGCCGTTGTATTCCGTACAAATAAAACACAGGGCACAAACAGCAGTTTGTGTAAGAGGTGCATTTATTTCAAACTGTGACATGTGATTGTGTGTAAGGTGATGACAAAAGTGGTGCGTGCAGTGACAATGAGCTGTCGGTCATGGCTGCGTGATGCTCAGGGTGTACCCACTGGTACTATGTCCATAGACCAACACACACATGCCATCCAGATGGCTGTGTGGAGTGGGATCGTAGTGCAAGTCAATGCAGTGGGTGGTCAAGGAAGGCTGGCTGGCTGCCTCACTTGCGTCTGGAGCGTGCGAAGTCCTCCCGGGAGATCTGTTTCCACTTCGGACGGCCCCTTCCACGTTTGCGAGGGGGGGTGCCTGCTTGCGACATGCTGGTGGTTGAGGTGTGCTCACTGGCTGTGGACGCAGGGGAACTGGACACTGCTGCTCGACCCTGCGCCCCGGCAGGTGGTGGCGGAGGGGAGCTGCTGTCCCTGGCTGTGACCTCACCGCCACCACCAGCTGGCCCATGAGGTCCACGAGTTGGCCCATACGGGCGTCCATGGACCTCAGCACCCCCAGCACCTCACGCGTGTCTGTAGCTGACCTGGCCCATTGTCCTTGGGCCTCTTCATAGGCCCCAAGGACTCTGGCCATTTGAGGCAGGGCATGGCTCCCAGGGGAGGCTGGCGTTTGCCTGACCCTGCTCCTCCTACCAGTCCTGCTGCCACCGGCCTGCCCACTAGCCACATTGCTCACCACGGTCCTCGCTGTGGCTCCCAGGGTGGATCCAGTCGGCCGGGCCACCACCTGCGCTGGGGCTGGTGCCAGCGAAGACGTGGTGGTGGTGGCGGCGGTGGTGGTCGGTGCGGCGATGGTGGCGGTTGCGGCAGTGGTAGTGGCCGCAATGACCGTGGGTGTGGCCGCAATGACCGTGGGTGTGGCCGCAACGACAGTGGCAGCAGGGGGCTGGGAATGTTCAGCAGCCCTGGATGATGGGTTGGTGGGTAGGAGGAGTCCTGGGGAGCGGCTGGGCCCTGCCACACCAGATGGGCCTGCTTGGTGGTCCGTGTCCGAAGAGGAGGACAGATCCTCCACATCCGTGTGTCCTCGTTGGGGGCTTGTAGGCTGGCTGTGCTGGCTGCTGGCTCCATCCCCAGCATCCAGCAGTTCGTCACCTGTGGAGAGAATGAGATTTGTTATTGTGTTGCACCTTGCGAAGTATGTATTTGTCGTCTGACATTAACAGTTCGTGCAATCTCGTACATGGGTTTCCCGGAGGCGTGTGTGTGGCTGTACCATTTGTAGTTGTGTGTGCTTGGCAATGGGACTGTGTGCTGTGCACATGTGGCATGGGACGGATTGGCCATGCCGATGGGTGTGTTGCTGTGCCCCTACTTATTGTGACTCTGGTGTATGCGGGCTCCTGGCCCATCCTGGGTCTGGTTTGTACTTTGCTTTTGGGGTTCAAATGGAACGCTTAGGAACGCATATGGCAACATGGGGGCCATGCCCCAGATTCGCATTTGGGAGGGAATATGCTTTTGGGGTTCAAATGGAACGCTTAGGAACGCATATGGCAACATGGGGGCCATGCCCCAGATTCGCATTTGGGAGGGAATATGCTTTTGGGGTTCAAATGGAACGCTTAGGAACGCATATGGCAACATGGGGGACATGCCCCAGATTCGCATTTGGGAGGGAATATGCTTTTGGGGTACATGCTGTGAGCCATGGGTGCCGAACGTGACATGTGTTGTGGCAGCATGACAGTGCATGGTCTGAGGTGTGTGCATGCCTGACATGGCCTGCATATTTGCTGTCTGTTGTGATTACTGGACATGGCATTGGACGCATCGTTATGAGTGAGTGTTGGTTGTGTGCCAGCCAACGTATTGCAGTTGTCCCATCTCCTTGGTGTGCGTGCTGCCCTGTGCCATGTGCATCACTGCAGTGCTCGGGGGTGTGGCCCATGTTGTGTGTTGTTGCTCACAGTGTGTCGTGCGCTTCATTGACTTCTGGCACATGGTTGGTCATGGGCATGTATCTTAGCGTGACTGCTGTATGTGTGGCAGCTGTGCGGATGACATGCCTTTCATGAGACTGGGGCTGACGGATGGGATGGATGGTATGTTGTATGTGCATGGTGTGTCTGTGTGTTTGATGGGTTCAGTGGTGTTCGTGTGCATTTATGTTGTTCCGCTCTGTTGCGTCTAGTGTTGTTTGTGTTACATAGGCATAGTTGTGGGGTGTGTGGTTGACAGGCAGTAGGGGCTACATGGACAGGACTTCAATGGTGTTTCGGTTGTGTGTGATGAGTTGCACAGTGGCTGCGGTGTGGTACTATATTCAGTGTGGCTTGTGCATGCAGACGTGGCTCCTTGGGTGTTGCTGTGTCTGTGATGGGTCATGTGAGGTGTGAGTCTGTGGTTCATGTCCGTGTGCACATTGTTCACTTGTTCGTGACGGTGGGCGGTGTTGCGTGTTCGTCTGCTACGTGACATGTCCCATGTGTTGGTCGTGTTACGGTCCTCATGCCTCCAGTAATCCAGCCCTGTCCAGTTTCCCACCTGCAGGTTGTTCGGGCGTGCACTGTACTGGATGCCACATGGTTCTAAGCGGGGGTGCTCCATGTTGCAGGTCTGTGGGGGTGGGGGGTGTTGTGGGTCGTGGTGGTGGCTGGACACCCACTGACACCGATTGCTGTGGACCGTGATGTCTACCTTTCGGCTGTCGTTGTGCACTGCGGTGGCTGACACGTGGCTGTGGGGTGTGGGGGATGCTCCTCCTTGCTGTGCTGTGGGACTGGGGCCTGGTGTGTGTTGTACTTGGGCTGTCCACCCTCCCACCCACTGCACTTTGTGTTCCTGCCACTTACCTGTTACTTGTCGGTTAGTGCAGCTGTGGCGGACACATGGGTGTGGTGGGTGCTCGTTGTGGCGCTTCTGGCATATTTGGGGACCTGTTGGTGGTTACGTGGCTGGCTGAGTGTACACATGTCCCCACGCATCTTACAGTTGTTCGGTTTGGGCTGTGTGTGGTGGTGTCTGTTGCATGTGTGTGTGATGTGTTGTGTATTGTGTGCTGGTCATGGGGGTGTTTGTCCCTGGGAGCTGTGGCATGGTGGTAGTGCATGTGAGTACATAGCGGTGTGCTGGTATACATTAGTTTGTACTTACCAGCCTCCACTCCCCTGCTAATCCGGCGAGGATCTCTGGATGTATGATGACTCGCACCTTCTCCTCCCACGCTTTGAAGGTCTTGAAGAGCGCGGGATTCCCTCCGCCAGTGACGGCTGCCAGCTCTCTGTTCTTGGTCTCCTTCTTCTTGACCAGGCTCTTGACGTCATTCCACCGTTTGTTAATTTCGACTCTGTTCCTGGGCAGGGTCCCGACTGCATTGACCTGGTCTACGATCCGGTTCCACATTCTGTTTCTGGTGGCTAGTGGTGTGTGCTGGACCATGTTCCCATAGATTTGTGGGTGCACCTTGATGATCTCGTCGACCATGACCGTCAGCTCAATGGGCGTGAACTTGGGCATTCTTTGTGGTGCCATGGTGTTTGTGGTGCTGGTGCGGTGTGTGTTGTGTACTGTGCAGGGGGTTTGTGGTGCCGGTGTTTGGTGGTGGTGGTGGTGGTGGTGGTGGTTGTGATGTGTGCGTTTCTGTGGTGTGCTGCTGTCCTTGCTGTGTCACTGTGTCCTCTCCTCTCCTCTCTAGTTTGCAATGTTGCAAGGGGTTGTGGTCTGTGGGAGTGCTGCTTTTGTACTTACCTATGTGGGTGTGTCCTCATGGTCTGTTGTTTTCAGGTGTGTTGTGTCTGGGGTTCTGGCCTTTGTAGTTTTTGTTTGTCCAGGGGGTGTTTTCGGGATGTGTACTGTGCTTGTGTATTTGTGCGTGCCTTGCTGTGTGGACTTGTTGGCCATGTTGTGTGCGATTGTTTTTGTCAGCGGATGGTTTCTGTGCAGGGACGTGGGCGCCATGGCTTCTGCCGTGTCGATTCTCATCGGCGTTGTTTGCGCTGGCGGGCGGTATATTTGTAGTTTTACGCGCTCATGGCGGTGCGATCGTAATCTCACGTGCGGTGTGTCGGCCGTGAGGGCGGGCGGTTTTGTGTTGTCGTGCGTGTTTCCGTCCGTGGCGGGCGGTTTGACTCCGACTCGGACGATGGCGGGCGGTATTTTGTGTGATTTTCCGCCGATGGCGGTTTCGGTTTGTGTCATCGTAATGGCGTGGTCGGTGTTCAGACGGTGTGTGCGGGCGGATTTTTGCCGCTTCCATGCCTGGCGGATTTTTTTACGCCGGGTATCGTAATGGGCCCCTAAAATATCGAGTACAAAATATCGATGTTTAAAGTATAGTTAACTAAAATATCGAATTTTTTAAGTGTATTAAAAATAATATAAAAGTATTTAAATAATAAACACAATTAAATAAAACATAGTTAAAATAATGTAAAAAGCTTTAAATGTAAAAATAATAAATGTAATGTAAAAAAACAACATATTAATTATTTTTAACATATATATATTTACTTAATAATATTATGAAATAATTATTAATCTTAATTATAAAATATTTTAAACATTATTAAAAATATATTTACATATATATATAAATAAACATATTATATAAATATAAAAATAAATAATATATAATAATTTAAATAATTAAAGTTAAAAAAATGTATGTTAATTAATAATTTACACTACATTAAATATAACAAAATTAAAAACGTTGCATAGCTAAAGGAATAAAATTAGTATTCACACTCCAACAACTGCAAAAGTAGGGAATTTGTTGGATAGCGGGTGGGTACAAATTACTATTCCCACTCAAGTGAGTGGAACAGTAGGGAAAGTCTTGGATAGCGGGTGGGTAAAAATTACTATTCCTACTCCAGCGAGTGGAACAGTAGGGAAAGTGTTGGATAGCGGGTGGGTACAAATTACTATTCCGACTCCAGCGAGTGGAACAGTAGGGAAAGTGTTGGATAGCGGGTGGGTAAAAATTACTATTCCTACTCCAGCGAGTGGAACAGTAGGGAAAGTGTTGGATAGCGGGAGGGTAAAAATTACTATTCCCACTCCAGCGAGTGGAACAGTAGGGAAAGTGTTGGATAGCGGGAGTCTAAAAATTACTATTCCCACTCCAGTGAGTGGAACAGTAGGGAAAGTGTTGGAATTTTTATAATTTAAATTAAATTACTTCCCACCCTGTTCCCCTATAAACCCACAACCCGCTACGGAACTAATATACGCAAAAAGTATTAAACAATAGTTATTATAAAACACTAAATTATTAATTAATAAATTATTAATTTTTATAATGTAAATTAAATTACTTCCCACCCTATTCCCTATAAACCCACAACCCGCTTAGGAACTAATATACGCAAAAATTAATTCACATAAAATCCATTACCTTAAAAAAATTGTAACATATATTAAAAAATATTATATATTTTTAACACATATAGTAACATATAAAACAATTTAAAAAAATTCGATATAATAAAATTTGATATAATGACATTCGATATTACTTACCTATATGTCGATATTTTTTCCAACTATATTATGTCTTTTCTATATTCTGTCCTCTCGATATTTTGTACTCGATATTTTGTCCTTTCGATATTAAAACTTCGATATTTAGTCTCTACACCACAATTCACAAAGGTAAACTTAGACGTTTGGTCTAAACGTGGACTAAGGGGTCGATTCCGATTCGGGCCGGAAAAAGCACCGACCGACTCGGAGCCGGTATTAATTCCGACCGACACGTACCTGTGGCGCCCGACCCGCCAAGTACGATGCAAAGCGTGCAAAATCCGACCGACACGTACGGAACCCAAGCCGAACGACCGAGCCGCACGGAAAACAGCAATCCGGCCGGAAAAACACGCGAATCGAACCGACCGACACGCACCCGGAACAAATCCGACCGAAACGTACCCGCGAACTCCAAACCGCCAAGTACGATGCAAGGCGCGAAAACCACGACCGAGTCGGACGGAGGACAAGCCGTACGACCGACACGCATACAAAACTGCGAGCCGAAGTAACACAAAACACCGCGACCGACGCATACGCAGCATAGAAAATAGCACAAACACAGCGTGAACGAAACGGAGAAGACCGTACGAGACAACTGCAGGGTCCGACTCGGTCACAAGAACGTTTCCAACATGCACAGAAAGTACTAAGGGAAAATACACAAAAAAAGGCCAAATAAGCAATTACAAAGCCAATAAATACTGGGGGGTGGGGACAGAGAACAAAGACACACCCACAACTCCACCCATATAAAGGACACAAATCCCAACCATGATCCTTTGAAAATCCTATTCACCTGCCAGCACTAAACAGACAGCAACCACACACCCACAGCTCATCCCTCACACAAGCCACACACCATCAGCACACCAACAAATAGCTACCTCACATACACCCAGCAAAACACACTCACACACCTTCACCTGCACACCAACACACACATCACTCACCATCACCACCCATCACCATACCCCCAAAGAAGAATCACAAGTTCCTAGATTGTGAATTGGAAGTCATGGTAGACGAGATCCTCAGGGTAGAGCCACAGCTGTTTGGCGCACTGGTCCAACAGACACCCATCGCCCAGAAAACAAAGATGTGGGAGAGGATCATCAACAGGGTGAACGCACAATCACCATGTCTGTGCACAAAGACTGACATCCAGAACAGGTGGTATGACATGCGCAGGAGGGTACAGGAGCTGCTGAAGAAGGACTACCTCCTGAGTAAACACACCGGCAGTGGCCCTCCTGCCAAGCCAGTATACCTCAGGCCCTGGGAGGAGAAGGTGCGGGCCATCCTACCGCCAGTGAGCGTCTATGGACTAGAAAACATCCCAGAGCCTGGTGAGTACACAACAAATGTACACAATATTCTGCCACAATACACACACACATCACTGTCAAGGGGAGAGTCAAACCATGCACTCTTAGCAATTACACAGCAACCAGAACAGAATCATCCCAAAATGTGTATGTCAGTCAGATAAACACAACACATGCCATCTCAAAGTTACATTGAACCGTGTCATCACATGTACAAACACAACTACAACTACAGCTAGGCAGTGGCACAAATATAACTAACAAACACATCCAGACATGTAGCCACCACTACAACACCAACACACAGTGAAGACCACTGAAAGAAAGGAATTCTGTGTATGCTGGGCAAGTCAGTGTAGCCAATAGCATCATGGGAGTCGTACTCACAGATATTGCTCACCCCCACAACTGTCCCATCAACACCACCATGAACCATGCGCACATCACAGGGAGTGGAAAAGGACTCACAAGATGGCTGACACTGGCTACTGCTGTGGGGAGCACAAGGCCCTGCTGGCAACTGTGCAACAACCAACAGCAGGACACCACTGACTGACATCCTGAGAGACAACTTGCACTCCCTGCAATGGAAGCACGTCCCATGGTGGGATATCTGGCTGGGTGGGAAGGAGGACTCACAGCACTGACCATAGTCACAAGTACCTCCCCTCACACACCCCCTCAACACAAACTCTACATAACCCACCTGGGAGAATGCAATGCCTCACATCCTAACTCAAGATCCGACAAAGAACCACCACCCTGGGTTATGTTGTGTGAAGCACAGGGACACTCTTGGGACTTTTAGCCAAACAACTGCCAGGACAACACTCCCAGCCATCCTGTCAGCACAGGCAGCCCACCCCACAGGGAAGCAGAGTCAAAAGGAAGGAAGGATGGGCATGCTGGGAAGGGGGTGGAGGCAATAGCATGATGGGAGTTGTAGGCACAGATATTGCTCAGCCTCACAATTGGCCCATCAACACCACTCACAACCATGCTCACATCACAGGGAGTGGAAAAGGACTCACAAGATGGCTGACACTGGCTACTGCTGTGGGGAGCACAAGGCCCTGCTGGCAACTGTGCAACAACCAACAGCAGGACACCACTGACTGACATCCTGAAAGACAACTTCCACTCCCTGCAATGCAAGCACATTCCATGGTGGGATATCTGGCTGGGTGGGAAGGAGGACTCGCAGCACTGACCATAGTCACAAGCACCTCCCCTCACACACCCCCTCAACACAAACTCCACATAACCCACCTGGGAGAATGCAATGCCTCACATCCTAACTCAAGATCCCACAAAGAACCACCACCCTGGGTTATGTTGTGTGAAGCACAGGGACACTCTTGGGACTTTTAGCCAAACAACTGCCAGTACAACACTCCCAGCCATCCTGTCAGCACAGGCAGCCCACCCCACAGGGAAGCAGAGTCAAAAGGAAGGAAGGATGGGCATGCTGGGAAGGGGGTGGAGGCAATAGCATGATGGGAGTTGTAGGCACAGATATTGCTCAGCCTCACAATTGGCCCATCAACACCACTCACAACCATGCTCACATCACAGGGAGTGGAAAAGGACTCACAAGATGGCTGACACTGGCTACTGCTGTGGGGAGCACAAGGCCCTGCTGGCAACTGTGCAACAACCAACAGCAGGACACCACTGACTGACATCCTGAAAGACAACTTCCACTCCCTGCAATGCAAGCACGTTCCATGGTGGGATATCTGGCTGGGTGGGAAGGAGGACTCGCAGCACTGACCATAGTCACAAGCACCTCCCCTCACACACCCCCTCAACACAAACTCCACATAACCCACCTGGGAGAATGCAATGCCTCACATCCTAACTCAAGATCCCACAAAGAACCACCATCCTGGGTTATGTTGTGTGAAGCACAGGGACACTCTTGGGACTTTTAGCCAAACAACTGCCAGTACAACACTCCCAGCCATCCTGTCAGCACAGGCAGCCCACCCCACAGGGAAGCAGAGTCAAAAGGAAGGAAGGATGGGCATGCTGGGAAGGGGGTGGAGGCAATAGCATGATGGGAGTTGTAGGCACAGATATTGCTCAGCCTCACAATTGGCCCATCAACACCACTCACAACCATGCTCACATCACAGGGAGTGGAAAAGGACTCACAAGATGGCTGACACTGGCTACTGCTGTGGGGAGCACAAGGCCCTGCTGGCAACTGTGCAACAACCAACAGCAGGACACCACTGACTGACATCTTGAAAGACAACTTTCACTCCCTGCAATGCAAGCACAGTCCATGGTGGGATATCTGGCTGGGTGGGAAGGAGGACTCACAGCACCGACCACAGTCACCAGCAGCTATTCACACCTCCCCCTTAACACAAACTCCACACAACTCACCTGGGAGAATGCATTGCCTCACACACCAATAATCTATCCCACAAAGAACCACAACACTGGGTCATGCAGAGTGAAGCACAAGGACACACATGGGACCTGTAGCAGAACTAACCCCAGGATTACACTGTCAGCCATCTTGTCAGCACAGGCACACAACCCCACAGGGAAGCAGAGTCAAAGGGAAGGAAGCATGGGCATGCTGGGAAGGGGGGTGGAGGCAATAGCATGATGGGAGTCGTAGTCACAGCTCAACATCCCCCACCCACATGGCCCAGCAAGCTCACACTCACGCATGCACATCCCACAGAGAGTGGAAAGGCCCATCAAAGATGTCTGACACTGGTGCTGTGTTGTGGGGAGCACAAGGGCATGCTGGGAACTGCACACCAACCAACAGCAGGACACCACTGTCAGCCATCTTGCCATTGCTCTCACACCCACACACACTGAACTCCCCACAAAAGCAAGTAAGTATGGGAATGCTGGGAAGTGGGGTGGAGGCAATAGCATGATGGGAGTCATAGTCACAGACATAGCTCACCCCCACAACTGTCCCATCAACACCACCCTGAACCATGCTCACATCACAGGGAGTGGAAAACAACTGACAAGATGGCTGACACTGGCAACTGCTGTGGGGAGCACAAGGCCCCGCTGGCAACTGTGCAACAACCAACAGCAGGACACCACTGACTGACATCTTGAAAGACAACTTTCACTCCCTGCAATGCAAGCACAGTCCATGGTGGGATAACTGACTGGCTGGGTGGGAAGGAGGGCCAGCTGTCAACCAAATACAACCAATGCAGACCATGTTCACACCCCAACAAATACATAGAAATGCCCAAATAATGCAGGACAATGTGCTACACCAATATCAACCCCTGACTGTGACAACTTAGGACAATGCAATGTACAGGCCCGCACCCAGAGGCACAGTCACAACTGTCAGGTGTGTCAAGCATTGATGCCTGCAGAAACATAACATACATTGTGTGTGTCTCCCAAAAACAGGTGATGATGGGGACACAGCAGCAGACGCTGAGGAGTCCCAGTCCCAGGCTCAAGAGGATACGGAGCTCACTGGTGTCGAACAGCCTCTGCCCTCCTCGGATGAAGAAGACCAACCTGGCACCTCCGGTGCAAGTCATCATGCAGCACCAGCAGGACCACCAGCTGCAGCACCAGCAGGACCACCAGCTGCACCCCTGCACCCACCCCTCCAACGACTGTCACCACAAATACCATCCCTGCCGACATGGACAGAACAAGGAGCACCACCAGCACAGGGACCCTGGACCAACGTGGGGCCATGGACACCACCACCACCACCAACCCCCAAGGGGGACCAGGGTCATCTGTGCATGCCACTGCACGCACTGCACATGTCGGCAGGGGTGGTGGGAGGGGTGGGAGACAGAGGTCGCTGCTTGCAGAGGTGTCTGGTGTGCATGATGACCCACAACTGGCACGCATAGCCGATGCGTACCAGTCCAGCACCGGAGATCTCAGCCAGGTAGTGGGGCTCCTCAGGGACATCAAAGAGCAGCAGGCTGCCCATCATGCCCGCTTGGACTCACACATGTCCCGCGTGGAGTCCAAGTGGGACACACTGCAAGAGATGACGGCGGTGCATAGGGACATATTACAATGCCTCCGCCAGATGACCAGCAACCAGTCTACACCTCCCTGTGTGCCAACAACATCTGGTGCTGGAACAACTGCAACTGCCACAGGGAGGGAGGATGACTCTGGCGGAGAGTCCCCTGCACCGCAGCAGCCTGCACTTGAGGGGCCCCCCAAAGAAGAGGGGTCGTCCGAGGAGGGGCAAGTGAGAGGCCGATGGCCATGTGCAACCCCCAGGAAGCCTGAACCTGTTCTGGATGATCACCTTTGTGCGCAAACTGTTCACCCTGTTGACGGCAACACAACTCCCACACATGACATGGGGAGTACAAGTTGGACCAATGTCTCAGACAACTGTGGCCCTGATACTGGGGATTTTGTCTACCAGGACTTTCAATTCATCTAGGAACTTCTGATTGCAATATAAATGTACAGCACTAACCATCCTGTGCACTATTCACACAAATGTATCACAATAAACACACTAATACACCATACTTGCCTCTGTTGTGATTCCAACGTGGGTGCTGTCATGGGGATGATGAACTGCAAAATTACACTGTGTATGCGAACTGCAACAGCAAGTACAACACAGGCATGTGAGTAATGGCAACGTGACACATATGAGGGAGACACACCACCAGGGCTACACAACACATACACACCTAGGCCATCTGACTCATTGCCTACACTGATGTTGCCAGGAAAGACGGTGCAATGCACAGACACCACACCTATTCCCAGTTGTAGTCAAGTAGCCCACAGGTGCAGTAAGCAAATGGCAGTCAAATGTGTGACCACAGACAACGCACATCACAAAGTGAAGCACAGGTTTATTACACAGTTGCAACATGTCGTAACCACTACAGATGCAAGGTAATCCCACCTGGCAGCGGGCACACAGTCAACAACTGTAGAAGGAAGGAAGTCCATGGGTGTGGCGCACATCACCTGTAGGGACACAACAGCTACCACCCTGGAAGTGCAATCACGTCGTCGGTGGACACAGTTGACCAAACGAATCTGAAAGTACCCTGTGAAGGACAGAAATGACACACAGTCAAAAGCAATGGAGAACAGGACAGAACAGCAAAACTCATGCACAATACATGTTACAAGATACCCACCCAGAACCAAGTTAGCATGTCAACACTGTTGGGGAGTACAGACTACCTGTAAGCACACATCGCTACACACATCCAGTCAAGTAGCCCATGGACACACTCTAACAGCACCAGAGCACCACCCACACATATCATGCATACTCACATCATTGACCTGACATCTCTGGATACTCACATTCAGCTGAAGAAGTTGGTGATGAGCTGTGTGCGGACATCACCATCATCATCATCATCATCATCACTGGCATCGTGGTCCAGGCCAGGATCCTCCACAGGTGGCGGATGTTGGTCATTGTCATCCTGGATGAGAGGCAACTCCTTCCGCACTGCCAGGTTGTGGAGCATGCAGCAGACGATGATAATCTTGCACACCTTCGCTGGGGCATATGGGAGGGACCCTCCTGTCTTGTCGAGGCAGCGGAAGCGGCTCTTCAGGAGACCAAATGTCCGCTCAATCACTCTCCTGGTCCGACCATGTGCCTCATTGTAGCGCATCTGGGCTGGTGTCACAGGGTTCCTGAGGGGTGTCAGCAACCATGGCATGTTGGGGTATCCCGAGTCACCTACGGACAGACAAGTGCACATTAGCTGACTTGGAAAAGTGGGCGGAATACTACAGATCAGATCACACACAATGGCACAAAGTCAGTACACACCGACAAGCCAGGCACGCTGGTTCTGCATCTGTGCCATCATCCTGGGGATGCGACTACTCCTCATCACAAAGGCATCGTGTGCTGAACCAGGGAAACGGGCACACACGTGTGTGATGGTCATATCTGCAAGACACACCACCAGTGCATTGACCGAGTGGTAGTGTTTGCGGTTACGGTAGGCCTGTTCATGTGCCTGTGGTGGTACCAAAGCCACATGTGTCCCATCAATGGAGCCAATGACATGCGGCATCCTCCCCAGGGCATAGAAGTCACTCTTCACGTCAGTGAGTCGTTGCAGTCTAGGGAAATAGATGTACCGGTTCAGGTATAGCAACATTGCCTCCAAAACATCGCGGAGCACACGGCTGAACATGGTCTGTGACATCCCACCAGCAGTCGCCACAGTGTGTTGAAAGGTACCGGTGGCAAAGAAGTGTAGGGCTGCCATCACCTTCACCTTGGGGGTCAGCGCTGTAGGATACGGCCGGCCAGGCTGCAAATGTGGGGCCAACTGCACTGCCAAATCCTCAATCAGCTGCCTGGTGAAGCGGTACCGTCGGATGCTGTCCCGTTCCACCATCGTTGCCAGGTCTGGGAATGGTCTATGGACAGCAGGAGCCCTGCAGTGCAGAGGAGAAGAAAGCAAGATTGTCAGTCACCCCACATATGCGGCATTGAACACACTCAATATCACATCATACATCATTATGAGGCACAACTACATGAAGTGTGCAGTTCCGTAAGGACATGTATGGTACATACATGGCCAACATCTGTCATCACGGTTCAACAAGTGGCATCAATTAGTCCCAGGTTGGCCCATTGGATATCATGAGGCCGTGTCACAGTTCCCATCTCCTGCTGCCATGTTACAATCACCCCCCACAGTGACATGTGAGGACAGATGTGCCCCAGGCATCACAGCTCAACGACAGGTACATTCCCAGGGACCCTGTATTGCCACATGGACACTGGCATTACATGGAGTATCATGTATACACCACAGCAAAACAACCATGACCCCCACAGGTAGTGGTTCCACTTGCCTCTGCAGGACAGACATGGACGTCTGTGACACACACACGCACAACATCAAAGTCCATGCACAAACAACGTGGATGTGGAGACTGTCTCCCATTGTGCACATGAAATCAGAGACATTGTAAACACTACATGCACACAGACTGTGGAGGACCATCACTATTGTGCCACTGGGTCACCCTGGCTCAAACATACCGTCCCACATGGGACTCACGGGGTATGTGACATGACATACACATACACCACCGTGAAATGTGAGCATGGCACATGCTCAGATATGAACAGTTGCACATCACAGTGGTCATGTACACGTAACACCCAGGATCCTGTCCCCATGAACATGTGCACAGCCTGGGGGTGGCTGCCCCCAGGTGACACCCACAGGACAACATGTACACCAACATACACACAATAGGAAATGCAGCCTTACATGCCTTATGATACAGTTTGGACAGGCTGTGGTGTTGTAGGTGTGCCCCTCACTCCCTGGGAGCTATTTGTGGCTGGCATATGTTCATCTGAGACAGGCATGGTGACATATGCCAGTCACTTGTACAGGGATGCGTTGAACAGCAATGGACCGATCGGTGCCCCCGGCCGGCCCATTGCATTCAATGTGTGCGGGTACGCGTTGTACCCCTGTACGCGTTGAACAGCAATGGACCGATCGGTGCCCCCGGCCGGCCCATTGCATTCAATGTGTGCGGGTACGCGTTGTACCCCTGTACGCGTTGAACAGCAATGGACCGATCGGTGCCCCCGGCCGGCCCATTGCATTCAATGTGTGCGGGTACGCGTTGTACCCCTGTACGCGTTGAACAGCAATGGACCGATCGGTGCCCCCGGCCGGCCAATTGCATTCAATGTGTGCGGGTACGCGTTGTACCCCTGTACGCGTTGAACAGCAATGGACCGATCGGTGCACCCGGCCGGCCCATTGCATTCAATGTGTGCGGGTACGCGTTGTACCCCGGTACGCGTTGAACAGCAATGGACCGATCGGTGCGCACCCATTGTCAATGGCCTAGCCTGGCAACGGACGCGTTTTCAAAATTCGAACGAGTCGGTTGCTGTAAATTCAGTTGGTCACCCACAACAATGTTGCAAAATCATGTATGTCATGAAGTTGAAGATTTGAAGGATGCTGTGGGCGTGTATTGGTGCTGCTATTCCATGGATTGGCCAGATTCAGAAGATGCAAATGACTTGGACCTATCACTTTGGACACATGGGACAGTATCTGCCTCTGCAGCACACATAAATTGCTGGCTGTTCCCCTGAGAGCTCACTTGCCTGCACTACATGCTCCAGGATGACATCTGCCACTGCACTGCTGCTGTCTCTGCCCCCTCTGGACCCTGCAATGGCACGTACTGTGGAGAGAGCCCCAGCCTTCAGCCTTGAGGAGAACCAGGCCCTGCTGGACAGCCTACTTCCACAGTACAGCAAGCTGTATGGGACACCAGGGGAGCAGGTGAGTGTTCTGTGCACTGCCTTTCTGAATGTGCATTTTGTCTGACTAGCAAGGCTGAAAGTCTGCACGCCACTGGCTAGCAGGCTCACTGAGTAGTTGTCACCCCCCATAGTGTGTAGTGACATGCACTGGACAGGTATGGTGCAGTGACAGTGCATTTGTACAAGGTTTTACTTCCCATGCAATGATACCATGTAGTGACTTCTGGCAAACTGTCCATGGGCAGCGTTGCACTGCCTGTGTACATCATGTGCCCCTGTGATTGAGACATGTATATACAACTGTGTCATGCACGGATATGTTGCATGTGTAGTAATGGCCTTTTCACTTTGTCATCCTCACAGGTTAATGCCCATCGGAAGCAGGAGATCTGGAAGGACATCGTCCGGGCTGTCCGGTCCGTGGGGGTCTACAAGCGCCGGATCCGCAACTGCCAGAAGAGGTGGCAGGACCTTCGGGGCTGGACCCGGAGGATTGCACGGGTCCAGCTGAAGCTGTCGCCTCCTCGCAGGAGGGGCGGAACACGGACCCTGACCCCCACATGCTCCAGATCCTGGCGGTGGTGTTTCCAGACCTGGATGGGCAGCTGAAGGCCAGACAGCAGCAAGGAGGGGGTGAGTCAAAGACTGCACTGTGAACTCTGTATTACATGCTATGTGCCCTCCTCTGGCCTGGTTAAACTGCCACAGTACAGCAGTCATGTTGTCCAGGAGCCATGTCCCTCTATTGTGCACTGCCCACTCCTCATCTGATACCCAGGTGTGGCCCTTACAGTCAGGGAATTGTGTCACTTGGGACTGTGTCCTTGCAGTTTGCTTCACTCAAGGTGGGGGACAGCATCTGTTTCCCTAACTCTGTTGTGGGCAACATGGGTGGGTCCATTGTTCACACAATGCCTGTGTTCGGACATGTAATCTGCGTGTTGCTTTGATATGCGGTCCACTTGCTGAGCTGAGCCACCACATGTGCCTGGGGTATCTGGCACACACCCATGCAGCGGGTGGGAACAATGTTTGGGCCCCAGGAGTGTGCAGATTACGTGTGTCACACATACATAGCCAGCTATCCACTGTCCAGGGCTCATCCCTCATTCATGTGGGGCAGGACAGTCATGCCTACTCCAGCCCATCCAATACACCTGTACTCCCACTCCCGTGTATCAGCTGACACGTTGTGCGCAGTGATTTGACCCCTCAGGTGTCTGCCTCTGTGTCAGTGTGCTGTGGATTTGTTGCCAGGACTGCTGGGGTGTTTCTCGGTTGGGGCTCAGCATGCCACTGGAGATGTGACCATAGGAGACGATACTTGTGTGTCACATAGGTGTTTGATCAGCTGCCCGTGCAGACTGGGGTATGCGAATGTGAAGTTCAGGCAGCTGTTTCCCATTCACAGCAGATTGTGAGGGGCTCAGGTTCAGAGGGTAGTGTCACAGGTCTCCCATATGTCCAATCGGTATGACCTGGACAGATGAGGGTTCAGATGATGTGTTGTGTGGGGGATGTACATGTGCACTTGTGCAGCTCCAGGACTTGCATTCCCCATGACCTACTATTGTGACACAGTGCAGAGTGTTGTTGTCTGGCTGCCAAGTCATACATCACTGAGACAGTGATGTATGACTTAGCAGTCATGCCTCTGCCATGGCATGTGTCTACTTATTGGTGATCCTGCAGGGGAGTGACATGTGCTACATGCACACCATTGTGGCGATGGCTATCAGGACATGGGTGCATCATGGTGTCTGTCGCTGGTATGCATCACATGCATTTCCTATTTGACTCTGGGCATCCCTTTCATCCGGAAACCTGTACTGACTCAGTGGCAAGAGTTGTGATGTGTGCATGTCCACATGCTACACCGTGTCCTCTGCACTGTCCAACTACTGTGTAGGTGGTGCATGTGTCCACACTGGGGTGTTGCTATCCAACAGACACCAGACAGATGGGTGCAAGGCCATGTGGGATGTGAGTGCCATGGTTGGCATCAGACTGACAATTGGCTTCTCCTGTTCAGTTAGGGCACTTTTAGCAATGTTCAACTAATGATGCCAGGGCTTGCTCTGTAATGTGCTGTGCTCACAGTGGTGTGTGCGTTTGGTGCAGGTGACTGATGTCTGTCTGTTTCCCCATTGATTGCAGATACATCCACGGCCACAGAAGGGGACAGCTCCACGGACCAGGAGGAGCCGGAGAGCCAGACTGGGTCAACAGCCGAGGAGTGGTCGGAGGGACCCAGTGGCACGGAGGGCGAGGGGAGCCACACCGAGGAGTCCTCAGCACCATCCACCTCAGCTGAGGACCACAGCGGCTCGGAGGATGACTCCCTTATGGAGGCGGGTGTCAGCAGCCACCACACCCCATCTAGTGTTGCTGTCCCCGCCACCACCAGCACCACCACCGCCCTCCCATCGGCTCCCATTCCCCAGGTCCGTGGAGGCTCCCATGTTCGGGAGCGTGTCTCCTTCGGGCCAGGCACCGCACCCCCTGCCCCTGTGTCCCCTGCTGCCCTGAGTGAGGAGTCTGTGTACCTCCTTCGCCAGCTCCATGTAGGGCAGACAGCCATGCTGAGTGTCCTCCATGCACACACTGCTCTGTTGACTCAGCTGGTGTCGTTCATGGAGGGCATCTCATCGGGCAATCGGTCCATGGACTCCTCCCTGACGGCAGCAGTGTCCCTCCTCAGACAGTCCCTCACCCCTCCTGCCTCTGCTCCATCCACACTCCCCAGCACCTTACCCATCCCAAGCACACACACACCGGCACAGGCACACACCAACACACACACGTCCAGCACACAGACACACACGCCACAAACAAAACGCACACGCACGCACAGTCAGGGGACTGAAACCAGACTCACAGGGGATGGGGCCCTGGAACACACACACGCATCCACAAGCACTGCGCAGTCCTCAGTTGCCTCTCCCTCCAAAGCACCCTCCCTTGCCTCACCTGCAACCCCAAAGTCACAGCGGCTCTTCCTCTGTGACCTCGGCCTCATCCCCTACGATCCAGCTGCTCCAGCATCCAGGGGGAAGAGGAAGCCCACCCACACGGAGCAGAGTGCCCCTCGCCCCCGGACACCCTCCCCCAGGCGCAGACAGACTGAGGCCCCCACCCGCAAGTCCCCCGGAGTCGTAAGAGCAAGACCCCGCCGCCGCCCTGCAGCTCAGGCACCAGGTCTCCTTCCTCCATCCCTCAGGCCCCCACTCCACAGGTGCCCCCACCACACCCTGCCCCAGGTTCCCCCACCCACAGATATACCATCCCCAAGAGGATCAGGCCTTCTCCCCCTGCCACTTGCTCTCCCGGCACCACACTCCCCGCTGCGCTTGTCTGTGCCACTGATGTGGTGAGGGTGTCCTCCCCCTCTGTCCAGCCCACCTTGCCTGTTCCCCATTCTCCTCCCCTGGAGGTAGGCACTGCAGTGGAGTCCACTACCACCCTGTCTGACTTGGGCACTGCAGTGGCGGACCTGTCCACTCCATCTGCAGGGTCCACTGCAGTCGTGCCAGCACACACACCATCTGAGCCATGCCCCCAGTTGTGCCGGCACACACCATGTCAGACACCTCCACTGCAGTTGTCAGTGGCTCTCCAGCACCCACCACCCCTTCCCTGCCTCCTCCTGGTGAGCCCTGATCCTGTCCCTGCGGTGCCTGGCCTGCCCCCCGGTTGCCCCTCCTAGTGGATTGTCCCTGGTTTTGTGCAGTGCAGGCATGCGTAGGGTGACATCTGCCACTGTCACCCTGTATTGACTTACTTGATGGACTGGCCATTGGCCTTTGTTGGAGCATTACTGTTCTCTGAGTTTTTGGACACACATATGCTGAATAAAGCAACTTTCTCTTCTCTAATGCTATTACTTCTGATGTACATGATGTTGATGATGCTGACCATGGCCTTGCAGCAGGGATGATGATCTTTGGTCTCATGACAATGAAGTGTCACTGGGCAGGGCCCCATGTGGTCCAGAGGGACAGTGTCCTATCCTGTGGTGTATCCATGTCATCCTTAACAGCATCTGTGGGTGTCATGTTTACAATATTTGGCAATGGAATTTCCTAGTTACATTAGCAATGTCACATCTGTGGCTTCCATCCCTGCACATCTGTAGTGCTTGCCATTGTTCAATTTGTCTACTTCCCTGACCGTGTGGCCATCTCCAGTGGACATGCAGGTTTGGGCATCAATGGGGAAGGACTCATCTGTGTTGTCAGTGCAACTTGCTGTACATGTGTGTTGGATCTGTGCTGATGATTTCGTTGACACTCCCATGACCAGGCTGATGTGATGGGAGCCTTGATTTGGTGCTAATTGTTTACTGTGTGACAAAGTGTTGTGCTGACATGATGGAGCCCTACTGATGCGACATATGGCACAGCTTTCCTCACACAGGAGTGGAGTCCCCTCATGGCAGTGTGTGCTCCTGTGACATTGCCTGCGCCCAAGGTGTGTGTTGTATGAGCATGTCTGTGTGTTCACTTCCATTTTGCTATGCGTGCTGGGATCCCTAGTGATGTTCCTGTTTGTGATGCTTGCTGAGTTGAGCTATGTTCCCCCAAAGTCTACTCCCTGGGTTCTCTGTGATGTGGGTGCATGGCACATTACTGGTCATCAGGGTGTCACCCATAGGTGTGTTTGCTGTCAGGGCTGAGTTTGTGGGCAGGCGCTGATGGGTCACAGTTAGGATTCCCCTTAGCACTTGTTGTTTACTCCTGTAATGTGATTTCCGGTTTGTGTTAGCTTTCATTGTTTGTGACACGTTGTGTGTGTGACTGCTGGCACTCCTCAGGGTCAGGGCTGCAATGTTGGTAGTTGTCCATGTGTGTTCTTTGTGGGTGACCTTGGCTTCTTCATTGGTGTGTGACTGTGGCTGGGATCCCATTGGTTGGTGTGGTGTTGCCGTCATGTCCATGTACGGCGTAGTGTGCAGTGTGTCAGACATTTAGGAGTCTTGTTGAGTGGCCATGTGTGCTGTGTTTCTGCACCTTGCTTCCCACCCACCCCCTGGGATTGTCATGGGTGCATGCGCAATGTCACCTGTGCATGTGAGCTTCACTGCAGCACATTGTTGGTGGTCGAGGTGTGTGTTGTTTAGTGTGTGCAGATGAGAGTTGTTGCCCGGCAAGACCCCTGCCTCCATGTTGGCCTTGGCTTACTGGCCATGCTGATTGATTTGTGCTTGTGTGGGTGTGCTGGTGATTCTTTGCTCAGGATACATGACTGTGGTTCACAGTGTGAACGACATCTGGCTTTGTCATCACAGTGGTATTGTAATGCAGCCCAGGGTCACCACATTGTGTGGGCCCTGGGGGTGGTGCTGTGGTGCCTCGGTGTCTTACTGTGTGGGTTGCTGTTCCTACATGCTTGTGTGACATGTGTGATTTCTGCTCCCTCTCATCTGACAATGCCTGATTGCCCACATAGGGGAATTGGATCCCTGAGTTACCTTTGTGTGGCACTGTATGCACATCTGTGTGTTTGGTCTTCAGGCCTCCTCATGTGTTGTGTGGTTGCCTGGGGACACTGGTCCCCCCTCACCTGTTGTGTTTGATGTGCAGTGTGTGTCTGCCTGTTTGTGTTTGTGCATCAGCGCCACTGCATTGGCATATTCATGGTGTGCCATTATCTGTATGTTGTTTGGTGTGTTTGCCCTGCTGTCCCTGGGACTCCTAGGTCATCAGTCAGCACAATGATCATTGTTTATGTGTCCCATTGCTGCCATGGTATGGTATCTGTTCACCTGCCATCTGCAGTCTACACAGGGTATCTGCATTGGTGTGTCCATTGGTGCACATATGTGGGTCTGCATTGTGATGGTCACTTCTGTCATTGTGTCATTGATGTATGTTGACGGTGTCAGACACCATGGGTGATGTTTGTATGCAGCTGGCCAGAGGTATGTATTATTTGCACTGCACTGTTTGCCTCCCCAAATCTATGTTGCAATGGGACACCTGCACTACTTTGCCACAGTTGTGTTTGTTGTTCTGTGACCAGGATTTGTCCATGCAGTTTGCCAGTTGCAGCTTCTACTTTGTTCACACTTACATTTTGGTCACTGTGATGATGGGGGTTTGGACCCCATTGCCACAATGGTCAAGATGTGCTTCAGCTCAGGACCCCACACTTACATTTTGGCCACTGTGATGATGGGGATTTGGACCCCATTGCCACAATGGTCAAGATGTGCTTCAGCTCAGGACCCCACACTTACATTTTGGGCACTGTGATGATGGGGATTTGGACCCCATTGCCACAATGGTCAAGATGTGCTTCAGCTCAGGACCCCACACTTACATTTTGGTCACTGTGATGATGGGGGTTTGGACCCCATTGCCACAATGGTCATGGCCTGCTTGCATTGTGGGGGCCACACACATTTATGTGTGGCACATGTGATAGGGTGTCACATTGTATGTTGATGATCATGTTCTGTGTCGTAGGCATTTGACACAGTCTACACACGCTTGTCATGGTGTTGGGGGATGTCTTAATGTTGCATTCTTTATGTTGGTGTGTGCTTGTTGCGACATGTATTAGCCATCCTGTGAGTGGAGTTGTTGTTAGTGGTGGGCATCCAGCCCCCCCTGGGTAAGGGTGGTAGTAGTGGTGGGCATCCAGCCCTCCCTGGGTAAGGGTGGTAGTAGTGGTAGGCATCCAGCCCCCCCTGGGTGAGGGTGGTAGTAGTGGTAGGCATCCAGCCCCCCTGGGTAAGGGTGGTAGTAGTGGTGGGCATCTGGCAGCCCCATGGCTAAGGGTGGTAGTAGTGGTAGGCATCCAGCCCCCCCTGGGTAAGGGTGGTAGTAGTGGTAGGCATCCACCCCCTGGGTAAGGGTGGTAGTAGTGGTAGGCATCTGGCACCCCCTGGGTAAGGGTGGTAGTAGTGGTGGGCATCTGGCACACCCATGGCTAAGGGTGGTAGTAGTGGTAGGCATCCAGCCCCCCCTGGGTAAGGGTGGTAGTAGTGGTGGGCATCTGGCACCCCAATGGCTAAGGGTGGTAGTAGTGGTAGGCATCCAGCCCCCCTGGCTAAGGGTGGTAGTAGTGGTAGGCATCCAGCCCCCCCTGGGTAAGGGTGGTAGTAGTGGTAGGCATCTGGCCCCCCCTGGGTAAGAGTGGTAGTAGTGGTAGGCATCCAGCCCCCTGGGTAAGGGTGGTAGTAGTGGTGGGCATCCAGCCCCCCTGGGTAAGGGTGGTAGTAGTGGTGGGCATCCAGCCCCCCTGGGTAAGGGTGGTAGTAGTGGTAGGCATCCAGCCCCCTGGGTAAGGGTGGTAGTAGTGGTAGGCATCCAGCCCCCTGGGTAAGGGTGGTAGTAGTGGTGGGCATCTGGCACCCCCATGGCTAAGGGTGGAAGTAGTGGTAGGCATCCAGCCCCCTGGGTAAGGGTGGTAGTAGTGGTGGGCATCTGGCACCCCCATGGCTAAGGGTGGTAGTAGTGGTAGGCATCCAGCCCCCCTGGGTAAGGGTGGTAGTAGTGGTGGGCATCTGGCACCCCCATGGCTAAGGGTGGTAGTAGTGGTAGGCATCCAGCCCCCTGGCTAAGGGTGGTAGTAGTGGTAGGCATCCAGCCCCCCTGGGTAAGGGTGGTAGTAGTGGTAGGCATCTGGCACCCCCTGGGTAAGGGTGGTAGTAGTGGTGGGCATCTGGCACCCCCATGGCTAAGGGTGGTAGTAGTGGTAGGCATCCAGCCCCCCTGGGTAAGGGTGGTAGTAGTGGTGGGCATCTGGCACCCCCATGGCTAAGGGTGGTAGTAGTGGTAGGCATCCAGCCCCCTGGCTAAGGGTGGTAGTAGTGGTAGGCATCTGGCCCCCTGGGTAAGGGTGGTAGTAGTGGTAGGCATCCAGCCCCCTGGGTAAGGGTGGTAGTAGTGGTGGGCATCCAGCCCCCCTGGGTAAGGGTGGTAGTAGTGGTGGGCATCCAGCCCCCTGGGTAAGGGTGGTAGTAGTGGTAGGCATCCAGCCCCCTGGGTAAGGGTGGTAGTAGTGGTAGGCATCCAGCCCCCTGGGTAAGGGTGGTAGTAGTGGTGGGCATCTGGCACCCCCATGGCTAAGGGTGGTAGTAGTGGTAGGCATCCAGCCCCCTGGGTAAGGGTGGTAGTAGTGGTGGGCATCTGGCACCCCCATGGCTAAGGGTGGTAGTAGTGGTAGGCATCTGGCACCCCTGGGTAGAGGTGGTAGTAGTGGTAGGCATCCAGCCCCCCCTGGGTAAGGGTGGTAGTAGTGGTAGGCATCCAGCCCCCCCTGGGTAAGGGTGGTAGGAGTGGTGGGCATCCAGCCCCCCCTGGGTAAGGGTGGTAGTAGTGGTAGGCATCCAGCCCCCCCTGGGTAGGGGTGGTGGTGGTGGTGCGCATCCAGGCCCCTGTGTGCATATGTGGCATTGGTGATGGGCATCCCGCCCCTATGGTGCTGCTGTTGCTGGTGTAAGTAAATTCTGCATCCCTCTGTGTGTGTGTGATGTGTCGTGTACGTGTTGTATGTTTTTGTGGTTGGTGTCTGACTTACCTTCTGCGCCGTACGCGTCCGTGCCTGTTCCGGTAGTAAATGTAGAATAATGGTAGGATCGGAACGAAGGGATTCATGGTTGGTTCATCTCGTTCGTCTTTCTCGTTGCTTCGCCTCGTCCTCGTCACTGGCGTGTTCGCCTCGTAGCCGTGGATCGTGTTGTGGCGCGAATCGGAGCTTATGTGCGCCTCTCCCGGAAGCTTTGACGTGCCGGACGTAGCGACGGGTTCGGCGCGTACGGAAAGCGCATCGTACTTGTCCGGCCGGACGGGGCTACATTTTCCCTTCCGTGCGACTCGATTCGGCGTTTCCGGATTCGCCTCGGTCGGAGAACAGGACCTGGATTGGGTGGGTACGACTCGGCCGGATTCTATGCTGTTGTGCGCATCGTACTTGCTCGTTCGGAATGATGTGCGGTTCGGTCGGGAAACAGGCTTTCGCATGGCTTTTTTCCCGACCGAATGGTATTGGGTGCGCCTCCGACCGAGATCGGAATCGGCCCCTAAATGTCTAAGGGGCAGATGTATCAAGGATTGCATTTGCGATTCCTTAATAGCGAATTTTAGCGAATTGCTATTAAGGAATCGCAAAATGCTATGTATGTAGGAATCGCAATAATAATTGCGATTCCTTAATATTCCTTAATTGCGAATTGCAAATTGCGATTCGCAATTAAGGAATACCTTTCCATTCATTCCTATGGGCGTAGAGGCCCATAGGAATGAATGGGAAGACATTCTCAATTTGCGAATCGCAATTAGAGAATCGCAAATTGAGAATGCAATTTCAAGGGTGCCAGGGTGTCCTTTTGACACCCTGTTCATACCCCTGAAATATGTATGTGTGCACATGTGGCTCACATACATGCCCTAAGGGCATGTATGTGCGCCACATGGCACTTTGAAAAATGCTAAAAAGTGCATTTTTCAAAGAAATCGCATATTACCAACATCTTGAAGTTGGTGGTAATTTGCGATTCCTTAAGGCCAAATTGCACTTTTTTGGTGCTTCTTACATTGGATTTAAGGAATCGCAATTTGCGATTCCTTAAATGCAATCGCAAAATAGGGAATCGCAAATTTTGCGATTCTTTATTTTACGAGGCAGTTTTGCCTTAATACATACCACTAAGCAAAATTGCGTTCGCAAACGCCGAAATTCTGCGAATTTTGGCGTTTGCGAACGCAATTTTGCTTGATACATCTGGCCCTAAGTTTATAACTTTAGGAATTCACAAAGGGCATTTACAAGTACTATCTTTATGTCTGCACTCAGGGTGTAGATGTGGACATAAAGATGGTATTCATAATGCCCTTTGTCAATTCCCAAAGTCGTAATCTTAGACGTTTGGTCTAAGTTTAGACCAAACGTGTAAGTTTACCTTTGTGAATCAAGCCCAGTGTGTCTGACTGCAGACATAAAACTGTTAACTCTTCCTTTTGAGGTTGCAGGCCTAGGGAATTCAAAATGACACTTAGGGGCCGATTCCGATTCGGTCCGGAAAACGTACCGACCGACTCGGTACGGGAATTTATTCCAACCGACACGTACCGGCACTGCCCGATCCGCGTAGTACGATGCAATGCATGTGAATCACGACCGACTCGTACGGAACACAAGCCGAACGACCGAACCGCACGGAAAACAGCCATCCGGCCGGGAAACCACGCGAATCGAACCGACCGACACGCACCAGGAATGAACCCGACAGAAACGTACCCGCGAACTCCGACCCGCGCAGTACGATGGAAAGCGTGGAAAACCAGACCAAGTGGCACGGAGCTCAAGCCGTACGACCGACACGCATACAAAACCGAGCCGAAGCAAACCAATACCCCGCGACCGACGCGTACGCCGCACATAAAACACAGCAGAAACACAGCTTGAAAGACTTGGAGAGGCTCGCACGAGACAACTGCAGCGTCCTACTCGGTCAGAAGAACAACTCCTACATGCCCCAAAACTACAAAAGAAAAAATACAAAAAAAAGGGCCAAACAAGCAATGACAAAGTCAATAAATACTGGGGGGAAAAAACATGGAACAAAGACACACCCACAACTCCACCCATATAAAGGCCACAAATCCCTACCATGATCCTTTGCAAATTCAAATGACTTGCCAGCACAGAACACCATCAGACAGCAACCACAAACACACCCACAACTCATCCATCACACAAGCCACACACCATTAGCACCTCCAAAATAGCACCCTCACATACACCCAGCAAAACTGACACTCACCCACCCTCACTTGCACACTCACACACACATCAATCCCCACCACCACCCATCACCATGCCCCCAAAGAAGAATCCAAAGTTTCTAGACAGTGAATTGGAAGTGCTGGTAGATGAAATCCTCAGGGTAGAGCCACACTTGTTTGGAAGACTGGTCCAACAGACCTCCATGTCGCAGAAAACCAAGATGTGGGAGAGGATCGTCGACAAGGTGAATGCACAATCACCATGTTTGCGCACAAAGGAAGACATCCAGAACAGGTGGTATGATGTGCGCAGGAGGGTCAAGGCCCTACTCAAGAAGGATTACACCTTGAGCCATTGCACCGGCAGTGGCCCTCCTGCCAAACCAGTATACCTCAGGCCCTGGGAGGAGAAGGTGCGGGCCATCGTACCACCAGAGAGCGTACATGGACTATCAAACATCCCAGAGCCTGGTGAGTACACAACCAATATACCCAATATCGTGTGACAATACACACACATCACTGTCAAGGGGATAGTCAAACCATGCACCGTTAGCAAAGCCACAGTAACCAAAACATAATCATCCCAAGATGTGTATGTTAGTTAGACAAACACAATACCTGCCATCCCATAGTGATATGTAACTGTGTCATGACATGTACAAACCTAACAACAAATAGAGCAAGGCAGTGGCACAAATCTAACCAACAAACACTGTCAGACATTTTTCCACCACTACAACACCACTTCACAGGAAGCTCACTGAAAGGAAGGAATTCTGTGTATGCTGGTGAAGTCAGTGTAGCCAATAGCATGATGGGAGTTGTAGTCACAGATATTGCTCACCCTCACAATTGGCCCATCAACACCACTCTGAACCATGCTCACATCACAGGGAGTGGAAAAGAACTGACAAGATGGCTGACACTGGGTACTGCTGTGGGGAGCACAAGCACAAGGCCCTGCTGGGAACTGTGCACCAACCAACAGCAGGACACCACTGTCTGACATCCTGAAAGCAAACTTGCACTCCCTGCAATGGAAGCACGTTCCATGGTGGGATATCTGGCTGGGTGGGAAGGAGGACTGACAGCACTGACCATAGTTACCAGCAGCTGTTCTCACACACACCCTTAACACTAACTACACACAACTCACCTGGGAGAATGCATTGCCTCACACTCTAATTAAATATCCCACAAAGAACCACCACCCTGGGTTATGCTGTGTGAAGCACAGGGACACTTCTGGGACTTGTAGCCAAACTAACGCCAGGACAACACTGTCAGCCATCCTGTCAGCACAGGCACACTACCCCACAGGGAAGCAGAGTCAAAAGGAAGGAAGTATGGGCATGCTGGGAAGGGGGCGTGTAGGCAATAGCAAGATGGGAGTGGTAATCACAGCTCAACATCCCCCACCCACATGGCCCAGCAAGCTCACACTGAAGCATGCATACCTCACCGGGAGTGAAAAGCCACTTCAAAGATGTCTGACACTGGTGCTCTGTTGTGGGGAGCACAAGGCCCTGCTGGGAACTGGGCACCAACAAACAACAGGACACCACTGTCAGCCATCTTGCCAGTGCTGTCACACTCACACACAGTGAAGTCCACTCAAAAGGAAGGAAGTATGGGCATGCTGGGAAGGGGGGTGTAGGCAATAGCATGATGGGAGTGGTAGTCACAGCTCAACATCCCCCACCCACATGGCCCGGCAAGCTCACACTGAAGCATGCACACCTCACAGGGAGTGAAAAGCCACTTCAAAAATGTCTGACACTGGTGCTCTGTTGTGGGGAGCACAAGGCCCTGCTGGGAACTGGGCACCAACAAACAACAGGACACCACTGTCAGCCATCTTGCCATTGCTGTCACACTCACACACAGTGAAGTCCACTCAAAAAGGAAGGAAGTATGGGCATGCTGGGAAGGGGGGTGTAGGCAATAGCATGATGGGAAGGGTAGTCACAGCTCAACATTCCCCACCCACATGGCCAGGCAAGCTCACACTGAAGCATACACACCTCACAGGGAGTGAAAAGCCACTTCAAAGATGTCTGACACTGGTGCTCTGTTGTGGGGAGCACAAGGCCCTGCTGGGAACTGGGCACCAACAAACAACAGGACACCACTGTCAGCCATCTTGCCAGTGCTGTCACACTCACACACAGTGAAGTCCACTCAAAAGGAAGGAAGTATGGGCATGCTGGGAAGGGGGGTGTAGGCAATAGCATGATGGGAGTGGTAGTCACAGCTCAACATCCCCCACCCACATGGTCCGGCAAGCTCACACTGAAGCATGCACACCTCACAGGGAGTGAAAAGCCACTTCAAAAATGTCTGACACTGGTGCTCTGTTGTGGGGAGCACAAGGCCCTGCTGGGAACTGGGTACCAACAAACAACAGGACACCACTGTCAGCCATCTTGCCATTGCTGTCACACTCACACACAGTGAAGTCCACTTAAAAGGAAGGACGTTTGGGCATGCTGGGAAGGGGGGTGTAGGCAATAGCATGATGGGAGTGGTAGTCACAGCTCAACATCCCCCACCCACATGGCCCGGCAAGCTCACACTGAAGCATGCACACCTCACAGGGAGTGAAAAGCCACTTCAAAAATGTCTGACACTGGTGCTCTGTTGTGGGGAGCACAAGGCCCTGCTGGGAACTGGGCACCAACAAACAACAGGACACCACTGTCAGCCATCTTGCCATTGCTGTCACACTCACACACAGTGAAGTCCACTCAAAAGGAAGGAAGTTTGGGCATGCTGGGAAGGGGGGTGTAGGCAATAGCATGATGGGAGTGGTAGTCACAGCTCAACATCCCCCACCCACATGGCCCAGCAAGCTCACACTGAAGCATGCATACCTCACAGGGAGTGAAAAGCCACTTCAAAGATGTCTGACACTGGTGCTCTGTTGTGGGGAGCACAAGGCCCTGCTGGGAACTGGGCACCAACCAACAGCAGGACACCACTGACTGACATCCTGAGAGTCAACCTGCACCCACTGCAAGGGTGGCATGCTTCATGGTGGGATAACTGGGCTGGAGGGAGAAGGATGTCCGGATGTCAACCAAATACCACCAATGCTGGCCATGCACACACCTCAACATTCACATTGAAATGCTTCATGTTGTCAGGACAATGTGCCACACCAATATCAACCTCTGACTGTGACAACTTAGGACAATGCAATGTACAGGCCCGCATCCAGAGGTACAGTCACAACTGTCAGGTGTTTGAACCATTGATGCCTGTAGAAACATAACATACATTGTGTGTCTCTTCCAAAAACAGGTGATGATGGGGACACAGCAGCAGACGATGAGGAGTCCCTGTCCCAGGCTCCGGGGGACCCTGAGCACTCTGGTGTGGAACAGCCTCTGCCCTCCTCGGATGGCGAAGACCTACCTGGCCCCTCCGGTGTGAGTCAACATGCAGCACCAGCAGGACCACCATCTGCACCCCTGCACCCACTCCTCCAACAACTGCCAACACACAGACCACCCCCGCCGACACGGACAGACCAAGGACCACCAATGACAACAGCACAGGGACCCCGGCCCACCGTGAAGCAACGGACAACAACACCAGTACCAACCCCCAAGGGGGCCTAGGGTCACCTGTGCGTGCCACCGCAGGTCCCGCACGTGTGGCCAGGGGTGGTGGGAGGGGTGGTAGGCAGAGGTCGCTGTTTGCAGAGGGGTCTGGACTGCATGATGACCCACAACTGGTACGCATTGCTGAAGCGTACCAGAATAGCACCGGAGAGGTCAGCCAGGTAGTGGGGATCCTCAAGGACATGCAACAGCAGCAGGCTGCCCATCATGCCCGCTTGGACTCCCACATGTCCCGTGTGGAGACACACATGTCCCATGTGGAGACACACATGTCTCGCATGGAGTCCAAGTGGGACACATTGCACGAACTGACAGCGGTGCATAGGGACATATTGACATGCCTCCGCCAGATTAGCACCAACATGGCCACACCTCCCTGTGTGCCCACAACATCTGGTGCCGCAACAACTGCAACTGCCACAGGGAGGGAGGATGACTCTGGTGGAGAGTCCTCTGCACCGCAGCAGCCTGCACGTTAGGGTCCCCCCCCAAAGAAGAGGGGTCGTCCGAGGAAGGAGAACTGAGAGGCCGATGCCCATGTACATCCCCCAGGAACCCAACACCTGTTCTGGAAATCCACCTTTGTGTGCAAACTGTTCACCCTGTCGAATGCAACCCAACTCTCCCACATGACATAGAGACTTTAAGTTGGACCAATGTATCAGATGACTGTGGACTTTACTCAGGCCATTTCTGCTACCAACACTTCCAACTCATCTGGGAACTTTGGATTCCAATCCCAATATACAGCACCCACCATCCTGTGCACTATCCTCACACATGTATGTAAATAAACTCACTAATACACCATACTTGCCTCTGTTGTGATTCCAACATTGTTTCTGTAATGGAGATGATGATCTGCTAAATGACACTGTGCATGCTAACTGCTACAGCAAGTTCAACACCGTCATGTGAGTCATGGCGACGTGACACATATGAGGGAGACACACCACTAGGGCTACACAACACATACACACCAGGGCCATCTGACTCATCGCCTACACTGATGGTGCCAGGAAATACAGTGGAATGCACAGACACCACACCTATTCACAGTCTGTGTTAACTAGCCCACAGGTGAAGTAAGCTAATGTCAGTCAGATGTGTGACCACAGACAACGCACATCCCAAAGTGAAGCACAGGTTTATTACACATTTGCAACATGTTGTTTCCACTACAGATGCAAGGTAATCCCACGTGGCAGTGGCAACACAGTCAACAATTGTAGAAGAAATAAAGTCCAGGGGTGTGGGGCACATCACCTGTAGGGAAACGACTGCTTCCACCCTGGAAGTTGAATCATGGTGTCGGGGGATACGAGTGGACCAAACAACTCTGAAAGCACCCTGTGAAGGACAGACATGACACACAGTCAAAAGCACTGAAGAACAGGACAGAACTGCAATACTCATGCCCAATACATGTCACAAGATACCTACACAAAACAAAGTTAGCATGTCAACACTGTTGGGGAGTACAGACTACCTGTAAGGACACATCGCTGCACGCATACAGTCAAGTAGCACATGGCCACACTCAAACAGCAACAGAGCACCACCAACACATATCATGCAAACTCAAATCATTGACATGACAACTCTGGATACTCATATTCAGCTGAAGAAGTTGGTGATGAGCTGTGTGCGGACATCACCATCATCATCATCATCATCACTGGCATCGTGGCCCAGGCCAGGATCCTCCACAGGTGGCGGATGTTGGTCATCGTCATCCAGGATGAGAGGCAACTCCTTCCGCACTGCCAGGTTGTGTAGCATGCAGCAGACGATGACAATCTTGCACACCTTTGCTGGGGCATATGGGAGGGCCCCTCCTGTCTTGTTCAGGCAGCAAAAGCGGCTCTTCAGGAGACCAAATGTCCGCTCGATCACTCTCCTGGTCCGACCATGTGCCTCACTGTAGCGCATCTGGGCTGGTGTCACAGGGTTCCTGAGGGGTGTCAGCAACCACGGCATGTTGGGGTATCCGGAGTCACCTACATACAGACAATTGCACATTAGATGAGTTGGAAAAGAGGGTGGAATACAACATTGCAGAACACACACAATGGTAAAAAGTCAGTACACACCGACAAGCCAGGCACGCTGGTTCTGCATCTGTGACATCATCCTCGGGATGCGACTACTCCTCATCACGTAGGCATCGTGTGCAGAACCGGGGAAACGTGCACACACATGTGAGATGGTCATATCTGCAAGACATACCACCAGAGCATTGATAGAATGGTAATGTTTCCTGTTCCTGTATGCCTGCTCATGTGCCTGTGGTGGTACCAAAGCCACATGTGTCCCATCAATGGAGCCAATGACATGTGGCATCCTCTCCAGGGCATAGAAGTCACTCTTGACGTCAGTGAGTTGTTGACGTTTAGGGAAATAGATATACTGGTTCAGGTATCTCAACATTGCCTCCAAAACATTGTGTAGCACACGGCTGAACATGGTCTGTGACATCCCACCAGCAGACGCCACAGTGTGTTGAAAGGTACCGGTGGCAAAGAAGTGTAGGGCTGCCATCACCTTCACCTTGGGGGTCAGCGCTGTAGGGTATGTCCGGCCAGGTTGCAAATGTGGGGCCAACCGCACCGTCAATTCCTCAATCAGCGGCCTGTTGAAGCTGTACCGCCGGATGCAGTCACGTTCCACCATGGTTGCAAGGTCAGGGAATGGTCTATGGACAGCTGGTGCCCTGCAGTGCATAGGTGAACAAAGAAAGATTGTCAGTCACCCCACATATGTGGCATTGACCATACTCAATATCACATGATACATCATTACAAGACACAAGTACTTGATGTGTGTGCCGTTCTGTATGGACATATATGGCACCTACATGGCCAACATCTAACATCACAGTTCAACATGTGTTGACAACAAGTTCAGGTTGTGCTATGGGAAATCATTAGGCTGTGTCACAGTACCCATGTACTGCTGTCACGTTCCAAACACACACCACAGTGACAAGTGAGGACAGATGTGCCACAGGCATCACAGCTCATTGACAGGTAGATTCCCAGGGACCCTGTATTGGCACATGGACAGTGGCATGACATGGCGTATCATGAACACGTCAGCAAAACAACCATGACTCCCACAGGTAGTGGCCCCTGTTGCCTCTGCAGGACAGACATGGACGTCTGTGACACACACACGCACAACATCAAAGTAGATGCACAAACAACGTGGATGTGGAGACTGTCTCCCATTGTGCACATTGAATCAGAGACATCTGAAACACAACATGCACACAGACTGTGGAGGGCTATCACTATTGTGGCAATGGGTCACCCTGTGACGTACATACCTTCCCACATGGGACTCAGGGTGTATGTGACATGACATACACATACACAACCTGGAAATGTGACCATGCCACATGCCCTGAACTGAACAGTTGCACATCACAGTGGTCATGTGCACAACACACAAAGGATTCTGTCCCCATGAACACGTGCACAGCCTAGGAGTGGCTGACCCCAAGGGCCACCAAAAATAACACAGGTTGACCCCCATACACACACAGGTAATGCAGCCTTACATGCCTTAGGATACAGTGTGGACAGGCTGTGGTGTTGTAGGTGTGCCCCTGAGTCCCTGGCAAGTAATTGTGGCTGGCATACGTTCAAGTGACAACCATGGTGACATATGCGAGTTATTTGTACAGGGACGCGTCGTACAGCAATGGACCGATCGGTGTGCACGCATTGGCCATTGCATATGATGTGAACGGGTACGCGTTGTACAGCAATGGACCGATCGGTGTGCACGCATTGGCCATTGCATATGATGAGAACGGGTACGCGTTGTACAGCAATGGACCGATCGGTGTGCACGCATTGGCCATTGCATATGATGTGGACAGAAATACGCGTTGTACAGCAATGGACCGATCGGTGCGCACGCATTGGCCATTGCATATGATGTGAACGGGTACGCGTTGTACAGCAATGGACCGATCGGTGTGCACGCATTGGCCATTGCATATGATGTGGACAGAAATACGCGTTGTACAGCAATGGACCGATCGTTGTGCACGCATTGGCCATTGCATATGATGTGAACGGGTACGCGTTGTACAGCAATGGACCGATCGGTGTGCACGCATTGGCCATTGCATATGATGTGGACAGAAATACGCGTTGTACAGCAATGGACCGATCGGTGTGCACGCATTGGCCATTGCATATGATGTGAACGGGTACGCGTTGTACAGCAATGGACCGATCGGTGTGCACGCATTGCCCATTGCATATGATGTGAACGGGTACGCGTTGTACAGCAATGGACCGATCGGTGTGCATGCATTGGCCATTGCATATGATGTGGACAGAAATACGCGTTGTACAGCAATGGACCGATCGGTGTGCACGCATTGGCCATTGCATATGATGTGGACGGGAACGCGTTGTTTTTTAAAATACGCGTTGTACAGCAATGGACCGATCGGTGTGCACGCATTGGCCATTGCATATGATGTGGACGGGTACGCATTGTTTTTCAAAATACGTGTTGTACAGCAATGGACCGATCGGTGCGCACGCATTGGCTATGGCCTGGCATGGCAACGGACGCGTTTCCGAACCTTTAACGAGTCTGATGCAGTGAATTCAGTTGGCCACCCACAACAATGTTGCAAATTCATGGGTCTCATAAGTTGAACTTTTGAAGGATGCTGTGGGCGTGTATAAGTGGTGCAATTCCATGTATTGGCCAGATTCAGAGGATGCAAACGACTTGGACCTATCACTTTGGACACATGGGACAGTATCTGCCTCTGCAGCACACATATAATGCTGGCTGTTCCCCTGAGAGCTCACTTTCCTGCACTACATGCTCCAGGACGACATCTGCCACCAACACTGCTGCTGTCTCTGCATCCTCTGGCTACTGCAATGGCACGTACTGTGGAGAGAGCCCCAGCCTTCAGTGCTGAGGAGAACCAGGCCCTGCTGGACAGCCTCCTTCCACAGTACAGCAAGCTGTATGGGAAACCAGGGGAGCAGGTGAGTGTGCTGTCCACTGCCTTACTAAATGTGCATGTTGTCTGACTAGCAAGACTTACAGTGTGCACACCACTGGCTAGCATGCTCACTGAGTAGTTGTCACCCCCCAAAGTGTGTAGTTACATGCACTGAACAGGTATAGTGCAGTAACAGTGCATTCCAACAAGGTTTGACTTCCCAGGCAATGATACCATGTGGTAACTGCTGGCAAACTGTCCATAGCCATAGTTGCACTGCCTGTGTACATCATATGCCCCTGTGATTGAGACATGTATATCCAAATGTGTGATGCACGGATATGTTGCATGTGTAGTAATGGCCTTTTCACTTTGTCATCCTCACAGGTTGATGCCCACCAGAAGCAGGAAATCTGGCTGACCATCGCCCGGGCAGTAAGATCTGTGGGGGTCTACAAGCGCCGGATCCGCAACTGCCAGAAGAGGTGGCAGGACCTTTGGGGCTGGACCCGGAGGATTGCAAGGGTCCAGCTGAAGCTGTCGCCTCCTCGCAGGAGGGGCGGACACTGGACCCTGACCCCCCACATGCTCAGGATCCTGGCGGTGGTCTTCCCTGACCTGGATGGGCAGCTGAAGGCCAGACAGAAGCAAGGAGGGGGTGAGTCCATGACTGCACTGTGAACTTTGTCTGACATGCTATGTGCCCTCCTCTGGCCTGGTTAAACTTCCACAGTACATCAGTCTTGTGGTCCAGGACCCATGTCCCTCAATTGTGACATGCTCACTCCTCATCTGATACCCAGGTGTGGCCCTTACAGTCAGGAAATTGTGTCACTTGGGTACTGTGTCCTTGCATTTTGCTTAGCTCAATGTGGGGGACAGCATTTGTTCCCGTAGCTTTGTGGTGGGCTTCATGGGTGGGTCAATTGCTCACACAATGCCTGGGTTCTGACATGTAATCTGCGTGTAACTTTGATTTGTGGTCCAATTGCTGATCTGACTCACCACATGTGCCTGGGGTATTTGGCACACACCCATGCTGCGGGTGGGAGCAATGTTTGGGCCTCAGGAGTATGTATATCAAGTGTGTCACACATACCTAGCCACCTGCCTACTGTCCAGAGCTCATCCCTCTTTCACGTGGAGCAGGACAGTCATGCCTACTCCAGGCCATACAATACACTCTGTACTCCCACTCCCGTGTATCAGCTGACACATTGTGCTCAGTGAAATGTTCCCTCAGGTGTCTGCCTCTGTGTCATTGTGCTGTGGCTTCGTTGTCAGGACTACTGGGGTGTTTATCGGTTAGGGCTCAGCATGCCACCTGGGATGTGACCATAGGAGACGATACTTGTGTGACATATAGGTGTTTGATCACTTGACTGTGCAGACTGGGGTATGCGACTGTGAAGTTCAGGCAGCTGTTTCTCATTCACAGCAGACTGTGAGGTGCTCAGGTTCAGAGGGTTGTGTTTCATGTCTCCCATATGTCCAATTGGTATGACGTGGACAAATAAGAGTTCAGATGATGTGGTTTGTGGGGGATGGACATGTGCACTTGTCAGCTACAGAACTTGCATTCCCCATGACCTAGGATTGTGACACAGTGCAGACTGTTGTTGGCTGGCTGCCCTGCCCATGTGACTGGAAACAGTGATGTATGACTTTGCAGGCATGCCTGTGCCATGGCATTAAACTCCCTAAGAGTGATCCTGCAGGTGAGTGACATGTGCTACATGCACCCCATTGTGGCATTGACTATCAGGACATGGGTGCATCATGGTGTCTGGTGCTGGTATGCATCACATGCATTTCAAATTAGACTCTGGCCATCCCTTTATCCGGACACCTGTACTGACTCAGTGGCAAGAGATGTGATGTGTGCATGTTCACATACTTCACCGTGTTCTCTGCAATGTCCAACTACTGTGTAGGTGGTGCATGTGTCCACACTGGGGTATTACCATCTGACAGGCACCAGACAGATGGGTGCGAGGCCAGGAGGGATGTGAGTGCCATGGTTGACCATCAGACTGACAATTGGCTTCTCCTAATCTGTTTGAGCACTTTTGGCAATGTTCAACTAAGGATGCCAGGGCTTGCTCTGTAATGTGCTGTACTTACTGTGGTGTGTGCGGTCAGTGCAGGTGACTGATGTTTGTCTGTTTCCCTAATTGTTTGCAGATACATCCACGGCCACAGGAGGGGACAGCTCCACGGACCAGGAGGAGCTGCAGAGCCAGACTGAGTCAGCAGCCGATGAGTGGTTGGAGGGACCCAGTGGCACGGAGGGCGAGGGGAGCCACACCGAGGAGTCCTCAGCACCATCCACCTCAGCTGAGGACGACAGCAGCTTGGAGGATGACTCCCTTGTGGAGGCGGGTGTCAGCAGCCACCACACCCCAGCTAGTATTGATGTCCCCGCCACCACCACCACCACCACCGCCCTCCCATCGGCTCCCATTCCAGAGGTCCGGGGAGGCTCCCGTGTTTGGGAGCGTGTCTCCTTCGTGCCAGGCACTGCACCCCCTGCCCCTGTGTCCCCTGCTGCCCTGAGTGAGGAGTTTGTGTACTTACTTCGCCAGCTCCATGTAGGGCAGACAGCAATGCTGAGTGTCCTCCATGCACACACCACTCTGTTGACACAGCTGGTGTCGTTCATGGAGGCCATCTCATCGGGCATGTCTGCCCTACAGAGGAGCAATAAGTCCATGGACTCCTCCCTGATGTCAGCAGTGTCCCTCCTCCAACAGTCCCTCACCCCTCCTACCTCTGCCCCATCCACACTTCCTGGCACCCTACCTGTCCCAAGCACATGCACACCTGCACAATTACCCAAACACACAGACACGAGCAGCACAGGAACACCCAAAACAAAGACAAAACGTGCATGCAAGCCTCCTCAGGGGACTGATACCACACCCACAGGGGATGGGGAACAGACACACACACAGGCATCCACAGTCACTCCGCAGTCCTCCGATACCTCTCCCTCCAAGGCCCCTTCCCTTGCTTCACCTGCAACCCCACCTACACAGCAGCTCTTCCTCTGTGACCTCGGCCTCTTCCCCTCCGATCCAGCTCATCCAGCATACAGGGGGAAGAGGAAGTCCACCCACACAGAGGGGAGTGCCCCTCACCCCCAGACACCCTCCCCCAGGCACAGACAGACTGAGGCCCCCACCCGCAAGCCCCCCCGGACCCGGAAGAGCAAGACCCCGCCACTGCCCTGCAGCTCAACCACACAGTCTCCTTCCTCCATCCCTCAGGCCCCCACTACACAGGTTCCCCCACCACACCCTGCCCCAGGTTCCCCCACCCACAGATACACCATCACCAAAATGATCCGGCCTTCTCCCCCTACCACTTGCTCTTCCAGCACCACACCCCCGCTGCGCATGTTTGTGCCACTGGTGTGGAGACCGTGTCCTCCCCCTCTGTCCTGCCCACCTTACCTGAACCCCATTCTACTCCCCTGGAGATAGGCACTGCAGTGGAGTCCACCCCGTCTGACTTGGGCACTGCAGTGGGGAACCTGTCCACTCCATCTGGCCAGCCCACTGCAGTCGTGCCGGCACCCACACCATCTGACTCATGCTCCCCAGTTGTGCCGGCACACACCATGTCAGACACCTCCACTGCAGTTGTCAGTGACTCTCCAGCACCCACCACCCCTTCCCTGCCTCCTTCTGGTGAGCCCTGATCCTGTCCCTGCGGTGCCTGGCCTGCCCCCCGTATGCCCCTCCGAGGGGAATGTCCCTGGTCCGTAGCAGTGTAGGCAAGCAAAGGGTGACATCTGCCACTGTCACCCTGTTCGGACTTTACTAATGGACTGGCCATTGGCCTTTGTGTTTTTCAGGACTTTCACTTTTGAAGCCACATATGCTGAATAAAGCTACTTTCTGTTCTCTATTGGTTTTGCTTCAGATGTACATGATGTTGATGATGCTAACCATGCCCTTGCTGCAGTGATGGTGATTTTTGATGTCAGGAAAATGAAGTGTTACTGTGCAGGACCCCGTGTGGTCCAGGGGGAATGTGTCCTATCCTGGTGTGTATCCATGTCATCCTTTGCAGCAATATGAGGGTGTCATGTTTTCAATATTTGCCAATGGGATTTCCTACTTTTATTTGCAATGTCACATCTGTGGCTTACACCCCTGCACATCTGTTGTGCTTGCCATTGTTCAATTTGTCTATTTCCCTGACTGTGTGACCATCTCCACTGGACATGAAAGTTTGGGCATCAATGGGGAAGGACTCATCTGTGTTATCAGTGCAACTTGCTATACATGTGTGTTGGATCTGTGCAGATGATTTCGGTGACACTCCCATGACCTGGCTGATGTGACGAGAGCCTTCATTTTGTGCTAATTGTTGACTGAGTGACCAAGTGTTCTGCTGACATGATAGAGCCCTGCAGAGACAACGTATGGCACAGCTTTCCTTACACAGGAGTGGAGTCCCCTCATGGCAGTGTGTAATTCCTGTGACATTGCCTGAGCCCAAGGTGTGTGTTGTGTGAGCATGTCTGTGTGTGTTCACTTCCATTTTGCTACGCAGGCTGGGATCCCTAGTGATGTTCCTGTTTGTGATGCTTGCTGAGTTGACCTATGTTCCACTAAAATCTTCGCCCTGGGTTCTCTGGGATGTGGGTGCATGGCACATTACTGGTCATCAGGGTGTCATCCATAGGTGTGTTTGCTGTCAGGGCTGAGTTTGTGGGCAAACGCAGATGAGACACAGTCAGGATTCCCCTTGGCACTTGTTGGTTACACAAGTCATGTAATTTACAGTTTGTGGTAGCTTTCAGTGATTGTGACACGTTGTGTGTGTGACTGCTGCCACTCCTCAGGGTCAGAGCTGCAATGTTGGAAGTTGTCTATGTGTGTTCTTTGTGGGTGACCTTGGCTTCTTCATTGGTGTGTGACTGTGGCCGGGATCCCATTGGTTGGTGTGGATTTGACGTTATGCCCATGTACGTCGTACTGTGCAGTGTGTCAGACATTCACGAGTCTTGTTGACTGGCCATGTGTGATGGGTTTCTGCACCTTAGTTCCCACCACCACCCCTGGGATTGTCATGGGTGCATGTGCAATGTCACCAGTCCATGTGAGCTTCACTGCTGCACATTGGTGGAGATCAAGGTGTGTGGTGTTGAGTGTGTGCAAATGAGAGTTGTTGCACGGCTAGACCCCTACCTTCATATTGCCCTTGGCTGACAGGCCGTGCTGATTGATTTGTGCTTGGGTAGGTGTGATGGTAGTTTGTTGCTCAGGACACATGACTGTGGTTCACAGTGTGAACGACATCTAGCTTTGTCATCACAGTGGGATTATCATGCAGGCCAGTGTCACCACAATGTGGGGTCCCTGGGGGTAGTGCTGTGGTGGGTCTGTCTCTTGCTGTGTTAGTTGCTGTTCCTACAAGCTTGTGTGACATGTGTAATTTGGGCTCCCTCTCATCTAACAATGCCTGATTGCCCACATAGGGGAATCCGATCCATGAGTTACTTTTGAGTGGCACTGTATACAAATCTGTGTAATTGGGATTCAGGCCTCCTCATGTGTTGTGTGGTTGCCTGGGGACACTGGCACCCCCCCCCCCCCATCACCTGTTGTGTTTGATATGCAGTGCGAGGCTGCCTGTTTGTGTTTGTGCATCTGCACCACTGCATTGGCATATCTTTGGTGTGCCATTGCCTGTATGTTGTTTGGAGGATTTCCCATGCTGTCCCTGGGACTCCTAGGTCATCAGTCAGCACAATGATCATGGTTTGTATGTCCCATTGCTGCCATGGTATGGTATTTGTTCACCTCACATCTACAGTCTCCACAGGATATTTACATTTGTGTGTCCATTGGTGCAGATATGTGGGTCTGCATTATGATGGTCACTTCTGTCATTGTGTTATTGATGAATGTTGACAATGTCAGCCCCCATGGGTGATGTTTGTCTGCACATGGCCAAAGGTATGTCTTATTTGCACTGCACTGTTTGCCTCACCCAATCTATGTTGCTATGGGACACAAGCACTACTATGCCACTGATGTGTTTGTTGTTCTGTGACCAGGAATCATCCATGCTGTTTGGCATTTGCAGCTTTTTCCATGACAACACTTACATTTTGGTCACTGTGATGATGGGGGTTTAGACCCCATTGCCACAATGTTCAAAATGTGCTTCAGCTATGGACCCCACATTTACCTTTTGGTCACTGTGATGATGGGGTGTTAGACCCCATTGCCACAGTGGTCATGGTCTGCTTGCATTGTGGAGGCCACACACATTTATGTGTGACACATGTGATAGGGGGTCACATTCTATGTTCAATGTCATGTTCAGTGTTGTAGGCATTTGACACAGACTACACACGCTTGTCATGGTGTTGGGGGGGATGTGTTTTTCTGACATTCCTTATGTTGGAGTATGCTGGTTGTATCATGCATTACCCGTCCTATGAGTAGGGGTGGTGGTAGTGGTAGGCATCCAGCCCCCCCTGAGTAGGGGTGGTGGTAGTGGTAGGCATCCATCCCCCTATGAGTGGGGATGGTAGTAGTGACAGGCATCCAGGCCCCCCTGAGTAGGGGTGGTGGTAGTGGTAGGCATCCAGCACCCATGAGTAGGGGTGGTGGTAGGCATCAGGCACCCATGAGTAGGGTGGTGGTAGTGGTAGGCATCCAGCCCCCCCTGAGTAGGGGTGGTGGTAGTGATAGGCATCCAGCCCCCCATGAGTAGGGTGGTGGTAGGCATCCAGCCCCCCATGAGTAGGGTGGTGGTAGTGGTAGGCATCCAGCACCCCCTGAGTAGGGGTGGTGGTAGGCATCCAGCACCCATGAGTAGGGGTGGTGGTGGTGGTAGGCATCCAGCCCCCCATGAGTAGGGGTGGTGGTAGTGGTAGGCATCCAGCCCCCCATGAGTAGGGGTGGTGGTAGTGGTAGGCATCCAGCCCCCCATGAGTAGGGTGGTGATAGTGGTAGGCATCCAGCCCCCCATGAGTAGGGGTGGTGGTAGTGAGAGGCATCCAGGCCCCCCTGAGTAGGGGTGGTGGTAGTGGTAGGCATCCATCCCCCTATGAGTGGGGATGGTAGTAGTGGTAGGCATCCAGCACCCATGAGTAGGGGTGGTGGTGGTGGTAGGCATCCAGCCCCCCATGAGTAGGGGTGGTGGTAGTGTTAGGCATCCAGCCCCCCCTGAGTAGGAGTGGTGGTAGTGGTAGGCATCCAGCCCCCCATGAGTAGGGTGGTGGTACTGGTATGCATCCAGCCCCCCATGAGTAGGGGTGGTGGTAGTGGTAGGCATCCAGCCCCCCATGAGTAGGGTGGTGGGAGTGGTAGGCATCCATCCCCCTATGAGTGGGGATGGTAGTAGTGACAGGCATCCAGGCCCCCCTGAGTAGGGGTGGTGGTTGTGGTAGGCATCCAGGCCCCCCTGAGTAGGGGTGGGGGTAGTGGTAGGTATCCAGCCCCCCTGAGTAGGGGTGGTGGTAGTGGTAGGCATCCAGCCCCCCATGAGTAGGGGTGGTGGTAGTGGTAGGCATCCAGCCCCCCATGAGTAGGGGTGTTGTTGGTGGTAGGCATCCATCCCCCTATGATTGGGGATGGTAGTAGTGACAGGCATCCAGCCCCCCTGAGTAGGGGTGGTGTTAGTGGTTGGCATCCAGGTCCCTATGGGTGTATATGGCATTGGTGATAGCCATCCCACCCCTATGGTTCTGCTGTTGCTAGTGTAAGTCATTTCTGCATCCCTATGTGTGTGTGTTATATGTCGGGTACGTGTCGTTTGTTTGTGTAGTGGGTGTTTAACTTACCGCCTGCACCGTACGCGTCCGTACCTGTTCCGGTAATAGATGTAGAGTATTGGTAGGACCTGCGCGATGGGATTCATGGTTGGTTCGTCTCGTTCGGCTTTCTCGTTGCTTCGACTCGTACTCGTGGCAGGCTTGTTCGTCTCTTAGCCGTGGATCGTCTTGTGGTGCGAATCGGAGCTTATGTGCGGCTCTCCCGGATGCTCTGACGTGCCGGACGAAGCGACGGGTTCGGCGCGTACGGAAGGCGCATCGTACTGGTCCGGCCGGAAGGTGCTGTATTTTTGCTTCCGTGCGACTCGATTCTGCGTTTACGGATCCGGCTCGGGCGGGGAACAGGAGCTGGAATGGGTAAGTACGGCTGGGTCGGGATCTGGGCAGTTATGCGCATCGTACTTGCTCGTTGGTGCGAATGTTCGAATCGGTCGGGAAACACGCGTTCGGCTTGGTTTTTTTCCGGACGAATAGTGTTAGGTGCACTTCCTGCCGAAATCGGAATCGGTCCCTTAATGTAGTATTTCCCTTTTGTTCTGTATCTCCGTCTGCAATATTTGCCACATTTATGAGACTGGAATTGTAAAACCTGCTGCCCAAGAGTTGTGATATGAGACTCTTCTGGAATGTCACAAGTTACATATTGCACAGTGAATGACAACACTGAGTCATCAGTATCTTGTCCAAACGTTGGTGCATCTTTCACCCACAATAACATATGTATATGTCGTGCTCCTCTAGCTTGGTATTCTTTTCTCCAGAACAAGACTACAACCTCACCCAGTGGGGGATTCTTTTTATTGCAGATAAAATGAAGCATGGCTTTAAATATGTGCTTGAAGTACCTGCAAACATTTGCAGGATCACTGGAACACAATTCACCTATAGACTTGAAATCAATACCGGGAATGTTTGCATTAGCTTGCCTTAGGAAGTCATGAAGATCACTCCTAACATACTCTGCACAACTCAAAGTAACAAACCAGATGAGTGCACCTAGATTAAGTAAAATAAATCTCAGCTCAACAAATTACTTTCTAGTACCTCATCTTTACCATGTACCTTTTCCACAAAATCTCTAGCACTCATGTCATTAAACGGTGTCCCTGTTCTCACAACATGGCCCACGGCATAAGACAACACTTGAGATCACTTTCAAACAAAAGGTGGAAAATGTATGATATATTTTGCCTAAAGCGGGGATCTTCAGAACATTTTCCTTCATTTTCAAAGGCAAGTACACAATTTTACCTTTCAAATCTGTTAGTAGTTTAGAAGGAGGTAATTTCTTATTTTTAGTCTTCATTCTAACAATGGCTTGGAAGGGATGTACTGTTTGTATCAGAACAGTCTCATACACATTCAGGTTTTAAAGCTAATGAAGAATTGGAAAAACTTCCAATTTGTTAAGAATTCCTCAAGCAGGCATTTCATTATCGTCTAGTTTAGCAATACAATATTTACAGACAATCTGGCTTAAGCACAAATCAAACTTATCTTTAGCATTCAAATAAAGAGCAAGCCTAAATCACTGTACTAGATCGCTCTCTCTTCTGCTTTTCACAAATATACTTTTTTTTAACTTTTTGAATTGTAGTGAAATCGCCTGCAACAAACACAGATCTTGTTTGGAAGTTTTGCAGTTGTTCTTGCAAATCCATTAATTTATTTTTTTCAATTCTCTAACACTGTTGTAGTATTAGAATTGTTAGTGTTGTTCTCCGCAACCATCTGAGTCTCTTCACTTGGCCTTTCAGGACTGAAGTATTGCATCTGAATGTCATCTATTGCAGAATTGACTTCAGAATGAGAAACTCTTAATAGCATATTATTTAGTTTTTGAACTTGAAGAGCTGGACGTTTTCGCAAAATATAATCTTTTTATAAGATTATGCATTTTAGGGTGGTGCACAGATAGCCTTTGATTATGATGGAAAGTACTGTCACAAATCTGCTGTGAAAAACAAGCCAATGGATGTGTGGGAAGGTTTGTTAGTCTCCTAACTCAACAAGGATCATGGCTGTAGAGTAGTTTCATTTTTTGTTTCACTGTTCTTTTGCTGCATTTGTTTAAGACGAGTCTACGTTTGTCAATAGACTGTTGTCTTATGTTGCATATGTTTCTGCATTTTCACTCAAAACTGGCTGTTGATGAGGTTGACCTAATACTTCATTATTTACTTTCTATGCACTAATTTTTCTTTTTCAATTGGTGTACCTTCATTGATTTCATATCCATGACCATGTCTATCAATTGCAAAGGCTAACTGAGTTTCTTGTAAATAACTCTCCACATTTAGTACTGGCAGTGTGTTTCCACTCTCCCTGGAAAATGAAAATACTGCAAAAGTTTGTTTTACTCATTTGAACCTTTTGGTGACATTTGTCTTCAGTAAATTAATTAGTTAATCTCATTCTCTTCAAAATGAGAATAAATAGCTTTCTTTTTAAAACAAAAGCCTTGTCAACTAGACAGTCAACAACATATTTCTGGTTTTACAAAACTCTTTTGCTTTTTACTATGTCATGCTCTCATAATATTAGACACTACTCTTCTGTGAAAGAACTTCTGATGTAGTTCTATAAATATCTTGATTAAATGAAAATGTTTGCTACCCTGTTTCTGTTTTGTTCTTATGATAAGTTAGCATCCGCGGCACCATTTTATGTTCAGCCGCCATTTTGAGCCATGATCGAGACTAACTTCTGTCTCTCTGCCCCAGCTGAAAGCAGCTGCGATAGTTTTTGTTTCTCCAAGGTTGAGCCTTGCCGGACTAATGAATACACTGTTCTTGTCAGTGCATACCTTTCTCCACTAGATAGGCCTGCTCCCACCCTTAGAGCGGCAGGCACAGGCAGAGTGACCTTGGCACTGAGATAGCATGTGCCCGGTCTCAGGATCGAAACTCATCCTTCGGTATCTAATTTGGTCACCAGCTACCAACTGGAAATTTCCAGTCAGGGCGTGTCTTTATTGGTTCTGAATTATACATAATGTATCGCCATGCTTGCTGAAGTCAGTCCCTCTGCAGCAATCCTCAGAGGCTGGTCAGACTGGACTCCGCTCTAGTGTATCTGAATAAAATATACTTGGTTTGTATTCTCTACTGTCTGACCGACTCTTCATTTGTATGGAAGGCTGAGAGGTGGTGGTGAGTGACCCGGGTGGCCCTAATCGGGTCACTTACTTCAGTTGGCGCCCGAACAGGGACTCCATAGGGTAACCCATAATCGCCTGCGGACGGGTGAGGAGGTCGGGGCCATCGTCGGGTCGGACGGGCGGACCAGGGATCCTTGCACGGGAGAGTCCTGAACTCGCAGCTGCCCCGTCTGTCTGACCGGTCAGTGTATCACCCAGTGGTCATCCCGACTGGGTTCCTGAACGGCAAAACCCTTGGATCTGACCGTTTGGTCCGAAGAGTCGGCGGTGGAGAACAAATCTGTTTGACTTGTGTGCACCAGGTGAGTTTGTTTTGGTTCTTTGTGGATATGGTACCATTTTGGTTTGTCTTTGGTAAGGTCTGAGGACCGATTTTGGTTTGCATTTGGGACGGTCTGAGGACCGATTTGGATACAAAGTGTTTGTGAACGCTTTGCCCGGCAACATAACATATTTGGCTTACTTTTGAAAATGCTGGTGTTCAGTTGTTTTTTGGTTTCTTGCTGTCGTTGTTGCTCTGCTGATGCTCGACTGGAAGAGAGTCAGCCAGCGCCTCCGGAAGGCACACCTAATTTTGATAAGTATGTGAAGCATGGCATTCGCCCTATTATGTTTAGTACGCTATGGCACAAATATACGAGGGACAATGCCGAGTTGCAGTGGCCGTTGACGAGCACTTTTGATGAACAAAATATTGTTTTTTTACAGGAGAAGTTGTTTGCGAAAAGAAGTAGGCAATCAATGTTTGATTCCCTCAGAACGTGGCAACAAGAGGCTAAACAGAGGCGAATGAAAGCGGAGATTGAGGCCCGGAAAGGGAGAATGCAAACATTGACTCAGAAAGCTGTAGCGCATGACAGAGAGAAGCAGGAGATAGGAATAGAACGTGAAGATAGGAAGTTTCGGCTGAATATTGATAAGTCTTCTGTAGCCCAAGAAGAAAGTGATGCTTTTGTGGAAGAATTGTTAGATGCTCGGCCCCCACCTCCGTATGCCCCGCAGAGGGTATATCCCGCTCTTCCCCCACAGGCCCAGCTACCCGGTTCTTCTGTCCCTGCTGTTTCCGCTTCTGTTACTGTTGATCAGACTGCCTTGGCCATGGCACCTCCTGTCCTTTCTTTGCCTTCGCCATCAGTGGCAACTGTGACTGTTAGCACTCCTGCAACACCTATTGCTTCAGTATCCCTTTCGCCAGCTCTTACACCCATGACCCAGCAAGGAGCGACATTAATGCCCACTACCTTTGTTATCAGCCTCACTGTGTTCCTCCATTCCCCAACATCACTGAGTAGTGAGACACCAGTACGTGGTCCTGAGGATAGAGACTGGGCGAAATTTAAGCAGTGCATGGGGCGGACATTGGTCCGATCTGATGTGGGAGATGCAGAGAAAAAGGTGGTGGCTAATCAGGCAGCACAGTGGGCTCGTAACCCCATTTACAGTGTGGAAGATGTGTGGAGTGTGATGAAAGATTAGGAGCCTTTTGTTCAGCAACATGCCCTTAAGCACATGTCGGCTAATCTGATTGGTCTTTGGGAGCAGCATTTCAAGGGTGCATCACCGCAGATCATATATGATATTCGGGATCATGTGTATGTTTGTGATATAGAGCCTGCTCATGTCTTCGGTAATGTCGCAACATTGGTTGCTTATCGGGGAAGGCTGCTGGAGAAGCGCCCCACCCCGGTATCTCAGTATTCGATGAGGGAGGTGCATCCTATATACCATCCTGAGATACCAGTGCTATGGGATCAGCATGATAATGTGACTAGGCCAAGGGTAGAGGCCCGTTTCCAGGAACAGTGGGTTTATACTCCATGGAAAAGAAGTGAGGTCTTGTCCCTTAAAACTCAGTTACCTGACCCTAGGAAAATCCTACTGCATAATATAAAGAATTGACTGAGGCCGCTTCATCGACAGTAATATGACGGTTGCGGATATCTAAATGTTCTTTGGTTTGTTGGTTCCTGTTGATATTTGGAGACAGGTACATACACAGGATCACGTTGCTAAATTGGGTGGTACCTGGGATCAAATTAAGGTATGGGACCAGGAGAGGAAGCCTGGTGAGAAGCCTAACGCGGAGATACTTGCTCTGCCTGGCCGTATTATCACTTATATGCACTCCCTTAATCCACCCCGAAAGATTGATTGGGACAAGCTATCGGCTTGTCGTCAGAAGAAAGATGAGAGTGTGTCTGATTTTTTCACCCGGTTTGAAAGTGTGTTTTTGGATTATAGTGGACAGGACTTGTCGATTGAGGGTGGTGTGCGTTTGTTTGTTCTTAGATTTGTTTCAAACTTGCTCCCTGAGATCGCAACTTGATTACAGGCGTCCGAGAGCACCTGGTCCACCTCTTCTCCTTCCGTTATCTTGAATATGGCGCAATATTAGGAGCACAGGGCAAATGAGGATAAGGAGAAGATGGAGAAAAAGCATAAAGATTTGAACACGAAGGTGTTGTTACAGCAGGCTTCTAGAGGGAACGGTAGAGGACGAGGTGGTATGGCCCGACAGCTTCCACGAACTAGCAGACCCGGTAATACCGAGCCTTTGGGGTGAATCAGTGTGCCTACTGTAAAGTGGAGGGACACTGGTGCAGCGAGTGTCTGGTGCTTTTACAGAAGGTGGCGGCCCAAAGAGGGCAAGGGTCTCATGGATGGGGCCGTGGAGATGGTGGCCAGGACAGGGCTCAGAAAGCTGTGACATCTCAGGGTCATACTGATCAAAACTACTTTGAGGACCCTAGGGGCAAACAGTATTATCATGATGACTATGATACAGATGAGGTGACCGGGATGTCTTACAGCTAGGACAGCTGGGGACAGGGTGAGGGACCAGTTTTGATACCTGTAGACCAACGAGGTCTGTACGTTAGTGCGGATGTGCATGGTTCGACTAAGGAGTTTTTAGTGGATACAGGTGCAAGAAACAGTTCTATTTCTTGTTCCTTGGTCCCTGGGGTGGCTCTGTCTGGCCATAATAATGTTTTGGTAGGATTTTCTGGTGTACCAATTGTGAGCCCCATTTCCAAACCTCTTGCATTGACTATTGGTCCTTTCACCATGGATTTGCCATTCTTATTGATGTCTAATTGGGGAGAAGATTTGATGGGTCTGGATCTATTGAAGAAATTGCATGCCACTATTTATTGCTCCCCAGAGGGCGTCTACATGACAATGGGTCTGAATGTTGTGTGCGCTGCGCAGTGTCTGTCTAAAGATGCGTCTCTCCCTGCTGAATTTAAAGATGTGCCACCCACACTGTGGGCAACGGGCGACACAGATGTGGGTTTGTTGCAGATATCGCCTTTTTTGATACGTGTCAAGGAAGGTGCTATTTTACCCCGCATTACCCAGTATAAAATACCACAGGCAGGTGAGCGAGCTTTGATGCAAATAGTGCAGGATTTAATTGAGAAAGAAGTGGTTGAAGAGACGGCTGCTAATGTTTGTAATAGCCCTAGTCTCCCTATTATCAAAAGGACACCTTCGGGTTCCTCTGATGACCATGCAGATGGTTATCGCTTTGTGATTGACTTGGGTGAAGTTAACAAAATAGTGATTCCCCAGTTCCTGGTAGTCCCTGACATTACAACACTCTTGACAATGATTCCTTCTTCTGCTAAATTGTTTGCTGTCATTGACTTGAAAAATGCCTTCTTCAGTATACCCATTCATCCTGATAGCAGGTATCTGTTCGGGTTCACCCTAGCTGGTAGAAGCTTTAGATTCTGTCGCGCTCCTCAAGGCTATACAGAAAGTCCGAGTATTTACAGTCAGGCATTGAAAAGTCAGCTGGATTCCTTATTGCTCCCCACAGGTAATGTATTACTCCAATATGTTGATGACCTGCTCATTGCCTCAGACACAGAACAAGGTTGCAGAGATAGTACGGTTAAATTGTTACTTCATTTAGCTGACCATGGTCATAAAGTATCCCTTTTCAAATTTCAGTATTGTCGACAGGAGGTCACCTATTTAGGTCACCTACTGTCGAAGGAGGGTCGGAGATTGACCCCTGAACGCATCAGTACCATTGTTAAAATATCTATCCAGCAAACTCAAAAAGATGTGCATGCTTTCATTGGTATCACTTCCTATTGCAGGCAGTGGATACCTGGCTACTCGCTGCTTATTAAGCCCCTGCTTGCCCTAACACTAAAAGATGTGCATGAGCCCCTGCCTTGGACGCCAGAGTGTCAGCAGTCTTTTGAGCAATTGAAAACTGCACTTTGCTCAGCTCCAGTGCTTGGTACCCCTAATTATGCCAAATGCTTCGTGTTGTACGTCCATAAGCTGGGTGGTTGTGCTCTTTCTGTTTTAACACAAAAATTTGGGGATAAGGAACGACTGTGTGCTTAATTCTCTGCTGTGCTTGACCCTGTTGCACGAGCCCTTCCGAGCAGTCTAAGAGCGGTCGCGGCTGTGGCTGTCTCAATAAGACAATCAGCTGGACTCGTACTTGATACTGACCTCACAGTTATGGTACCCCATGCTGTGGATACACTTTTGAATAAGACAGGGACACAGTACCTCACCAGTGCACATCTGACCGGTTACGAGCTGACGCTCTTTCAAAAGCACATTATGATCAAACGTTGTGCCACTCTGAATCCAGCCACGCTACTACCCCTCCCTTCTGAGAATGAGAACATTGACATACATGATTGTATCTTCCGGACGGAAGAAGAGACGAAGGGACGGGTAGACCTGACTGATGTTCCCTTATCTGACCCCCAAGGGGAACTATATGTCAATGGCGCTTGTTTCAAATTACCAGATGGCACCATCACTGCAGCATACGCAATTACTACGCTGCGCACAGTAGTTGAGACATCATGAGTTCCTTATCAGTCTGTCCAGGCAGCTGAGTTAGTCGCCCGTATTCGAGCTAGTGAATTGTGCAAGGGACTGGTTGTTAATATTTATACTGACAGCCAGTACACCTTTGGGGTCACCCATAATTTTGGGCAGCTCTGGGCAGAGAGAGGGTTCCTTACTTCCCATGGGACACGCATTCAGCATGGCCCCTTTATACATAGGTTTCTGTGTGCTCTGACACTCCCTAAGAAATTAGCAATTGTAAAGTGCAGCGCTCATAAGAAAGTTACTGACAATGTGGGTAAGGGGAGCACTTTTGCAGATCAGACAGCTAAGGAAACAGCCCGAACAAAGATGAAAAGGATGTTTGTAGCAGGTCCCGCCAGGTGGGTGCCCGAGTTCTCCATGTTTGAGGATACACTTGAAAATGTGAAGGAGATACAGAGTGAGGCCACGGTAGAGGAATTAGCAGTGTGGCAAGAAAGTACAGCGAACTTGAATGATGAGGGACGTTGAATTGATAAGTCAGGGAAGCAAAGATGGATGTTGCCAGATGCATATGTTCTTCCTGTAGTGACAATGGCCCACGGCCCAGCTCATATCAGTGCTAAGGGCATTTGCAAGCTGTTAGACCCCGTATTGCAAAATGACAATATCTCCAAGACAGCTACACATTTAGTGAAATACTGCATGGTGTGCATGATGCACAATCCTGGCAAGGGTACCCCTACACCACCCGGTAATTTTGCACCTCCCACTTTTCCTTTTGAGGTCCTTCAAATGGATTTTATCGAAATGGACAGGGTCAATAATTTTAAGTATGTGTTGGTGGTTGTCTGTGCATTCAGTAAATGGGTCAAGGCCTACCCCACTAAGGAAAATACAGCCATTGCGACTGCAAAGATACTCCTGAAGGAGTTCTTTCCTCGCTTTGGCTTGCCCCCGTTTAATCTGGAGTGATAACGGAAGTCATTTCAATGCCAAGGTTATCCAGCTGGTTTGTGAGGGACTACACATTAGACAGAAGTTTCATGCTGCGAATCACCCCCAGTCAGCAGCTTGGGTTGAGAAGTACAATGGTACTCTCAAACTGAAATTGGCAAAGATTCAGGAGACCACAGGGTTGCAGTGGTCAGATGCTTTACCACTAGCTCTTTTGTCCTCCAGAACTACAGCACATTCTAGGACAGGATTGTCACCCTACGAGGTTGTGTTTGGACGCCCAGCGAAAGTCTGGGGCGTCCTGCGACCGCGTAGGTTTTCCAAGATTGAGTATCCTTTATTGACTGATTACCTGTACCAGTTAACTGAAAATGTGCGTTCTATTCACCACCAGATAAAGGAGTTGCTTCCGCCTGTACCAGAGGGGCCTGGTCATAACATCCAGCCGGGGGACTGGGTGCTACTCAGGAACTTTCAGCGGAAGAAGTGCTTGGAGCCCCATTGGAAGGGGCCCGAGCATGCGCTCCTCGCCAACAGGACAGCTTTAAAAGTCGCTGGCCGAAAGAATTGGATACATTCCAGTCACTGCCGCCCAGTACCCCTGCCCTTACCCTATGACCAATGGGTGAGGGATGGTATTGGGGACGCTGAGGGAAAAAAGATACCTCAGTTTGTCCCATTCAGTGACGCGCAGCTTATATGGACCCAAACGAATGCTGAGAACGAAGACGTGTTAAATGCAGCAGTCCGCCCTGAAATCAGAGCCATTAAAGAGCCCCTTTTCGTTGACCCCTCTGTGCCTGGAGAGACCAGGTCCAATTTGCGTCCTCGGTTGAAGAATAGTGCGCCAAAAAAAAGTCAGACTAGTCAGGGATGGACTGTGTAAGTTAGGGTGTACTTTGCTATGGTACCAACGATGTTAGCTTAGGGTGAGGCGAACGTGGTGCATTGTTCTGACATTGGACAGGATAAGTCGAATGTGCCTCCTTGGAGGGGGGGTACATTATCCTGTGCAACATGGGATTCTTTGAGAGCTAGGACTGAGCAGCTCCACCACCGGTGCTCAAGAGCGCCAACGTTGATGAATAATAGGAGTCTACCAGTGAGACTCAGATGGACACTGGGAACACTTGCCCCCCCCTTGCCCTCAGTTTTATTGCATTCCCTTTTCCTTTTGGTCGGCCTATTAATGAGGAAGAACAGCCATTTGCCTCCCGCGTCCAGTGCGGGGATGGTCCACAAAAGTAAAATAGTTTATGCATCAATAGTTGAGATTGCGCTAATAATTGTATTGGGAATATCCTGGTTTCTGGAGGAGAAGTATCCTGTACATTCCTTGGTTGGTACAACACCCAGTCCCCCTGAACACATTTTTGTTACCCTGGCCCCTCACAAAGGAGAGCACCGAAAGACTTACGCAGATAATGTTTTTATACAAATGTTGCATCAAGCTCATGACGTATCCAATACAACAAATTGTTGGGTTTGTGGATTGCCTCCCTCAGTTACTCATAAAAGTGATAATTTGTTGTCTATGCCATTGTCATACCTTGGAAGTTGTGAGGGCTGGTTTGAAGTGTTTGTCATGGTACACTACTACTTCCACCACTCCACTCTGGTTATGACACCTGCACTGTGACTGATTATATACGTTTCCATCATGGGTTTACTCCTAAAGGTAAGGCAGCATTAAACATTTCTGATACTTTGTCCCCAAATTCCTGTATGAACAAATATGACAAGGTGAAGAACAACACATGGCTTCAAATGGAAATGGCTGATTTTCTGAAATTTAATACCTCTGAGTATTTCCAATCTTTCCAGGACCGTAATGCCACAAAGGACAAACCAATACCGGTGTCTGTGGTCAGCTCAGCAGCAGCTTTCTGTGTCCAAGGGAGGGGGGAGATAGAGGAGGGGGAAAGCGAATGCAATTTCACCTACCCACTCAGCACGATCAAAAGTCTTCCTTTGATCTTGCCCCCTAATGTCTATTTTGTCTGCGGGTCCCAAGCTTATGCCTGGCTTCCTAGGGGATGGTCAGGTAGATGTTACCTCTCTTTTCTCCTTCCCCCGGTGTGTGTTGCTCCGCCCTCGTACCATAAAGATCATAGACTGCAGCGTAGGAGTGTATACTTGCCCCGAGACAGAAGGGTCATTGACACGAAGGATATAGTTCAGACAGATACTACCTTACAACAGTTTGAGGATGCCATGAAGGGTATCGTACCTTTTTGGGGCCCCATGCCCAATAGCCTTAACATTCGCCGGTTAACCAGGGTTGTTGAAGGGGTTATTAATACAACAGCTGGTATATTGACAAACCTCACTGCTGAGCTTCAGGCTACACGGTTAGTTACCTTGCAGAACAGGATGGTGTTAGACATTATACTTGCAGATAGGGGTGGGGCCTGTCGCATCATTGGCAGTAGCTGTTGTGTGAACATACCTGACCACGCCCCCAATGTGTACACTGCCATACAGAAATTGCATAGACTATCATCTGACATACACCACGAAAATGGTACTTTGACTCTATCTGGGTGATTCTGGGGTATGTTTATGTCCTGGGGTTGGAAGATCCTTATCTTCATAGCTGTGATTGCTGGTATTTTCTTCACATGTTGCCTTTGCATACACTGCCTTCCAACCTGCTGCACTTATTGTATACATGCTCTTACCCCTAAGGGAAAAAGGTCAGTTCCTGACACTAGTAATGCGATCATGTTGCATAAGGACATTCACGAAATGATGCAAATCGATGAGGGCATTTTTGGTTCCACATCATCCCCTGCAACATATTTTCCTGATACTGAATATATGGATAGTTCTGAGTGTTGATGTCCTTTTGTTTCCCTGTATATTACATCTTTTCCACTCCCAGTCTAAAAATATTTCAGCGAATGCTAAAAGGAGGGTCTGATGAAATGAAAATATTTTGCTGCCCTGTTTGTGTTTTGTTCTTATGTTAATTTAGCATTCGTGGCACCATTTTATATTCAGCCACCATTTTGAGCCATGATTGAAGCTAACTTCTGTCTCTCTGCCCCAGCTGAAAGCAGCTGCGATAGTTTTCGTTTCTCCAAGGTTGAGCCTTGCTGTACTAATAAATACACTGTTCTTGTCAGTGCAACCTTTCCCACTAGATAGGCCTGCCCCCACCCTTAGAGCGGCGGGCACCGGCAGAGTGACCTTGGCACTGAGATAGCATGTGCCCGTTCTCAGGATCGAAACTCATTCTTCTTTATCTCCTCTGTTCACCAGCTACCAACTGGAAATTTCCAGTCAGGGTGTCTCTTTACTGGTTCTGAATTGTACATAATGTATCGCCATGCTTGCTGAAGTCAGTCCCTTTGCAGCAATCCTAGGAGGCTGGTCAGACTGGACTCCGCTCGAGTGTACCTGAATAAAATATACTTGGTTTGTATTCTCTACTGTCTGACCGACATGGAAGGCTGAGAGGTGGGCGCAAGTGACCCGGGTGCCCCTAATCAGGTCACTTCCTTCAATCTTTTTTCTTAAATCTGTCTGGTTGGGCTCTTTTTTGTGGCATTACCTTTTTTAGAAGATCAATATGATTGTTTGTTAGATGTAGACACATGTTGCATTCTACTCACACCTGTAGAAGAAAGTTTAAATTATGCTATTATTTTAAAAGACTAGGTGCTCCTAATTGATTTGTATTTACTTTTACCATCATTCTCTTTGTCTGGCTGTGTTTCATGTTTCAAGACTTCTTTGTGGCACTGTTTGTTAATCTTCTTTTTCTTTTGCTCTTTTGTTGGTGTATGCAAATGTCTGTAAGCTCTACAGACAAAATACAAACACACAATATTTATTTTTGTTTTTTATAGACTTATTACTAATACAACACAGTGTGGACAAGGATTAAGAGAAAACTAGATTATATGTTACTACATGTCAACATACTATACATCCTGCATGCTACAGTTTCATCAAACACTGATCCTATCTCATAGTACCCTGGAACAGCAATCTCTCTAAGCGATAGCTCAACAGAGATGAACTGGTTTCTGTAGAAGACCTTTTGCCACATCGTGCAACCCCCCTGGACTGACCACCACTGCGTACACTTCCACGTCAACAAACCCACTGCCCCCAAACCTGCACCCCGCCCTCCGCGAAGGAACTGGAGCAAGGTCACCGAGGAGCACCTCAACTCCACCCTCAACTGCGATGCCCCCCCACCTCGACCGAAGCCAACTCCACAGCCCAAGAACTTCACATATGGATCACCAACTGCGCAGACCAGCTCGCCTCCCTCTGCAACCCCGAAAGACAGTGCCCCAGGAAGGCCACCTGGTTCACCGCCGACCTCCAAGAATCCAGACGCACCTGCAGACATCGCGAGAAGATCTGGAGAAACAGCAAAACTTTGGAGGACCGCACCATTTACAAGAACGCCATGACAGAATACCATCAACTCATCAGATCCATCAAAAGGATCTTCATCCAAAACAAAATCCATGCCAACGCCGGCAACTCCAAATAACTCTTCAGCATCATTCAGGAATTTACCAAGCCCCGCATCGAAGCCACTGACAGCACACCCTCCCAGGACCTCTGCAACAAACTCGGCTCCTACGTCCACCTGAAAATAAAATCCCTCTACGACAACTTCAAAGAACAGACTACGGACACCAAACCCACTCCTCCCCCCAGCAACGACAGCCAGTCTACCATCTCCTCCTGGACCCCAGTCACCACTGAAGACACCGAATCAACCATGAAAGACATTCACTCAGGAGCCCCCATGGACCCCTGCACATCTTCCACAGAGCCACCGCCGCCATTGCACCTGAGCTACGACGCACCATCAATGCAACCTTCGAAGGCGGCACATTCCCCGACGACTGGAAATGCGCAGAAATCAAACCCCTCCTCAAGAAGCCCTCAGCAGACCCAACGGACCTCAAGAACTACCGACCCATCTCTCTCCTCCCTTTCGTGGCCAAAGTTACCGAGAAGATCGTCAATGCTCAACTAACGAAATTCATCAAAAAGAACTCCATCCTCGACCCCTCCCAATCTGGTTTCCGCAGCAACCACAGCACCGAGACCGCCCTACTCACCGCTACAGACAACATCGCACCCTCCTCGACCAAGGCCACACCGCGGCCCTGATCCTACTCGACCAATCTGCAGCCTTCAACACCATCTCCCACAGCCAGAGTCCATGACGCCAGCATTCAGGGAACCGCCCTCAACTGGATCCGCTCCTTCCTCACCAGCAGAACCCAAAGAGTCAGACTTCGCCCCTTCCTCTCCGAACCCACAGAGATCAACTGCGGAGTACCCCATGGATCGTCACTCAGCCCCACACTCTTCAACATCCTCATGGCCCCCCTCGCCACCATCGTCAGACAGCATGGACTCAACATAGTATCCTACGCTGACGATACCCAGCTCATCCTCTCACTCACTAAGGACCCCCTCACCACCAAACTCAGCTTCCAGGAAGGAATGAAGGAAGTAGATTCCTGGATGAGCAGCAGCTGCCTGAAGCTTAACTCGGAGAAGACAGAAGTTCTAATCCTCTGACCCTCCCCCTCTGCATGGACCAACACCTGGTGGCCCACCGCCCTCGGCAGCCCCCGACCCCCACAGACTACTCCCAGAACCTCTGCATCATTCTCAACTCGTCCCTCACCATGACCCGACAGATCAACGCCATCGCCTCCACCTGCTTCAACATCCTCCACATCCTTCGCAAGACCTTTAAATGGATCCCCACCGAATCAAGGAAGACCGTCACCCACGCACTCATGACCAGCAAACTGGACTACGGAAATGCCCTCTACGCTGGGATCAACAAATCCCTGCTCCGCAAGCTCCAGACCATACAGAACACCGCAGCCAGACTCGTCCTCGGCCCCCCTCAAAACGAACACATCACCTAGCACCTGTGAGACCTCCACTGGCTCCCCGTCGAGAAGAGAGTAACCATCAAGATACTCACCCACGCCTACAAATGCCTCCACAACACCGGACCCCAATATCTCAACTAAAGAATCTCCTTCCACGCACCCAAGAGAAACCTCTGATCCACTGACCTAGCCCTCGCCGAAACCCCACGCATCCGCAGAGCCAGAACGGGTGGAAGAGCCTTCTCCTACATCGCAGCAAAGACCTGGAACGAGCTCCCGATCAACATCAGACGCGCCCCTACTCTGCACATGTTCAGGAAGACCCTCAAGACCTGGCTCTTCAACTGACCGGAGCTGCTCCCCCTCCCCCAGTGCCTTGAGACCCTCACAGGTGAGTAGCGCACTTCACAATTCCCTGATTGATTGATTGATTGATTGATTGACTTGGAGGTAGTACCTCCTGTGTCATATGGCTTTATAGACAGCAAGGTATATTTTAATATCTTTGAAGATTAAAGGGTGCGTTTACAAGGCCTCAAAGAAACAATTGCCCCTGTGCTACTACAATTTACCACAGGAAAGATGAGGGATAATTAAGTTTGATTTAAAATGAGAGGTTAGTAATACAGTTGTATACAGAGCAATTGGCTCACTTCTATGAGAACATTCCATCTCTTCTAATAGGTGTGTCAGAGGTTACAGATTGGGTCTAAAAGGGTTTAGTGAGTAATTCACCCCTACACAAAGGCATCTTGTGTGAGATAACATGGGGCATGAATGGGCTTATAGACAGTAAGGTGTCTACTGATACCTTTTAAGAGAGTAAAGGGTTAGTGTACAAGGTTTTAGACAAAAACTAGGGGGCACATTTATGGTGTAATTTTTTTTGCCAGAACAGCGGCGCAATCAGTCCTCCACACTGCTCCATAGTTACAAACTGATACATCGGGCCCAATGCATCAGTTTGTAGAGGCATACATCATATTATACTTGGGCTAGGTATGATGTATTCAGAGTAGGTGGTCCCGCATTAAAAGTCACGTAGAACTGACACAGTGAAATTTACAACTTTTTACTGCACCACTCTACGACTTGACTGCATAAAAATTCCTACGCCTTCTCAAACTAGGCGTAAGGATTGACGCAGGGTTTTTAACATGGAACTTGCCTCTGTGTTCTGATGCATTGCTGGAGTTGCGTCAGTCTTACGACCAACTCCAGCAATGCTTCACTTTAGTGCCAAAAGATGCATCAGAATTTCTGATGCGTCCGTGAATCCTTGCGCCATGGACCACTGTAGTGTAAATACAGTGCATCCATGGTGTTGTTAGGGCATTTGCTGCAGGCGCAAGAAATCTGACGCATCGATGCCTATGCATCAGTTCTTGTAAGTATGCCCCTATGTCTTTTCCTACCCGATTTAAACAGGGTAGAGTTTGGCTGTGGTAGCATTTATGAAACAGTTACTCCTCCTTATACTAGTTCACACTGAGTGAATGATTCACTTTTATAACAAGACTCCATCTCTTCTAACATTTCTCTACGGGTTGAACAGTGCATGTGAAGGCCTTTACTAATGAAGCCATCTATTTCTACAGACATTTCCTGAGAGTGAAGAGGGTGATTGGTTCAGGAGAGAAACAGCTATCTGTCTACTGACATTTCTGGAGAGGATAAAGGATGTATGTAGAAGGATCCATGCAAATACTAGGGCTTGCATTATCACAATTTAACAGGTTCATAAAGGATGTATGTAGAAGGATGCATGCAAATACTAGGGCTTGCATTATCACAGTTTAACAGGTTCTGTATGGTAGAGCTTGAGGAGACAAGTGGTACATTTCTTATAAGTGTATACAGGGTAAATGCTTCTTTTTGTATAACAAGATACCCTCTCTGTTGAGACATGTATTCACAGAGAAAGGTGGGTATGAAAGTCTTTACTTAGAAAGTAATCTCTCTCTAAACATGAGTGAATTGGGTGTTCAGTACTGTAAGACCACCCTCCGTAACAATTTCCCAGAGCAGAATAGACAGTTTGTTTAGATGCATTCAGAGTAAGTATGCCCTGTGCTACTATATGTCAGCATGCTATGCATTGTGCACGGTGCAGTCTGATAAAACAGTAATCCTATCTCATACTATGCTGTAACAGCAGTCTCCTTAAGTGACTGCTCAAAAGAGAACTGATGCTTTGTGTAGAAGACTTTGGCGAACTAATACCTCCTGTGTTACATGACTTTATACATAGAAAGCTGTCTAGTGATATCTCTAAGTACACTAAAGGCTGTGTGTAGAAGGCCTCAGACAAACACTAGCCCCTGTGCTACTATATTTTTATAGAGGGTAGTAAACTTTGATGTAAAATCAGAGGTTTGTATTAGAATTCTGTACAGAGTGATTGGCTCACTTCTGCCAGAACTATCCCTCTCTACTAATAAGTCTGTACTGCTTATTGTTTGGGGGTAAAATGCATTAGTGAGTAATCCTGCCCTGTACAAAGCCATCTCCTCTGAGAGAATATGGTGCATGAATGGATTTACAGATAGCAAGGTCTCAAATGATCCTTCTAAAGAGAGTAAAGAGTTACTGTAGAAGGTTTTAGACAAACACTAGACTCTTTCCTACTGGATTTAAACAGGGTAGAGTTTGGCAGTAGTAGTGTTTCATGAAAGAGTAACTGCTTCTTATACGTGTATACAGACTGAATAGCTAAGTTTTATAACAGCACACCATCTCTCTTGCCTCTCCTCTACAAGTTAAACAGTAGTTGCTAACAACAAGGACTCTCTGCTGAGGCCTCCCCACATGATACATGCTGGGTGTAAAAGGCTTCTGTTATAAACCCATCCCTCTATAAAGACCTTTTCTGTGAGTGAACCACATATATAATTGCTTTAAGAAACAGAACCCTCTTTAATTACAGCTTTGAACACAACACATTTTTACAGCCTGGAGATTAGATAAGGTGCATTTTCATCAAGCTTTGACTATATCTCATTCACCTTTGTATAGCATGAATGCTTTAATTTAATATCAATATGCAGTGTTCACAAAACATCTCTATACCGAGTGATAGCTGAGTGTTAAACAGTTTAGTAGGGAACTCATTCATTATACAGACACATTTTCTCTGAGTGAGCTGCATCTATGATTCAATTAAATTAGTGCACTCTCTCTAGTGTGAAAACATTCTTGTATATGTCTAAAAACATTTAGTGAGGAAGTAAGCTTTCTCCACACACCTTGCTTTCAGTAAACATGGTCAAGATTCAACTGTGAAAAAACACCCTCAACACTAACACATCACTAAAATGTAAAACTCTATATAGGTTCTATAACAGAACTACTATGCCCGTTTCCCCATTATAACAGAATATACAATCTCTACAGTACACTTTTATACATTCAACTCTTACTCTCAGTACTCTACACAGGATGCATTCTTTAATTTTATGACAATATATTCTCTTAGGTGACACTTCTCTACTGACTCATACCTAGGTACTCTAACCATCATTGAGAAAGTCTCTCCCCTTCAGACACCTTTTGTATTAGTGAACACACTTTCCTGACTATGTTTAGGAAACCCACTGTCCCAAAATTATATATAGTAAGTACAATAGTTAGAATATTCATCAACCATTCCTGAGAGACATCTATTTCTCAAAACAAAAGTATCACCCTAGCCACCTATGACCTCAACAACATATCAAAGATAGGATCAGCTAAGGTTTAATACAAGCATTGTTTATTTATATTTGGCATTTTAAACATCCACATTATTAGTACTATCATAATGAAGAAACATATTGAAACTGGTTTCTAAATATGTTATATTATTTAAATAATTAGTAACAGATTTCATACTTTGAAGAGTTTTTAATTACCTGCAAATAAAGCTGTATGTTGAAGGTAGCCGAATACACCAATCTCCTATATTCAGAAATCAAATGACCTTTGCTGAGCACATGTCAAAGAGATTACATTTCCTTCACCTCCAAATCACCAAGGGCAATCTCATGTGTCTGAGGTTATGCAACATATATAAGTGTCTGAAACCGTCAAGCCTTTCAGCCAATCATATAGTAGCTTTTTTAATTTTACAGAGGGAAAATAAACTATTGGTTGACCCTAATATAACCTCACTCTTGCATTCTTCACACAACAAATGTATCCGTTCCAAAGTACATGTACTACATGTACCATAATTCTCTTTAATGGTCTTTGTAAGCTGTTATTTTAGCTTGATAATTAACACTGACAACCTCTGCTTCATATATATATTGCTTTGAGGTTGTTTTAACCAATTAAAGACACTTGTATTGTGCTAATAACACTCTTTTTTCTCCCTGTACACTCGAGCTGGCAAGACTCGCACGGGAATGTAAAAATAACTTATAGTAGGGTCACTCAGTAAATTTTCATGCAGCTCTCGATAGAGTCTTGCAGGATCATACGAGGCCTCACAGCAAGCTTCACCTGTAGAAGCTTGTTAATGACTCTCATGAGACTCAAGTGGGAACGTAGCACAATTTGAAAATCGCCCAAAAAAAGCTCTTCCTGTTTAAACTAGTGATTCTGCACCATACAAACAGCAGTTGGTCACAACCTGACCTACTTTTCTGCCAACAATCTACCAATTACATTTAAATGTTTGCCTTCCTCCCATTTGTTCTCTTCTCTTGTAAGTCCATGTTCCTTCTGAAGCTTACTCATTCTGCTGGGACTGACATCTCCATACTGCACCATGGTTCAACTCTGCATTTTGGGGCACAACTTCATCCACTGGGCTAAAGAATATGCCAATAATTGAGGTATTGGTTAGAATCTTGGATTTCCAAACTTGGACATTACTTGGAGTGGCCATAGAGGCATGAAGTGGCATCAGTGGTTACTAATGGTTGAAAGCATTTTGGATTGTGAGCACCCAGGCCTGATGAAGGTACACAGTGGCGGCAATGACCTACGGACAATCACACAGGTTGCACTTGAAATCAAAATGAAGGATACCTTCTCATAATTGATGACTCTCTTTCCGCACACTGCTGTTGTATGTTCTAATATAAGTCGAAGGCAAAAATTGCAATCGGCACAAGACTTTTGTCCTAAGATTAAGAAGTCCCGGAAGCATATCAATAAAACTGTTTCTGCATTTCTCAGTGACCATGGCATTGGCTCTATATCTCATAACAATATCCGTTTTGAAATGCCAGATGTTGATGGGTGAGATGAAGTGCACTTTACTGCAGAAAGGAACAGGATCTTCCTTAATAACATAAAGGAATGCATCCACTTTTATGTGTAACCGGACACTTCAATCTATAAACACAAAGGCTCGTGTCAGAGCCACCCTATTCCTACATTATATTATTATGCCATGATATAACTCCCTTTCTTGGGGGGGATACTGATACCCGTGAGACACTTGCGAGAGTGGGAGAACACAAACGCCTCCCTTATATTTCTCCAAGGCTAACAAAACTCATACGGAATTGTAAAACAAATGGCAGGTCTAGTAATTTTCCAACCGGGTCTCACGAGACACTTGCGAGATCGACCGAACCTCTTGCAGCAAGCTTTACTCCCTGAAGCTTGCACACTATTCCTGCAAAACTCTTGCGGGATTGCAACACAATTCTAGGGAAATAGTAGTATATGACTAGCCACCCTACTGAGAACCCTCTCTTGGATATTGGGTGTCTACACTAGGATTGTGAGAAGGAACTTCCCTCTCCTTTCAAACGTCTCGCTCAGATGACAGATATGCATAGTAGGGTGTATGAATGGACTGGTCTCTCTTTCAAAACCGCTCTCTCAGATAACGGGTGTGCATAGTAGTCAGTGGGGAGCGACAGGCCTCTCCTTTCAGACCTCTCTCTCAGATGACAGATATGTGTATTAGGGTGTCTGGATGGACTGGCCTCTCCTTTCAGACCTCTCTCTCAGATGATGGATGTGCGCAGTTGTGTGTGAACAGTGACTGCCCACTTCTGTCACACATCTCTCTAAGATGACGGGTGTTATTAGTAGAGTGTGGGAATGGAGTGACCTTTCCTTTTAGACCTCTCTCTCAGATGACAGGTGTGCTTAGTAGGGTGTGTGGAGAGACTACCGTCTTTGCCTCGACCTAACTCTGTAATGATAGGTGTGTGTAGTAGGGTGTGGGGAGGGATTTGGCTCTCCTTTCAGACCGCTCTCTTAGATGACGGGTGTGTGTAGTAGGGTGTGTGGAGGGGCTAGCCTCTCTGCTGAGACCTCTCTTGGTAATCATAAGTATGTATAGTAGGGTGTGGGGAGGGAGTGCCCTCTCCTTTTAGACCTCTTAGATGACAGGTGTGCATACTAGGGTGTGTGGAGGGACTGGCCTCTCTACTGAGACCTCTCTCTGTAATGATAGGTATGCGTAGTAGGGTGTGGGGAGGGACTGGGTTCTCCTTTGAGACCTGTCTCTCAGATGACAGGAGTGGTACTAGGTGTGTGGAGGGACTGACCTCTCCTTTCAGACCTCTTGGGAACAAATGTCTCAGCAGACATCAGTGCCCTGATGCCTTTGGGCAATTGCATGCTTTATAAACATTATCAATATCAATATCAATTTATGAACATCATCAATATCAATACAATATATATATTTATCTCAGATGACGGGTGTGTGCAGTAGGGTATGTGGAGGGACTGGCCTCTACTTCCAGACCTCTCTCTCTCAGATGATGGGGGTGCTTAGTAGGGTGTGTTGAGGGACCAACCTCTCTCCTGAGACTGCTCTCTGTAATGATAGGCGTGCATAGTAGGGTGAGTGGAAGGACTGGCCTCTCTGCTGAGACCTCTCTCTCTAATGATAAGTGTGCGTAGTAGGGTGTGGGGAGTGACTGGGCTCTTCTTTCAAACCTCATTCTCAAATTATGGCTGCGCATAGTAGGGTGTGTAGAGGGACTGGCCTCTCTGCTGAGACCTCTCTCTGTAATGATGGGTGTGCATAGTAGGGTGTGGAGAGGGACGCATGGTGCCATTCGTGCTGATTTTCCAGCATAGGACAAACACCCAGTGCTAAAAAACAGCACGAACCCTCACATTGCATTGCTAAATGACATCATTCATGACAACACTGTGCATGGGAGAGGCGCAATTTATAGTTACTTTAGGGCAGGAGCGGAGCCCTAAAAATGCTAATCATATAAATCATGCAATAACCATCATATAAGAAAACAGTAAGGTGCCTTCAAAATACAAAAAAGCACATTTTTTTAACACGCAAAAGCGTTTCACCTTACAACATCGGATTGTATCTCTACATCAAGAAGTGTTTATTAAAAGTGAAAGTTTTTAAACTGAAACTATAAAATATTCCTGTCTCTACCCTGCTGACAATGTCCTTAGTGAACTAAGAGATAGGTCAGCTGTTATGTGTACCCTTAGTGTACCCTTAATATGGCTTGGATTCTTGTTGGACTTAGCCCTTTCTGTAGGGCGATCCCCAGACTTTTTGCCTTTGCTGAATTTGTTTATGTTGGCCTTAGGACTCTGTGTACTATACCACTGCTCATCATTGCTAAAGTGATTGTGCTCTCTGCTTAAAACATGGTAACATTGGCTCATACCCAAATGGCATATTTAATTTACTTCTAAGTCCCTAGTAAAGTGGTACTGCATGTACCTAGGGCTTGTAAATTAAATGCTACTAGTGGTCCTGCAGCGCTGATTGTGCCACCCAGTTAAGTAGCACTTTAAACATGCCTCAGACCTGCCAATGTAGCCTATGTGTGCTGTTTTAACCTGCTTGTCGACCTGCTAAAAGAAACCTTTTGCCAAGTCCAAACTGTTCTTTTTAATGCATATAAGTCACCCCTAGGGTAGGCCCTGGACAGCCCGGTGGGCAGGGTATAATGTATTCAAAAAGTATGACATGTACTTTTAAGGTTTACATGACCTGGTAATGAAAAACTCTTTAATTCTTTTTTCACTACTGCAAGGCCTTTCTCTCTCATAGGATAACATTGGAGTTGCCTTATTACATTTTATAAGCGTAATTTCTAAATGAGGAGAGATAACCAGTTCATGGTTGGTGTCTGGGATCACAATTTAAAATCCTAACTTAAGGTGAAGTCAGATTTTAAATTGTAAATCTGAAAATGACCCTTTTACAAAGTTGGCATTTTCTTGGTGGCTGCAGCCTGTCTCTGGTCATCTGACTGGGTGTAGTTGGCAGTTTGACTATGTGTATTCCTCCTAGACAGCCACACACAATGGGGAACTTAAGTGTGACTGGTTGGGCCATCACTGGCTGGATGGGAGGGAGGAGCTAGGCATAGCCCTGTTTACACTTGAATAGGCTGAGTCCTGCCTCCACACAAACGGTTGCATACTCCAGGCAGTTAGTCTGGAGCCAGGGCAGGGGAGGCAGGACATCTGTGCACTTCAAAGACATGCCTCCAGATGCTTTTCTCCACTTCAAACACACAACTATGCAGAAAAGAAGACACCAACTCTTCAGTGCACTTCTGGACCTGTGGATACTCTGCCAGGAAGAAGTACTGCTGTGCTGCTACCAGGACTGCTAGTCTTCTGGACTGATGCACTAAAGAAACTTCTGCCCTGCAGTGCTTATTTGCTGCCTGCTGCCTTCTTGCCTAGGGAAAAAGAAATGGACCTGCAACTTCATCTTGAACCCAAGACCGCAGAGTGACTCAAAGGGCTAGTCTGCTGGCCTCCTGATATTAGCCTCAGGGACATAAAAGGCTCCCCAACCAGCTCCTGGACCAGCTGCAGTGAGTTCCTGGCCCCCAAGTGGTGCGCCTCAGGTTCAGGACCCTTAGTGTGGCTCTGCACTCTTAAAAGCAAGTATTTGGGCTCTTTGCAACTGTGAACGGGCCAGTTCACACTGGAACCACAACGCTTACTCAAACATTCAACGCGAGCCGCCACCAGCCCATCATTTCGAACAGCAAGCATTGATCCCTCATTCAGTGGAGGACCGCCACCGTGAAGCTCCAGTCCGCCATTCCACGACGCACGGGCCTGTTCTTTACAACATGCAAACCACCACTCATGACACTCTCTTTTCTCCCTGTGATCCTCTCCAATGTGAACAGGACTCTTGGCACAAAGAATGAGAAGGTAAAACCTCAGCGGAACTAATCTGAGACTTTGTCCAACATGTTCTTCATTGCGGTCAGGCTGAACTTTAACTTTAAACCGGCCCAGAGCAACCAGATAGCCGCAGTTGGTGCTTTGTGCTTTTAGGTGCTATTTTATAGTTTATGCTTTACAAATTCATTACTCTGATTCTACTAACTGGATTTTTGTCATTTTGGTCTTGTTTTATTTATTACATTTTGTTCTGTTTCTAGCCTGGTGGGAGATGATTTTGTCTGGCGTTTTCTCTGTTTTACTGTTTGAAGTGTTGCACAGATACTTTACACATTGCTTCTAAGTTAAGCCTGACTGCTCTGTGCCAGCCTACCAGGAGGTTGAGCACATGTTAATTCGGGGTTTGCTTGTGCCTTACCTTGATAAGGATTGTGCTTGCTGCTTGACCAGGGCTCACACCCCACTCAACCAGTAGCCTAATTTCTAACAATTCTTAGTATACACATAGCAAGATTACAGACTATTATGAGACATTTTTGTACAGTGTACATCCCGAACTCACGTATTTGAATGGTCTCTGACATGTGATAATGAACAAAAAGAAAGATGGTGAAATAAAGTGTTTGCCAAGTGTCACACAATTTGGTCAAGAAGGGAAACAAGTTTCATACTGGGTGATTCAGCCACTAGATGGGTTTCTTTTTCTGATACTAAAGGTCCTTAACTCTTGGAAGACAAGATTAATGTGTGGGTAATAGGTAGAATCCTCATTTAATTTTTTGTAGTTTCGCATTCTGCAACCGTTGTCCACAGAAAATCAAGCGCTTCACAAGAGGCACAGACTGCTTTCCACTTTTTTTTTTTATGACAGGGATATTTACCAGACTTGCGTAGCTAGGGCCAGTTCTCCAACCAGTTCTGCGTGTTAAATAGTCAGCATTTGTATGCACTAAGCCACAAGGCTTCCCTGAAATGTCCGCTTGTTTTGGGCTTGAGTCTCCAAGAAGTTCCAAAAAGACCTCGAGCTGAGCCTGAGCCAAGGGTCTCTGCTTCTCCATCTCTTGTTGGCACAAGCAAGAAGAGTACATATGAGAAACTGGATGCATGTACACAAAGACACATACAAGGAATGGGAGGACCTCGTGACTACAATAGCAGCATATGAACACTGCCCAGCTTGGGAGTGGAGCAAGGCACGAAGAGTGGGAGTCTTAACTTACAGGAAAGTTTTACTACGAACTTCACTGCCTGTCTTTAGTCCTATTCCGATGCTGTGGAAAAGTCCCAGAATTGGTGAAAAACATTTAGGGAATGAATCTGTGCACAAATACCAGCTCCCACTATTATTCAGTAATGGAAGAGTGAAAATTGTAATAGCTTGGGAATTTCTCCCGGGGAAATGCTGGTGCCTGCGGTACTGGTACTTGTTTTACTGGCACATACGGAAAGAGGGCCTTAGCTGATTGGAGAGGTACATTTCAAAACTAGGATCAATTATGTAAATAAAACGAATAGATTATAAATAAAGACTTTATTTAAAAAATGGTAGTTGACAACAATTATTGCCCAATCGTTCGAAAAAGTAAATTCGTAATGTATGCAAGCACAACGTATCCTAAACTTTGGATTTAGGTACTGGGAACAAGCGGCAATTGAGCACAGTCAATCGATGTAATTCACCATTTACCTCACAAACGTAGATCTGACTGTTTGAAAAACAATAGCAATTCAGAAAAGTAATTTTGTCTAATTGTTTATGCAAAACATATTTTAAATCTTTTAAAGTTGTATTAAAATTGTGGTACAATAAAATAAGGCAGTTGATTTAGATTCCAACTACACGCTTTACAACCCCAGAAAAGGCAATGGCATAGGTTGAACAATTAAAAAAAAACATATCTCTAAAAATAACTTGTTCAATTTCACAGATGGTGAATCTAACTACAGTTCATCTGAGCTCTAAGAAGCTCCTTGCTGCTTGATAAATGGGACTCTCTCACGGAGACCCCGTGCGGTCAAAGATGTGTGATGAACCCATCAGGTCCATTCTGTAAAACAATACCACAGCGAGCTGCCTATCGTTGATTACTGTTCTGCAGTGTCTGTTCTGTATGCTAGCTGCTGGATGAGTCTAACACAAAATAATGATTAATAGATAATGTGTGCACCTCGACCTGCTGTTAAATTGAATATGTAAATGAATATTGGGTTATTAATCCCCATCAGTGTTGTATTGTGTTTACGTGGACAGGTCTCTCTGAAAATTATGTTGAACAAGGCAGCTGGGAACAAAGAGTGAGCATGGGGTCTTTGCACATACAGACATTATCATATTTTGTGAGATTATCCTTGTTTTAAAGTGAAAAGTCAATAAAAACGGGGGCCTTTGTCACCAGGCTCTGCTGGGAATTAAACATGCAATTGCCTTATCCTATCTAGAAAATGAACTTGCCTTTTCGTTTTAAGAAAGTGTGTCATCTTGGATAAAATACTTCATCTTGGTGAGCTTAAATCCCCATGTCTGCTAACAATTGGAAACGCTTAGACACAGGCTGAATACAGGTATTACGTGTTATGAAAATGCCTGAACATTTCAGATTGTTAGGAAAAGACACTGGGTCAAAGAGAGCTCCCACCATGAGTTGTTACAATCGTCCTAAACTGTTAGAGTGTTTCAAGCACCTAGAAATGTATCGCGTAGGCTTCAAGCAGGAAGAACTCACACAAAATGCTACTGCTTTATCAACTTGTGGCCATCTGCGACAGGGACAGATCTGTGTTGACCAGATTTAGATTTAGCTCGCTGCATTATCTCTTGGCTTTTCCCAGTGGTTGGAGTCCGCCTGGCTCACTGGGTCCTTGCTGCTGTGACAATGTCTCCGCAGACACCCTACATTTTATGATCTTTGTAGTTATGTTAGATTCCCCAGGAGCATGCTTATTATGCCTTTCATGAAACATCTGAATTTTAAGTGGGTTCGACCGCCTCTCATGTTCCTCCAGCTTTTATCTAATGATCACATCATTTGTAAATATGGTCTGGTACTGCCTAAATCCCCCTCCTCTTTACCAAGGACCCTTGGGGTGGGGTCCCTCCCGGCTCCCATGGGGCTCACCGCCCCCTTCTCCCCCAAGGCAAACAATTCAAACACCACACTGTTTGGATTAGGGGTCGTAAACCCCGGCCGTATTTTATTACATAAGATAAGCAACATTAAAATGTATATTATTTACATTATGTGCACAATATGAAATGAAATGAAATGAAATGAGTGTTTTTATATAGCGCGTGTATGCCGTGGCGTCTTAGCGCTTACTGCCCTTAATTTTCACAGTGGGAGAATAGGAGTGACTATGGTTTAGGGACAAATAGCCATGTCTTCAAATCCTTCCTGAACGATAGTAGATTGGTTTGGTTTCTGAGGTGGATAGGCAATGAGTTCCATAATTTAGGGGCCAAGTGACGAAAACTTCTGCCACCCCATTTCAAGGTTTTGACCCTAGGAACTACAAGTAGTGAGGTGGATGATGATCTGAGGCTTCTCTGTGGAGTGTAGCGCTTAATATGTTGACTAAGTTGGGCAGGTCCCACCCCGTACAGAGTCTTATGCACGATACACATGGCTTTAAATTGGATCCTTGCCTGGACAGGTAGCCAGTGCAGATTGCGAATGGCTTGACTTATTGGGCTAAATTTGGGAATCTTAAGTAGTATCCGGGCGGCCGCATTCCAATACATTGATAGGTACAAGATGTCAATTGGCTAACCTTAACATGCTTCGACTACATAGCCATTCCTATCGTAAGCTAAGCAATGAAGATATTCTCTTTCTGCGTATCCCTGATAGAGCCTACGGCAAGGTCAATGACTGGCGGCCCCAGATCCAGATCAAGCTAGGTCCCAACCTCCTACCGGAGTGACCTTGCACAGGGGGTCCAGCTTACCGGATGGATACCTCCCCCGGGCCCCCCCTACGCCCTCCACATTAAACTCCATAAAGGGGCCGCAGTTATACATCCTCGTGCCCTTGAGCGCATGCGGGGATTCGCCAACCAGCCTACTGGAAGCAAGACTTCCCTTCCCCCCGCACCCTTCCAGCCTACCGGCTGTAACTGCCCCTGGAGTTCCATGAGAGACCCTCTGTCTCCCCCTCGGGCGTCCCCATTTGACAATGGTGATGCCCGCTAAGGACCGAAAAGTATGCTCACCGATCATGACCTTACCGCCTGACCAAGGGAAACACATACAAAATACGACAAAATATAACTCCTGAAAATTGAAAAAGATTAGTTAAGAAAAAACACTTTTATTTCAACATTACGACAATTACATCCAATAGACATTACTCCTCCTGCAATGGAAAAAACATACAAATTACCAAATATGTCTGCCTTAGGGGATGGGGGGTGGGGAAAAAGAATCGTTGGGGCCTCCGACTGAGGCCCTGACCCGTCATTTCACAACTGTAGGCTGGGGAGCGGCGAAATGAGAGACCGTCCGCTCCGCTCCCCAGCCTTTTATGCGTTTGAGGCAGGCAAGCCGGTTCCGACCAGCTTGCTCGACATTGCCCGATCGCGTGAACTGGAAGCACTAGTAAGTGCTTCCTGTTCACGCGGGCAACAGCCAATCACCAGTGGGCTAGGGGAGGCCGGGGTTGCACGTCACTATTGTGCGCGGCGCGCCCAGCCTCCCACGGAAAGCGGGGGACCGGTGCGACCGCCATACTGGCGGAGTGCCCGAGTCCGAGCCCGCCTTTCAATATGGTCTGGTACTGCCTAAATCCCCCTCCTCTTTCCCAAGGACCCTTGGGGTGGGGACCCTCCCGGCTCCCATGGGGCTCACCGCCTCCTTCTCCCCCAAGGCAAACAATTCAAACACCACACTGTTTGGATTAGGGGTCGTAAACCCCGGCCGTATTTTATTACATAAGATAAGCAACATTAAAATGTATATTATTTACATTATGTACACAATACGCAGAAAGTCCAATACATTGATAGGTACAAGATGTCAATTGGCTAACCTTAACATGCTTCGAATACATAGCCATTCCTATCGTAAGCTAAGCAATGAAGATATTCTCTTTCTGCCTATCCCTGTTAGAGCCTACGGCAAGGTCAATGACTGGCGGCCCCAGTTCCAGATAAAGCTAGGTCCCAACCTCCTACCGGAGTGACCTTGCGCAGGGGGTCCAGCTTACCGGATGGATGCCTCCCCCGGGCCCCCCCTACGCCCTCCACATTAAACTCCATAAAGGGGCCGCTGCAGTTATGCATCCTTGCGCCCTTGAGCGCATGCGCGTGCGGGGATTGGCCAACCAGCCTACTGGAAGCGAGACTTCCCTTCCCCCGCACCCTTCCAGCCTACCGGCTGTAACTGCCCCTGGAGTTCCATGAGAGACCCTCTGTCTCCCCCTCGGGCGTCCCCATTTGACAATGGTGATGCCCGCTAAGGACCGAAAAGTATGCTCACCAATCATGACCTTACCGCCACAGGCCAGTATAGTTGACCGACTATCTGGCCCCCCATCCGCTGCTGAAACGAAGGACATGTCCCGTTCGCTGCCCCTAACGTCCCAGCTAGCATATTTCCCAGGAACAGTTATCTCGATCCGCACACATGTGCAAGACCAACTATCCATAGGCCATCCTTTAAGAAAAACGTTCTCCCCGAATGAAATCCTTGCGAAATGGCATGGAGTTATTGGGACCTAACCAACTTATCTATCTTCTTATGAGGTCTCTTACAGAAGTGTTCAAGGCCCATACCAAAATGCCCTCCGCCACTGTAATCATGGGATGCTGTGAGCCCACCCTCCTACCGTTGTGACTTGCGCATGGGGCCCAGTTCGCCTGAAGGTTATCTCCCTCTGACCACTCGATATTATCTCCCAGGAATAATGCTGTCATGGCAAGTTTCCTGCACCACTGCGTTTTTTTTGGGGGGTGGGGTTGGCCAAAAATGCCTACTGGAAGCGGAACTTCCCCTCCCTCCACACCCATCCCTTGCTCCTGTGGATCCCTTGCCAACAATTCCAGAGTGATAATATGACTAATTCAGGACTCCTCCTCTCAGAAAAACCCCTATTCCAGTAGCTTATGGACATGGGTGGGCTCCTCAATTCGTGAGGACCCCAAATACCAACCATACCAGGAGTGCTTGTGTAGGGGGCCCATCTGCCCGCTAGGATACCTCCCTTGGGCACCCCCATACACCCATCTTCCTCCCTCCCTGTGCTTAGCTTGCACCCAATGCGCATGGGCGGGCCTCTGTAACCCCTTCTGCGTCCACCGAAAGTGACAAAAAACAGAGATCCAGCTGGTGTTCAAACCACTCCTTGCAACTTACACCTTGTTGATGCCTCATGTGTGGATTGTCCTTGCCCAGGACCCTTCGGAAACCGCTTCCGCGTTCACAGAAGACCACGAGGTACCCCATCGGTGCCTCCAATCCTCCCGCGTTTCACTTGCGCCGACCGGAGGATACAAAATAGAGAAAGGAGTTAGAGGCAAACCTAACAATGGGATTAAGCTCACATATTATCAGTCGTTGTCAGATTCCACCCCTCAGGCCATTTGCTCCTCTGGCCCAGCTAGCCCATCATTGCCGCCCCAGTGGCACCCTGAAATCCAGAGTGGGATCCCTAGCCTGGTGGCTCCTCCTCTCCGCCCCAGACCCGACCTGAACGATCGACCAGGACAATTTGAGCAACTCTTGGAACAATAAACGCAATAGCGGGATTCCTACCCCACCTTCCTAAACCCTATATGGGCCGCCCTGTATTAGTTCAATTAACCCCAGATGTAGCTGGACCGGGCACCCCAACAGGCTGCAATAACCTTTGCGTAAGCACATGAGAAGCATTGCACTCTAGCTTTGCTGAGTTATGCGAAACCCAACTACCTTGGCACTAATAACTATACTGCAGCCTCATCCCGGCAGTTTGAGTTGGGACCTCCGAAGGCAAAGACGTGATAGAGGGTTAATTCCGATGGCCCATAATTCTGGAAGGTAAGCCCGGTTAAGAGCATCTCGGCTAGATAAATGTCCAGATACTACCCTCTGAGATGATCCATATTGCGTTCAGCAGTTGCAGGGTAACTAATAATTTGGCGGCTAGTGAGAACATACGCCGAGAGCTGCACAATCACTGCTAGCACGGAGTATTGCCAACTATATAGGGCCAAATACTTTTTTCCCGGTAATGGCAATCTCCCTCATGAGTTTTAGGTTGGAAAATGCTAGTGGGCAAGAAACTTCTTACTCCCTAATATGCGCCCATTACCACCCGCCGAGATATTTTTACCCTAGCTGTTGCTGTCCATGACCTACCACTGGCATAACCTGCGTACATGTAGCGAGCACGTTCACCATAAAGGGTATCCTGGTGCTGAAATAGCATATAATTATTGCTACCCAGGTCAATGCCACCCATTTTATCGCCCTCAGAAGGATAAGAAGCTGAATGCCCCCCCGCCACGCATTGAGACGTGTGGCATGAGGTCAATCACAGGTCCTATCGTGGGAGCTTTAGCCTACTAAGTCACCAGAACTGGCTGTTTTAGTTGCTTGCTAAGTGGCAATGGCCCATACTTATTGCAAAAAGGAAAACTGGTTTTGAAATAGCATTTGCTTCCGTGTGCACCAGGGAAAAACCACTTGCGCGCTGTCAGTCTGGCTGGCCCCCAAAACTTGCATAGCAAGTGTTTAACTGTCAAAATGCATATTAATCCTAGGCACATAATACAATTAAGAGAATTACTGTCTTAGTGATCGCTCCTCAACTAGATCGGTCAACATCCCCCATGATGTTCTCCTAGTGCCTGCTATGCGCTTCTTAAGAAATACACCCCAGCATGTGACAATGGCCCATAGGTGCACCTGCTCCTACCTGAAACATGGATACCCCTTGCATGCTGCCAGTCCAGCTGGCCCCCCAAACCTGCCTAATATTTGGCAGAAGGGTCAAATGATTAGTAATCCCACTCACATAATGACATTAAACACATGCAGTTACAATAATTTGTGGTATAATACAACTCAAGTACACATCCAAAAACTGGGTGCAACAATTGTAGTATGCTTATGTGAATTCCTATTTCAGTGCACAACAGAGCCCCTACAAACACAGAATGCGAACGTGGTATATTAATGTTTGGCTTGTATTGTACTGTTCTGCTACGCGTGAACGTGTATTCTTCATGCATTTGCACCGAGCTAGGGCAAATATTTAGCCTTCTGAGTGCACTACATTCCCCAAGGAGAAGCCCATTTTTATTTATTTTGTAGTAATCTGGGGCCTCTATGTTGGCGTACATCCAGTAGCTTAATAGTGGCCTTAATGTAGCACCAGCCCTGCATATACCTTTGACTCACAATGCTGAAACTACCCCCAACGGTATTAACTGCAGCTTCATTATGGAAGTTCTGCGAGCCCGGTTTGCCTTTTGAAAATCACACAGACACCCTAAAGACACCTGGAAATCGACGAGAGATACGCACGCCTGGTTTTTCACAACCAAACTTGTATACAGCACTCACAAACCGTGACGGAAGGGAGACGGGCTGCATTATAATATATTACAAACACTTTCACGGAAACTGAGGTATATGAACCCATTGAATATAACATCACATAAACGTTGTAACTGCTATGCAGTTTGTAAGGGATAGCCCCACGTATTTTTTGGCACAATAATTATGTTTGGAACTGCAACAAGAAGGGATTGTGGGAACCCCCTCATATTTTAACACCACAGAAACATTTTATTTGCAAAGCATGGGGATTGGAGACGCGCTATTTTTACGACTGTAGCCAAGCGTTCTCCCTGCGCCTGGATAAGACAGGGCGGCCTCTCGAATTATTGCATCACTCCAAAAAATCTGGCTGCAGAAAACCCTGTAGAAGGAAGGGGCCCATATGCCTACCAATAGAAATGCCCACAAATATAACCAACAATAGTGATACCCCTTGAATGATGAGAACGCAACACTCCAAGTACCCTGCAAGGGAAATGGGAACCCCTCGTTTATGACGTCAACGGGTGGGGTAGTACCACTCATCACCGCTTCTTTAGCCAGTCTCAGATGGGGACAAGCCAGGAAATCCACAGGGAGAGCCGAGCCAAGGGTCTGGCTTGCCTCCAAGAGCCCTACCTCGGACCGAGCCCACATCTTTGCCACGTAATTCGTTCTGCAAATGGCATATAATTAAGCCTGGGCGGTGAACTACGCTACGCTCGCGGAGTTTGCGGAGTTTCGGTAACTTCGTGATTCGCGTAGAGCGTGAAGTTACCGAGCACTACACAATTTGCGGCATAGCGTAGCTGTTTTTCTTCTTCGCGCGCTCAATATACGTTCTCGCGCACGCGGTAACGACCTACAGTGATTCTGCGTTCGCCGACGCGACTTTCTATCCGTTCGCGGGCGCCACGAGATTTGGAATCCGGCCGCACGATCCCGCGAGAGTGTGCGAACGCGAACACGTCATTCGTACGCGCGATCTGACTTCCGGTGGCAGTGTTCGGAAGATCGCGATCCCGAACACGAAGAAACTACAATCTGGCGAAGAATATCTCTCGAGCATCATAAAACCTTCTTGAAAATGATGATTTTGCTCCCAAAAACTCCTCAGATTGTGATTTGGCTGTAGTTTTTTGTGCAAGGAGTCCTTTTTCTTTTTTTACTTTTTTTTCCAAGAGGAAGGAAGTTCCCCTGATTCTCAAACTTCCTGTTCCTGTCCAGCAGGCTCCTCCCAGTGCTTTGTCCATGTGCTGTTCACTTTCATTTGGATTTGGAGCTGGAAGGATCACTTTTTGTGTCTGTCTGCTGCATCATATCATTGGATTGGATTTGAGGACTTTTGGATTTGAGATTGGAGAATTGGTGTACTTGTTTGTTTGATTGGGGCTTGTTTGTACCTACATTTTTTGGGGATTTTCATCGTTTTTAAAATTAATTGTTGTGGCCTGTAGTTTCAGTAGGGGCCTAGTTGTTTTTCTTTGATTGGAATTTCAGCCAGTAGGCCCAGAGCCAGAGGTACCCATGGGTGCATGTTTCTGTGGTGTCTGTTGAATTTAAACATCATGTAGGGCATGCATGGATGGCATTGGATTGAATTGGTAAATGTGGTTTTTGGGGTGTATTTCACTTTTTGGGTGTAATATATACCTTTGTTGGATGTGTGTGTGCTTGTTGTGTAACTTTCCAACCTTTTGTAGCCCTGTGGATTTTCGTTTTTGCATTTTTGTATGAAAGCTGTGTTGTTTAGCAGGCCTCCTTTGTCTGGTCATATTATAGGCCTGCTTGAGTTCATTGTTTTCCATGGCCTGTTGTGACTGTGAGTGACCACGTGGCTTGGGGCCATTTTGAGGTGGTAGTTTAGTAGTGTGCTGCTTTTTCCATATAGGCCTGCATGTCTTTTCTTTGTTCCCCTTGGCTTATGCTTGTTGTTGTGGGTGGCCTGGCCATGTGGTGGCGGCCATTTTGTGGGACCAGCCACTGTGCTTTTGCCATAGGCCTCCAAGCTTGCGGCCTAGTCTGCCAGTAGGCCCAGAGGTAGTCATCCTCATGGGTGCATAAATACTGTTTCTGTGTTGTCTGTTGAATTGTAACATCATTTAGGCCATGGATGGCATTGGATTGAATTGCAAAATGTGGGTTTTGGGGTGGTATTTCAGTTTTTGGGTGTGTGTTAAATAAATAGGCCTTTTCAGCCAGTAGGTAACCCTGGGCGTTCAGCTCGCGGACTTTGGGCAACTCCGCACTGCGCGACAACGCGGACTTACACTTTTTATCTTCTTCGCGCGCTCAATATACGTTTTCGCGCGCGCGATAACGACTTTTTGTGACGATCGCGATGCCGAACACGCAGAGTTTGCAATCTGGCGAAGAATATCTCTCGAGCAGCATAAAACCTTCTCGAAAATGATGATTTAGTTCATGTTGCACAAAAAACTCCTCAGGTTGTCATTTAGATGTAGTTTGGTGAGCAAGGAGTCACTTTTTTTTTTTACAATTTTTTTCAAGAGGAAGGAAGTTGCCCAGAGTCTCCAACTTCCTGGTCCTGTCCTTTGTCTTCACTTTCTTGTTATTGTGGGTGGCCTGGCCATGTGGGTGGCGGCCATTTTGTAAAGCCAGGCATTGTGCTTTTGCCATAGGCCTGCATTGTCTGTCTTGTCTTCCTTTTCTTGTTGTTGTTGGTGGCCTGGCCATGTGGTGGCGGCCATTTTGTGGGACCAGCCACTGTGCTTTTGCCATAGGCCTCCAAGCTTGCGGCCTAGTCTGCCAGTAGGCCCAGAGGTAGTCATCATGGGTGCATAAAAACTGTTTCTGTGTTGTCTGTTGAATTGTAACATCATTTAGGCCATGGATGGCATTGGATTGAATTGCAAAATGTGGGTTTTGGCCTTGGGGTGGTATTTCAGTTTTTGGGTGTGTGTTAAATAAATAGGCCTTTTCAGCCAGTAGGTAACCCTGGGCGTTCAGCTCGCGGACTTTGGGCAACTCCGCACTGCGCGACAACGCGGACTTACACTTTTTATCTTCTTCGCGCGCTCAATATACGTTTTCGCGCGCGCGATAACGACTTAATGTGACGATCGCGATGCCGAACACACAGAATTTACAATCTGGCGAAGAATATCTCTCGAGCAGCATAAAACCTTCTCGAAAATGATGATTTAGTTCATTTTGCACAAAAAACTCCTCAGGTTGTCATTTAGATGTAGTTTGGTGAGCAAGGAGTCACTTTTTTTTTGTTTTACAATTTTTTTCAAGAGGAAGGAAGTTGTTGGGTGGCCTGGCCATGTGGTGGCGGCCATTTTGTGGGACCAGCCACTGTGCTTTTGCCATAGGCATCCAAGCTAGTCTGCCAGTAGGCCCAGAGGTAGTCATCATGGGTGCATAAAAACTGTTTCTGTGTTGTCTGTGGAATTTTGACATCATTTAGGCCATGGATGGCATTGGATTGAATTGCAAAATGTTTTTTTTTTGGGGAAGGTCTATTTCACTTTTTGGGTGTGTTAAATAAATGCCTTTTTTGCGTGTGTAATTATGTGTTGTTGTAGTGGTTGTCTAACTTTCCAAACTGTTTTTAGCCATGTGGATTTTAGTTTTTGCATTAAAGCTGTGTGTGTTTTATCAGGCATCCTTTGTCTGGCCATATATAGGCCTGCTTGAGTTCATTGTTTGCCGTGCCTTGTGCCTGTGAGTCACCATGTTGCTGGGGGCCATTTTGTGGTGGTAGTTAGTAGTGTGCTGTTTTTGCCACATAGGCCTGCGTGTCTTTCCATTGTTCCTCTTGTCTTACTGCTTCCAAATCCATCCCCATTGCCAGCTGCAGCTCCCTGATGCTGCATACATCCCACGTGATGCACAAATTTAGGCCAAACATGCTCCACTACATTTTAGTTTTTGTTCTTTACTATTCTTATTCTTCCAGAGTGTACACACTACACAGTACACCAGGAAAGCCCTGGCCTTGTTGTCAAAGTCTCATAAATGGCTACACTGTTGTTGTTCACTGAGTTTCTAACATTTTATAATTGAGGCAACCACACACTAAGTTCTATATTATATTAGTTTGATTTGTGCTATCGTTTGACTGATGTTCTTCTGGCTTTTTTGCTTTTAGGTGCACAAAGACTGAGGAGGAGGTGTGTCATCATTGCCCGTTGCACTGCCAGACAGACATCCTGCTGCTGTACACAACGTGACGTGTGACCTGACCAGACATCTCTGCAACTGAGTGCTGCTGACATCTGAAGAAGATGGGCCCAAAGAAAGCAGGTACCAGGTCCTCCAGTACCAAGAAAGTTGCTATTGAGAAGAAGGAACAGAAGAAGGAAGTGACACTTAAGTCTGGTGTGCCGCCCAATACCTTTTTTGGGAGAAAATAAAATTACGCCTGCAGCAGTGGTGTCCGGGGGGCAAGCTGGGGGCAGCACCTCCGCATCAGTGGGCCCAACCCACCAACCCAGGCCCAAGCACATGAGTGTGGAAGAGGTAGCCAGCCTAATGGTGGAAAGCAGTGATGCTGAGCCTGAGATAAACTTATCGCTATCTCAAAGTAGTACCCAATCAACACAGGAGGAAACACAGCAGATAAGTGGTCAACAACAACAACAGCCGCAACCACCGCCCGCAATAGTAGTTGTTGTTCCTCCCGAAGTAGGGGCAGTTCAGGAAATTGAGCCTCATGCAGAGGTAGAAGAAGAAGCCACTCATTCAGAAGATCCATTGTCTTCCAAATCTCCAGCAAGGAAAAGGAGGGGTAGTCCATCAAGTTCTTCGCCAAGCCCCCCTTCTGATGATCTAGATGCCACTTGGAAGCCACAAACTGAGTCTGAGAGGGAGACACGTCCCAAGACCAAGCCAGGGAAAAGGAAGGTTCCAGAAAGCCTTACACTTATGGAGGTCGATGTAGAACAGCAGGATGATGATGATGATGAGCCAGTCATCACGAACATCACTCCCGGCCCCGAGGAGATGGAGACCAACATTATTACCCTATCCAAAATCGCTGCGAGGGATGTAGCACGCATACCTCCACAGGTAACACCAACACGACCTAAAGCTTCCATATTTGCATTAGCAAAGGCCCGGCAGCGACCTACATCCAGCACAACCACCACCTCAGTAGAAGTAGGTAGTGGTACAGCAGCACAGAGTCAAATTTAACACACACCCTCCAGTTCATCCGGCATTGGAAGTGGCACCTCCAGCAGGAGGCAAAAGTTAAGCTCCCCAGTTTGGGACTTCTTTACGGTTAGCGAAAAGGAGGAGAACATTGCTATATGCTCCATTTGTAATACCTCTGTTAGTCGTGGTAAGCTTGGTACAAACTATGGTACCGGAGGCCAAATGACCCATCTGAAAAAACACCACTTGATCAGCTGGGAGGACCACCTTCGCGGCATAAAAACTGCAACCATTGGTGTTGGTGGGGATAAAGGAGTAGAAGATCCGATCACGGTGGAAGAGGAAGGACAGGGAGACATTCTCTCTGGTAGTGGTACACAAAGTCTCCCTGTCCCCAGCAGTGCAGTGTTAACGTCGCCCACATCTTCAGCAACATCTCAGTGGCACAAGAGTAAGAGTCAGCCTGAGACACCAAGGAGTACCACAATGAAAAAAAGTGCACTGTGGAGCCTAAGAGAAAGGAAAACCATGCAGCCTACCATTATCAGCATGTTTGGGGGGGAGGGGCAGTACGAACACAACCATCCAATAGCACGTTTGTACAATGCGAAGCTGGCTAAAATGTTAGCACTGGACCTTCTCCCTTTTTCTTTTGTTGAAGGGGTGGGTTTTCTGGAATTTGTGTCAACCATCTGCCCAAAATGGCATGTTCCCAGCCGCTACTATTTTGCCAGAGTTGCTGTTCCAGCACTACATCACGACGTGCTGGAATTGCTTGGAAAAGCCTTGAAGCAGAGTGCTGTTCCCAGTATCCACCTGACAACAGACATGTGGACCAGTTGCCAAGCCACAGATTACATGTGCATCACTGCACACTGGATCTCTTTGCGGGGGTTAGAGAACAGATATCTGCTGGTGTTGACGCTGCTGAGATTTTTCATGCCACTCGCAAACATGCAACTGTAGCCATGTTTGCCATGGAGAAATCTCATACTGCTGCAAACATTTTGGAAGAGTTTAACACCAAGGTCTTTGAGTGGCTGCGCCCAAGAGGGCTTAAGATTGGTTTTGTTGCCACGGACAATGGCAGTAATGTAGTTAAGGCCATGGGCGATGGTCGCTATTTCAGGGCCCCGTGTTTGGCACACTGCATTAACATTGTTGTTCAAGACTTTTTGAAAAATGAATCCAAAGTCAGCAACTTACTGGCCACCTGCAGAAGAATATGCGCACATTTCAGCCATTCTTTTAAAGCCCGGAAGCAGCTGAGGGTCATTCAACGTGAGCATAAAATGCCAGTCAAAGCCCTCATCCAGGAGGTGCCAACACGTTGGAACTCAACTTATTACATGCTTGATCATCTGTTTGAACTGTACATACCACTCAATGTTTATGTCATGCAAATATTAGGGGAACCTACTGTGAGAGGCATGACCGTTGAGATGGGTCAATGGGACCTCATTAAATGCCTGACTGAGATGCTACTTCCTTTTGAGATCTTCACATGTGAAGTCAGCAGGGAGGACTGTACTATGGGCCAAGCTATCCCATTGTTGCACATGCTAGAGCAACAGCTGAAGGAGGTGTCTGAAACATACGCAGGTATGGATGACAAACAAGACGCATATCATTTGGCGGAGACCTTAGCCGCTCGCTTATCTGCAAATACAAGGATTCAAAATAACATTGTGTCACAACAACATTACATTAGTGCCACAATTTTGGATCCACGGTACAAAGTATTTCTAAACAGTAAGGCAGTAATTCCTTTTTCGGAAGTGGATGTTGGCAACTACAAAACTTTGATAGCTGAGGAAGCCACTATTTTCGAAACCGAACGGCTGTTAATTACAGGCCCCCCACCCCAGGCCATAACAAGTACTACAGGGCATCCAGAGTCAAGTTCTACTTCGGAGCCTGAGGGCAGTGCGTTTACCTCCCAGCAGTCACCGACACCAACAATAACATCAACAACAGCAAGAACAGGATCATCCACAGTACAATCGGCAACTGATTGGTTTCTACGGCAGGGGTATGGTAAGTCCAGTGCTGATGCAAAGGCAAAACAGGCCGAGCACATCGGAGCACCCCTGAACATTGAGTGGACGGTCCAGGCCTATCTGGATGACCCAACAGAGGTCTTCATGGATCGAAACCCATTGGTGTATTGGTATGGGAAAAGAAGCCAATGGACAGTGCTCAGCAGGCTGGCGATAAAGTATCTGGCTTCCCCTGTCGCAAGTGTCTCTTCTGAGCGTGTTTTCAGTGCTGCTGGTGCCATTGTAACTTTGAAAAGGACCAGTCTCTCGCCCAAAAGCGTGGAGAGGTTAACCATGATCAAAATGAATCAGCACTTTATACCACCGGATTACAAAATACGTGAATCACAGCAGGAAGAGGAGAGCGACTTGGATGACGTAAGTAGTGGGTTACAGGGCCTACTTCTGTCCGAACCACCAGAGTTTGAGGACGAGCTCCTCTTCCCTGACAACTAGGCTTTCAAATTGTTACTTTCTTCCTTCCTTTATTTGTCTGTGTATCTGTCTTTCTGGTTCAAATCAAATCACAACAAATCCATCACTACCGTCTTCACTTTTTATTTCCCTATTGGAGTTGCACGTCTGTGCATTTAACTGTCCACTCTTCAGAGTCCTGCTTCATCTTCCTGTCTCGCCCTAATTAGTACATTTCCATCAAGCCAGACATTGGAGTACAAGAAATGTTGCCTTTAACAGTCCCTCCATAAGAAGTGAAACGTGACTATAGCTATCCTCCGTTTTGTTTCCGAGCCGAAACTCATCAGTGTCCGAAGGCTACCGCCTCTGCAGGCATCCACAACTCTTCACTGTCAGAACTTGGGCAGGCATCCAAAAGTAAACTCATCACTGTCCGAAGGCTACAGCCTCGGCAGGCATCCAAAGCTCCTCACTGTCAGGACAGAAGGTACTTGGCAGAGAAAGACAAGACTCTTCGAAGAAACTTGCTGACATTTGTGCAAACTCAATTGACCAGCAATGAGCGCTACCCAGGCCGCGGCCCATCATCACAGTGCTGACCATGTGAAGCAACTTAAACTGTGACAAAGTGCCACAGATGAATAAGACAAAAACCGAAACAGCGACTAACACTCAAAATTAATGTGGACTGGAGTAATGATGAGGCCACTGCCCCGTTAAAAAAAAAACACACACCTGTCAGAACTAGGCATCTGATGATCTGACAGCCAAAGAGAAGAGCAAGACAGGTAATGATGGCATGCATTGGATGCTTGCTGACTCTGAGCGATTGCTGTTGTTTGTTGTGTTGATGTTGTGCATGAAGTCGAACTCTACTCTACTAGTTAATCTACAAAGTGAAAGTGACTCAAGTGACAGTCAATGTTTCCCTTCTTGTTGTTTAATAACCAAATTGTACTCCTACTACTGCAGGTGCAGGCCAATATCTGTTGCAATTTTTTAATATGGAATATGGACTTAATCAGAGTCACTACAGACTGAGTTGGAGTTGGACAACACGTACCACACCATGATGATGACCATACTATCTTTGCACGCAGTCAGTCAGTTGGATCGGAGATGATTGAAGGAATAACTGCGTGTCATGAAGTGGCATAAAAGGTAAACATAAACACAACAATTCAACAAGAAAGTAAACACAGCAGACCTACATGTCCATGTAGTGGTGGAATCTAGTGTAGTCATATAACTGACAGCGGCGCATTGATTTTGTCACTTAATTTTGAAAATGCTAGGTTGCTGTATATGCCTTTTGTCTGGCTCTGTCAAAAATTAAGGTAAATGGAGGTTGGGTCACGGGCTGGTGCTGTGGTGGGCCTGTTCTGTCCTGTTGTTGTTGTAGCTTAATGCTGTAAACAGAATATACACGATATATCCAAGCCGCCTCAGTCTGAAAGTGTTCTCTCTTCTCTTCTTGGACTCCACCGTAATTGATGCTTTTTTTTATTCATTGATTTTTCAATACCCCTTTTGTTTTTCCATCTACACGTTACAGGCCGGCCTTTACCCTGTGCTATACTGGGAGACACAACTCACACTTACCTTACCAATCCGCATCAGGCAGGCAGTGGCACCCAAGATTGATGTGCGGAGCGTCCATGGAAGATAGGACCAAGAGGAAGGACGAGATTCAACTCCACAATTTGACCAGGATAATACAGTAACTTTAGTATCATTCATCATTCGTCTTTTAATTAATTTGAATCCTTTTTTCTCTTCAATCATTACGACTTTGTGTTGTGTTGTTGTTTGTTTGCTAATTGATCCCTACAACTATTTTTTAATTTTCTTTGCTATCTTTAAAAGTAAGCCCAGTACAACATGGAATTTGGGTCTCTGAGGGCATATTACAGGCAAGGCAAATTGCATAGAATATACTGCTGCCCTGTACTGTCTAATTGTCTAGTAGTAGTTAGTAAGTACTACTCATTAACCATCAAGTTATCTTCATCATCATGCATGCATTTCCTTTTTCTCCCTTTATAGATTTATTGGATAAGATCATGGTCGTCTGCCAAGATTGTGCTTTGCTTTTGTTGTGTCTATGCGTACTGTTTTTCTTTGTCAAACCTTTCCCCAAACCCCCCTTCCCATCCATTCATCAAACCCTAACCCTCTTCCCCCGGGCTGTGATTTATATTGAGGTGTGATGTGACTACATAAAATGTACACCAATTGATCACACGCTTGCTGGGGCAGATGTGGTGAAAGCAACACTAATTCAATTTCAAGGCAGGGCGAGGAACTTCTTCTGCTTGCCCACCCATGCTCAGTCTATGTGCAAGCCAATTTTTTTTCCAAAGGGACCGTCACCTAATAGTACATCATAATTAATTGCCGGCATTGATTTGATTCATCATCAAACTCCTACCACACAGCAGTAAAGGTTACGAATTATGATTGTGTTAAGTTAAGTGACTCACTCGACACAACTACAGTTTGTAACTTCTTGTACTAGGCTCTCCCCGCCACCATTATGTTTTATTTGACTTTAGCAGTTGCAAATGCAATATTGTTTGTTTGGCAGTCTTCTTCTGTACTGTATTTTACTTCGTTCTACTACTCCTCCCACATTCGCTCTCAGGCAAGTGACTGTCTCTTTTTTATTTTTTTTTCAAATGCTACTGCCAGTGCCTACTACTACCACCACAACCATGGCATCTTCTCCATTCTCTTGGGAAACCATGCAGCCATCGCTGTGCCAAACTTAATCATCATCAATCACAGGTAAGATAAGTTTGGTGGGAGGTATAATGGACTAGGAGGAGAGACTGACAGTACTAGTAGGACAAATAACTCAGTGAGGGGTACCGCATCTATCTGTTTGTGTTACATCATCGGCAGATTATTTAAATCAAACACTGGCTGCGGCCCTGCAGCAGCAAGGAAACCATGTGACGTTAATTCGTAAAACAGTAACCCCCCACAAAACATTAACATTGTATGTTTAAGTATAAATATAATTTATTACCCTAACAAAAATAAACTATCCCACACCTGACCCACCCCTCTCCCTAACCCCAACCAATGTCCAAAACGAAAAAAGTCCAAAGAATGTCCAGAAACTCTAACGCCCAATTCCCACCCACCAACAAAAGGAATAAAAAAGGGGCAATCCAACAGGGTCCTATTGTTCTTCTTATATTCGGCGGGCTTTTAGGTGTTTGTCCACCAGTATTTTGACACGCTCCTCTAGTTGCTCCTCTAGCCGTGACATCCGGAGGAGCATCTGGCAGCGAAATGCCCTGCAGTGGCATCCAGGGTGGGGGACAGCAGTGCTGGCTGATAGAGAATTGCGGCGGCGGGCGGCTGCCAGACCGCGGAGCCGTACCACTGGAGTTGGGGCCTGGCTGGGGCCCGGGGCATCGGACGAGGCTGCAGCTGCTGCCGCCTCCTCCTCCTCCGCCTGAGCCACCAGCCGCCGGTACTCCTCACAGATGGCCTCCAGTTTCCGGCGCCGGGCCCTGGCTGCCAACTCCTTCCGGGATGGTTTTTCTTGGGAAGGAGTACTATCTATATCAAGAAAGAAAAAGAATATTGTTGTAACCAGTACTCTTAGCAAAACAGTAACACAAAATTAATTCAACACATAATGGCACAGTAGCACTAGCAAGAAGCACAGTACATAACATTTGTGGTAATAATCTATCTATCCTCCCACTTCCTCGGCCTCTAACATTTGTGGGAGTTTCAGGCATTATACTAGCACTATGGACTCCAGTACACAGTACACCAGTCTTCTTCTTATCTCTAGTTTAGCGAAATTACATAACCTGGTTGTAGCCGGCATGCCAGCTCAGTCATCTATGCTTGCACCCAAGACAAACATACGAGTCATGACGCAGACTCACGTTAGTTTTATTTACTACTGTCTGCAGGTGGGGAAGCTCGTATTTTTCTATTACGGGTGGCACTGGCCATACTCTCTCTGTTACATGAAGGGCAATTGGTCAATTTCACTTTCACAGTGCCCTGGCTACTACAAAAAGGCAGATTATATATCTGATCCAATGATCATTGCTTATATATGGGTTGACGACATAAGGTCAGTAGCGGTCGGTGGTGGGACTCGGGGAGTGCTGCCGGGCGGTGACGTGGGGAGGGGCAGGGTGGGGGGTAGTAAACTATGGATTACGGCCAATTACAGGTAAGTAAACATGTAAATAAATAAAACTAATTTCTTTGCGCGCACTGCATCGCATTTGGCGGTGCAGTGCGCACAATGAAATTCGCTTTATTTATTTTTATGTTTACAGTAAAGTTACCTGTATTTGGCCGCGTAATACATTGTTTACTACCCCACCCTGCCCCTCCCCACATCGGCTTTGCTACTCTGGCGCGGTTTCTTTTACATTCCCTTAAAACTAAGACTCTGCATCCCGTGACAGTCTCCACCTATGCTGTCTATGATGAATACATACAGGCATCCATCCATTCTAAGTAAATGTCTATCATTCTTCTTAATCTCTCCACAAACCTTACTTTGTTTCACCAACAACAACCCATGCGTCCACTCCTTTCTTGCTTGCCTTGGCTTTGAGTTTCACCCAAACACCGCTGATGATTCTTGCCATCCACAGTATCCACCCATACTGTGTCGCCCACCCAGGCAGGCATCCATTCTTCTTTCACCTTCCACCCATCCTTCAACAACACATGCATCTGATTCCTATCAGCCACCTATCCATGCTTCCAACGTATCCTTCTCTGCCAGTCATAGTAAATCTTGCCCGTCCTTCCTCCTTCCACCCTTCTTTCCCTTTTTGTTCAACACATCCATCAAGGTCATCTGATCTGACTTTTAGTCTCCTCCATAAAACTTTCACAGCTGAGTTGGAGTCAGATAGAAGAGGCCATTGGTTAATCAAGTCACGCTGCTAATGCTATTGCTACTGCATTGCTAATGCTAAGTAAAGGGTGTCTTCTTCAACCGTTGTATAATGTTCACTACAACTTCATACCTAATAAGTCTCAACAACAGTACAGTGAGTGAAGTCAACACCCTTCCAGCTAGTGCAATGTCAATAAGTAATGAATATAACTTACCACCGCCCGCCACTGCTGCTGGCTCACCCCCTGTAGCTCCTGCAGGTGCCGCATCTCCTGCCCCCTCCGGAATGGTCGCATCGCCGCTGGCCCTGCCGGCACTGGTGGTCGCTAGTACGCCTAGGTAAAAACATGACACATTTTTAGATGCCTGTACACCTCCCCCTATTTATTCGTTTTCACTAGCAAGATTGAAAAAAAAGTTAATACATACATATACATCACATTCACTAGTCCAAATCGGGTACTAGAGTAGAGTCAGTAGACACTAGTAGTGTTATGGTCCCTAGGGTCATTATTATAGTACACTCTACTCTTTGCAAAGTTAGCCTGAGCCATGCAACCATTTTTCGCTTCATGTCTTTTGCGCATGTTACCTCGCAGCTTGTTGTGCAGTAACAGTAAGACGCCTTTTTGAGCCCACATGAGCTCATACAGCTACTGTCTGAGCGTTGCGTACAAGAGGTCGAAAAACAAGCCACTTTGTTATGGAGTTTGGTTAGTCCGTATTGCTTAGCCATAAGTAACATGTTACACTTTTTTGGCATGACTGAGAAATGCTTGCATTATACTATCTAACGCGCACCATTTTTCTCATAACAGGCAGAAGATTCCCTTCTACGAACCAGAGATTTGCAGAGCTTATGAATGATGCATGTAACCAGTAATTCTACGTTCTACGGTGAGGAGTCTCCCAGAATTCGCACAGATCTTTTGTCTTCTATCATGCACTTGTAACAATGTTTATTGTTTTAATCTTATGCATTTTGCTGTTGGAGCTGGCTGGAGTACACTGAATTTTATAGAACAACATACAGAGCTTGTTAGTTGAAAATAAACCTTTTGAACTTACACATAGACTCTGTGGTATTTGGTGTGGTGGTGGTGGTGGACTTACATGAGTGAGTGAGCGAAAGGGTGTTATCTGTTCTGGGTTGTGTAATCATTGGGTATCTTCGGGTGGGGGTTCGGGGACCTAATGAGACACTATAGCTAGTCGTTCAGGGGATTGTGGGTTCACTTCTGACTGAGGTGTGAGGAAGGTCCAACCTCCCATCACCAACATCCTATTTTCTTGTGCATAGTTCTGTATGTGGCTGTGCAGAATCCCCACATCAGTAGTAGTATGTACTATATCCTATCAAAAATAGTCAAATATCTGGTTGGGCATTTTGTTTGTGGTAATTGTCAAAGCCTCAAGATTAAGAAGACTAGAAGAGGACAACCGAAAGGACTGGACTCAGTGGCTAGAAGCTATTGGTCAATCTGAGTTTTATTCAAAACCGTAAAATAAAGAGTGGCAAACTGGGCAAGCTTAGCGACAGACTAATAGTAAAATTACCGCTCAAAAATTATCAACTAATAGTAACTAAACCTAGTATCAATCCATACACCACTATTTGACAGGAGGACAAAGGAAGGACTAGAGTCTCTCTAGCAATAGCATTACCTAACTTAAGTTCTCTAAAGTAAACTCTTACATAATAATAAGGACAAGCGAGCGCAAAGTTGCAAACAAGTAAGAGTAGCGCCCAGCACCTGTGTCCTATAATCACAGAAGATTTTGAAACGTAATTTACCTGCAATGTAAGCAGCAGTATTCTTGTTATTCGTAAAAAATTATACACTATACTTATTACTTATACTACTATATATATTAGCTACTCACCAAGCCCCACGACCTCGACACCTAGCAGGTCCAACAGGTCCTGCTCCCGGTCCAGGATGTCTGACCACCGGTGTGCCAGCTGGTTATGGGTGCGCCGGACCCCTGAGCAGCAAAACACTGCCCGGCGCACCTTCGCCCACCGGCGGTGATGCTCCTGGGTAGGGTACCCGGAGCCTGGCCTGCTGCCTGCTGCCAAGGTCAAGGGGAGGTGGCGCTGAACAAAAAAAACAAGGGCGGCCACCTCCGCCTCACTAAAAAGCTGCCGGGCTTGCACCCCTGCAGGGCGCAGTCTGCCGCAAGGCAGGCGGCACTTGGGTGCACGCGCCTTGCCCTTGGAGACGTTTCTGCTGCTGCTACCCTTCGCCATGGTTCTGGGGTGTGTGGAGGAGGCGGAAAAGAAAAGTTAGAAGGGAAAAATAAAGTTAGGGGAAGAAGTAGGAGCTTAAAGAAGAAAGTTATATAAAACAGTAGAAAAGTAAAAGAAACACAGTAAAAAGTAGAAATAAATGCAAAATATAGACTTAGGCACAGAGAGAGATAGATAAGAAATAAAGAAAAATTGAAAAACAGTGTAAAAAACTAAGGATTGCAAAGATTGAGGGAGGATAGAAAAGCAGGCCCAGAACCATAGCATAGAGTGAAAAACAAGATGGCGGCGCCCTTCGCGACCGCGTGGGTAAGTTTGCGCGATATTTCTCCCCGAGCACGCAAAAAGCGCAGCGAACACGTACGACGCGTTCCCGAACATGAAATGCGCATCGCGAGCACGCTATACGCGACCTGGAACAGGAAATAAGGGATCGCGAACGGGCGGGACAAGTGAAAAACAAGATGGCCGTGCCCATAGGCGACCGCATGGGTAAGTTCGCGAGATACTATCCCCCGAGCACGCAAACAGCGTCCCGAACACGCACAACGCGTTCCCGAACAAGAAAAACGCATCGCGAATGGGAGCGACAAGCAACTACGCACGCTCGCGTAGCGCTTTGACGTCTTCGCGTAGCTTCGCGTAGCTTCGCGTAGCGCGACTACGCGAACTACGACCAGGGTTACATATAATAAGATAAGGGCACTTCAAATTGAAAATATCAATTTTCAACACATGGAAGCGTTTAACTTTAGAGCATTAGATTGCATCACTGCATTGAATTGATGGAATGGAATGTATTAGGAATGATTAAAACATAGCGAGATAGTTTTTTGGACAGGACAGATCCTGAAGAAATCTCAAGGTTCTCCCAAGTGTTATGATAAAGGGGAAAAGAGGCAAAGTGAAAAAAGATAATTGTCTAAGAACTCAAAATTTGGTCAAGCAGGGAAGCAAAAACCGGTCCCAGACTTCCTGGCTGTGCCATCGAACCTCTACACGGGTCTCTCTTTCTAAATCCAAGCTTAATGCTTTGTCTTTATTTCCATTAGGACCTACCTATACATACAAAGGCCTGGCTTGTTTGTTGCTCAAGGTTTTAAGAGAGCCTCGAGCTGAGCCAGACATCCAGATGAAGCCTTACTTTGCTCACCCACCTCTAGACTCAGTGGTCGCATTGTCTCCCTCCAGCAACTCTAAGTGGTCTCGTGGGATTTTACGGACTCTCACTCCTACCTAGACGTCCATGAGTCTCAGTCAGAGCAGGGGCACTTGTTGAGTCCCACCCCTTGCCACGCCGCGGTGGGTCTGTGGTCTTTAATAATTGATCAAACTTCAAAACTCACGTCACGCAGACTTCACTGTCTCACACCCAGGTGCACCACTGTCTTCAATGCCGTGTCAGTCCGGAGCTCTACAGAGGCACACCTGTGGGCGCTAGTGCCCTGGGAGCGGTCTGAGAAATGGGAGGGGAGGAGGACACCTCAGTGTCCAGGCACGAGAGGATGTAGACAGCAAAACAAGCTACGCCGCAGTGGAATGAGGGTCAAGGGCCACAGACGCGCCCAGCCGTGCCCACGAGAAGGCATGAGAGCAAGAGAACAGCTGAAAGCGCGGGCTCTGCCCCCGCCTCCCCCCTGCCGACTCAGCATCGCCATCCCCTGTCTCACCTCCACTCCCACAACACATCCCGAGCGCTGTTGGAATTCCAGACAGAATTAGTTCCCCCGGTGAGATCACCCCGTCTGTGAGCCATCGCACCCCCTGCCCCGACAGGACAGGGGGAGGGGTCATTTAGATACCGAGAGACTCGCTTTACATCCAGTAAATTGAACAGAGAGCTCTGCACAAAGGGGAGCGAATGGGCGACTGCCGCCCACAAATGCATGTGCCTGACTGAGGTGGGCCACCCGCCGAGGGATGCAGGAACATCAACGCAGACAAAGGGGGCACTCCCAGCTGTCCCGTGCTCACGGTACTTCACTGGCTGGGCCACGGGGCCTGGGTACGGGGAGACCACCCTTCGAGCCAGCAGTCAAGGCTGCCGGGTGAGGAAAGGGTCCATTGCGCAGCAGCGTGGGGGTGAGGGGCGCACGCCGTCTCCCTTCATAACATCCATATAACTAGGTCTTCCCCACACACACGTGGAGTCCCCCACCCTTACTTCAGGAGGTTCTGCAGTCTCTTGCTGGAGTCTCTTCTCACCAGGACCGTAGACATCTTCCTCGGACAGCAGCTGGGTGCCTCACTCCGGCCGGGACCTCTGCTCCAGGTGGTCTGCCTGCAGCACTCTCCTCACAGCTGGGTCCGGTTGGTTCCTTCCTCTAAAAAAGAATCGTTGGGGCCTCCGACTGAGGCCCTGACCCGTCGTTTCACAACTGTAGGCTGGGGAGCGGCAAAACGAGAGACCGTCCGCTCCGCTCCCCAGCCTTTTATGCGTTTGAGGGGTGCAAGCCGGTTCCGACCGGCTTGCTCGACGTTGCCCAATCGCGTGAACCGGAAGTAAGTGCTTCCGGTTCACGCGGGCAACAGCCAATCACCAGCGGGCTAGGGGAGGCTGGGGTGCCACGTCACTATTGTGCGCGGCGCGCCCAGCCTCCCACGGAATGCGGGGGACCGGTGCGACCGCCATACTGGTGGCGTGCCTGAGTCCATGCCCGCCTTTCAAGTCTCCTGCTTTTCAAGATCGACAATGAGATCGAGGCACTCTAGACTTGATTAATTCTGTTGCGGCTTTTGGATGATCTATTTATGTGATATTGAGGTTGCTATTCTTATGATATTATTAATCATTGATTTTATCATTCTTTTTGGCAACATGTATTTTAACTTGTGTTTATGCTGTTCTTAAGTATGTTATGTATGTATTTGAAGCTATGTTCTTTTATCGATATGATTATAATTATGGCCGATGGCATGCCTTCAACATGTTACAGATTCGTAGGTTTAAAATACAATTGCATATTCAGATGTTCCTGTATCGCAACATGAGGATGGATAGAGAAGGACTCCAGAGGTTAGAAACACTGACCCATTCTGAAAGACATCATTCAAACACTTATTAACCCAGTGGTGCCTGTTTGCAGCTCGACAAGCGGATCATCTCACGGACAGGATCAAAGGCCCTGCACCCAAAGCACATAGCCTTAGTTCAGTTCAATGCAGAAATGGCCTGGGATTCAGTCCCAACCCTACTTTGAGAAATAGTCTGTGGATATCAGAGGCAATCTTATTGACTGCAAAAACAAAAACAGAGAGGAAAAGACTTCAGAAGTGCACAAAGACGGAATTATGAAGTCCAAGCACTCTAACCGACCACAGCTAAAGCGATCTTGCTGCTAAAAACTTGTTGAGCAGTCAAATAATGATAATTATTTCGGTCTGAATAAACATTCTGATTGGATAGCAAATGCTGAACCTTCTACAATGGGTGCTAGTATAACAATGTTCAAACCAATGCATTCAGCTTGCTATGCAGTCCAAACAGAAAATAGTTGCACCCAGTGGCTGTCCGTGCAGGTAAGAGCGAGCGCAGGTAAGCGTGAGTCGTTGATGCGCGAGCACAAGATAAGTGGTTTTAAATATTTATTTATTTTATATCCCTTATCCCGTCGTATGTCACTTTCACCCTCCCCACCGCCTCACCACACTTACCTGCATGGACCGCCACTGGTTGCACCTGCTAACAGACCCTCTTTTGAACTGATTGCACCGGTTCTTCGGGTTACACAGTTGGTCCTTATTTGTTCTCTCTAGATTTGGAAAAGACATTTTTGTGAGTGACCCAATTCTACTGCTGGCAATTGATGTCACCTATTCTAATGGTCCTTTCAGCTATATACAGTTGTCGTCCAAGGAAGTTTTGAGCACATCTTCTGCATCCTTTTCCATGCTTAGAGTACATGCTTTTCAATTACATCCATATTATAAGCTTGTTATTTGAGATTTGTTGCATTCAGGAAACTATGAGGCACATCACGATGCTAGTGGGACCGCCACGACAGACAGCCCTTCGGGTCGACCACCGCATTAGGATGCAGGCGGTCAAACCCCTGTCTTTGGGGGACAACCCGCCGCCTCCGCCAGGATCTACTGATCCCCATAGGGCTGCAGTCGGAATCGTGATCCTTAATGGAAGAGGTGTCTACTCAGGAACCGCTGTCACGATCACGATGTCCATCCCCCACGGACTTTTCATGGCGGTCCCACCGCCATGGAAACACAGAACTACCCTGTATTCCAACAGGACTAACCAACAACCAGCCAAACTAGACCATACACACGACAATACGTCTCTGCCACAAAAGGCATGAATGGGACCAGAGTGCATCCAGGATATAAAGGTAAGAAAACACTGCACAGGAGCCCCAGTGACATCCCCAAAGTCAATGGGCAGAAAAAAACCCACAGGGGAAACAAACCGCAGAAAATCGGCACGGAAGCCAGGGTCCAATCCCCACCTGACTCAGCCACGAAAACAAAAAAGGAGGAAGGGAAGTCAGAAACCAACTAAAGGCATCCCCTCATTAACTGTACCTGCAAGGCAGCCTGTCTGGAAGCAGGATGCCCAAAAAACAACAGGAAGTAGACGTGGCCCCAGCAACCAGCCATGACTCAGGAAACCCAAGTCTAGCAGAAAAACGCATGCAAAGCACACATACACCATTTTAGAGGCAAAGAGCCCACTGAGGATTTTGCCAGGAAGACCCTTCAAGCACCTCAGATACCCCACATCATCATCATCCAAATGCGAGTCTGCTGGACGTAAGAAGACCAGTGGGAACACCTGCCCCCATGAGTCAAGGGCAACAACAGCAGTGGCCAGGCCCCAAACCCCTCACCTAGAACGTGCCTGACATCAAACAATGTGAGTGCCACCATCAACATCACACTACTATAGCCCCTCAGCTGGCAGGAAGGCGCGTCACCCCACCGGCTGGCTCACCTGCTGTAAAGCTGGCCAGGGAACACTCCGTAATTTGTGGCCCCCATAAAGCACCGGCATGCTGCACCCACATGTAGACGGCAGGCTCAATACTGTCCCCCAATGTTGAGGGTGCACTCAGGGGTACAAGCAGAACATACTCAGTGAAAGGGACAATACAAAAACCCTAAGCTGCAAATAAAATTGCTATGCAGTACTCACTCCAGGATTGGGAGTTGCAGGCATCCTCCACCTCCTGCAACCCAGAAGACACCGACAACGGTATGGACAGGCATGCACTCAGCTCCCAGCGCGCCTGTGTCCACCAACATGTCCCACATGAACATCAGGCCACAAAAGAAGCACTCACCACCTCACTCTCCCTGGACCCCGTTCTACACATAGACCTGGACGTGCGTCTCTCTGTTGGCCCAGCAGCCGAGAGACGTGCACCACTGAGCCGAGATGTTGACCCGAAGTTGCTGAAGATCACCGCCTTCCCACGGACATGACTCCCTGCCAGCTAGCAGCCAGTGAGATGCTCTCCTTGCCCGCCGTCACCACTGCCCTACTGTGTTGATGGCCAACAGCATCCGCATGCCACTCCAGCTCCGCAGGAGCAGCCCTCGTATTCCTCGTCTCATTCTGTCAGCAGACAGAAAAAAGAACAGAAGGAATGATGGGTAAGCAGGCCTTTTGTACTCCCAGTGGGAGTTTGTGGGGTAGGGGTTCCAGTATTCCATTTGTTCTTTTTTCTGTCTGCGAGATCGATATATCTCTTTAGTAATGAATGGGCTGAGGACAGGAGGGACTGGGGGGTAATCTTCTATTCTGCACTCTGGAGAATGATGAGTACTGCAAGGCCATTCAGCTATGCATAGAATACTTAGAAGAAGGCAGAATTGGTTACTGTTGCTTGCTTTTTGAAAGCGTCTCTGACGGAGATGGTGTTTTTGTGTTACAATGCAGATCTCAGAGGCTGCTCCGCTGTTTCCTCTTCCCTCTTCCTAATCCATAGAGAATAATTTGAGAGAAGGATATGAAAAAATCTGGGAAATAGGAAGAGTTAGACACCAGAGTGATTGATCAAAACAACTGAAAAATACGTGTCGAGAGGACAGAAGCAAGTGAATCATAATACAAAATTTGCAATTAACATTGGTTTTAACTGAGTTATTGTCTAGTAATTTGTGGTAAGAATGCCAAATTGCAGGGAACTAGGGTTCTGACATACAAAAAGACTATTCGAAAAAAAGTGGTTGCCCTAACTTTTTGCGCCGAGTCTTTAATTTTACAATACAAACCTATGCAACCCTATGCACCTATAGATCGCATTCCCAAATGTTCCATTGAAGGTGGTCACCTAAAATATAATGAATAATAATTAGTCAGGTCAGTATTTGCACCCCACTGTGATTGCTTACAAACAGATGGTTGGTGGACAGAAAGGATTAGCAGACTAACATCCCTGTGTTTGGAAAAGTTTTTGAATTTACAGCAACCTGTAATCCTTAGAAGAATTGGTGCTGCTTAAAAAAAAATCTTTTTGGGGAATCAGGGCCCGGCTGGGAACAAAAACCGGCTCTGTCAAAGAGCTCGGCCAGCCTGGGGGGTGAGGGGGTTGGGGGGGTGCTAGTGGAAAGCTTTGTGCCGCTTTTGTTGTAGGTAACAAAACCGTCCTCCCAGGGGTCTAAAACCGGCCGGCACAGCCAGTCTGGCCCTGTTGGGTCTCCACCTGGCGAAGAGTCTCCTAAATCACTGCTTGTTCCTCTAAAGGTCGCCGGGTTCCTAAAGGGGTAGCTGTCTAACAGGGGCAGCTGATTACTCTGGGGAGTAAATAACTTTTCAATGGTTTGTGTCCACAATTGCAGTAGTAAACGATTGGTATATGCTATTCGAAATGCAACTAGATGGGGAAGTCCCTTTCACACCCATTCTTAATTGTGATCCAATATGGGTCAGTAAATGCAGAGGGGGGCTAAGATACACAAGGACTGTACTACATGGGGGTAATTTCAGGCCACCATCTTACAGTGCCACTTTAAATGACCACAACAGGGCACCAGAATGTAACAAATGACTTTAAAAAAGGCATTGCTGTTATGGAAAAGGGAGTACCTGAAAACCAAAACTAGTTGTCCACTTTTGTATTTATTCACTTAAGATGTAAATGTTTTCGGGTTGAAACAGAATACATACATAACTCCTCTCACTGGAATTCACTTCCTTTACACTGAAATTTAGAAAAGCCATTAAGACACATCTACAGCAGTCCTTTGTATTGCATGCAAATGGACTGTCTCCTGAAGCAATGGTTTTCCCTCAGTGTTTAAGCTTGCAATGATCCTACTTCCAAACCTTCTGTAATTCTCCCTTTCTACAACCAAGCAAATCTCATTGAAACAGCCCCTAAGCAGCATTTGCATTATACAACAACAATAGGTGAAATAAGGAGAAGCTCGTATTAGCGATCTGATAAAACAACAGCAGATCTAGGCATGTCACAAGTTTTGCTGGGGCCTGGAGTCAACAAACTGAAAAATGGGACGAGGACCACAGGGTAAAGATCTCTTTAAAAGTTAACTGACATGTCTTGTAGAGAAAGAGTAAGCATAGCAGATTCATATTCTGGCGCCATCTAGTGGTATTAGCTGTCTTAGCTACCTCGTCATCAATAACAAGCATTTGCAATGCAATAGGTCTCGCATTTACGCGAGTTTCAGCTATTGGCATTGTAAATGACAATGCCTTTTATTTATGTTTTAAAAACGAAAACAAAAATAAAAGGCATTGTCATTTGCAATGTCAATAGCTCAAATTCGCGTAAATGCGAGACCTATTGCATTGCAAATGCTTGTTTAGATAACTTTGAATTTGGTTTATCTTACATGATCATTTAGGGACTTTTTAATCAATGTTCCTAACATTATTCTTACTTTTAGGATTCCTCAAGCTCACAAATCTCGTCCTGATGAAGATCTCAAATCGCTGAGATCGAAACGCCGTCGACCTTGTGTACAACAAAAAACTCCTTTATTGTTAAAAATTATCACCATGAGTTTTTGCTTATGTTGTCAATGCTATGTATATATTTTTAAATGTCACTTTCACTCGTCACATCATGCACTTTTTTGTGAGCATGTGAACTATACTTCAAAAGTCTTTGATATAGTATTTTTAAATAAATGATTTATTATGTCAATGCCTTACCTGTGTCCCTTCGTACAATTGTAAACGGTCTACTGCTGCTCCCTTTTGGCACTTATTCAATAATATGCCCCATTGTGAGAAAGTGCCATCTTTCTTGCATGGTATGCCCCCACTTTTTGCTGAGATGCTGATGTGCTTTGACTGAGTGTGCCCTGGGCTCCTGCCAACCAGGTACCCAGGGCCTGTGTTCCTTCCCTAAAACTGCATTGATACCTACACCCAATTGGCATCCCTGGCCACAGGTCAGCCCCTGGTAAATGGTACCATGGGTACCCAGGGCACTGTGACCAGGGAAGGCCCCTAAGGGCTGCAGCACTTGTTGTGCCACCCTTAGGGACCCTGTACCTTACACACACACACTGCCTTTGCAGGCTGCGTGTCTTGGTGCAGAACAAAAGCGAAGAGTCGACATGGCACACATCCCTGTGTGCCATGCCTACAAGCCACTGCCCTGGCCTAGGTCAGTCACCCCTCTAGCTGGGTGCACTATGCCAGTGGTGAGGGCATAGAGGCATGAGCCCTGTGCCCCTACAGTGCCCAAGTCCATTCTTGGGCATTGTAAGTGCAGTGCTGCCATTAAGAGTATATGGTGCTGGGAGTCTGTCATTACGAACTCCACAGCACCATAATGACCCCACTGAAAACTAAGAAGTTTAGTACCAAACTTCTTAGCCCATTAAACCCCCACTGATGCCAGTGTGGGATTTAATGTAAAACGCACTCCAGAGGGCATCTTAGAGATGCCCCCTGAAACCAACCCGACCTCCAGTGTCTGGACTGAGTGGCTGCCCAGGCTGCCACCACCAGACATGTTTCTGACCCCTGGGTCGAGAGCCTCTGCTCTCAGGGGCCTGAAAGAATGCGCATCCTGGGGCGAGGTGCCAAAGCCTCCTCCCCCAGGATGGGCAGGGGAGCTTCAAAGGCCTGCCGCCTTTTGAGCTTCCCCAGACCACTTGCTGCTTCCAGCAAACTGGTCCCCACTGGTTCTACCCCCACTTCTGGCGGGAGAACCGGCGGGAAAACCAGAGGCAGGAAATGGGTTGTGCCCACCTCTGCCAACTCTACCCCTAAGGTGGGGGAGACGAGGTGAAGCCCAAACTCGAGTCCCCGCCATCTTGAGGATGGGGGGACCCAGCCAACCAGGGACAGGCTCCTGCCCCCCTCCCACTAGAGAGGAGCAGAATAGGGGGTGTACCCACCCCAGGGAAGGGACCCATTGGCCCCTGCCCTTACCTACCTTTAACCACCCCTAAATTTAGTATTTAGGGGCTCCCTGAACCTTCCTTCCTCAGTTCCCGAATCCAAAAACAAGAAGAGAAGACGAAGCAAGAAGACCAGCCGGGCAGCTGCTAACAAGGAGGCGACGACAACTGACTTGGCCCCAGCCCTACCGGCCTGTCGACCTCTGAACCTGCTCCTGCGGAACCCCGGCCTCAGCAACCTCAAAAACCCCGGAGGACCTGACTTCTGTGCCACAGCCTTCAACCCAGGGACTCCCACGAGCAGTGGTACTGCTCAAAAGAACAAACTCCAAAAGACCCAGCCCTGGCACGGAACCGCGAAACCTGCACCCTCTGCACCCGCCGAGCCCGGCCTGTGCCCAAGTGAACCAAGACTTTGAGGACGTCCCCCGGCGATTCTGACCTGGAATCCAGTGCCCAAGGACCCTCCTCGACGACCCAGACGACGCCTGCAGCCTCAGGACAAGGGACCCCTCCAACCGCGACCAGCAGGGGGTAAGATTTCCCGACCTCAAAAGACACCCCTGCACCCGGCGCCCCACGGCCCCCTGTGCCCAACTCCTGGGTGTCTACCTATCCTCCAAGATCCCAACTTACCTCCCAAAGTGTTGGTCGCCCCTGAAGAATCACCGTCCCCGAGCCTGCAGCCTTTTTTCACCGTCCAAGATCGCCATTGGTTAACATTGAGCGCCCGACGGCTCAAAAGCACCCTGCACCCAGCCGCCCGAGTGCCCCTGGAAGTGCAACCTCTACCCTAACCTACTTCCCCATTTGCCCTGGGCAAGTGACCAGGAGCCCAGCTCCCACAGCCGCGTGGCCTGCTTGCCAGCAGCCACCAACCCGAGGCCCCTGCCTGCCATAGGATAACATTGGGCCTACTCACTCTGCACCCAGCCGCCCCTGTGCCGCTGAGGGTGTAACAACTGTACTTACCTGATACTGGGGGACCCCTGAGTCTATGCCCAGAACCTTAACTCTGCCAGTCGAGTACTTACCCAAAGACCGATAACTCACTTTCCTTCCATAGGGTAACACTGACTGGCTCGCACCTGGAATTTCTTCTAAGTGTGGAGTTTTGGAACTTTAAAATATTCACCTAAAATCAACCGAGTCACGAAAACGAAAATACTCACCTGGCATTAGAAGAGGCCCCAGTGCTGGACCGGGGTGCCCAACACTGGCCCTAAAAAGTAATCCCAACGTTACTTACCGCTAACTCCATTTTCTTCCATAGGGATCCATTGACTGGTTTTCTGTGAAATTTCTTCTAGTGTCTACTTTTGAAATACTAAAATATTGTTTAAAAATCACAACAGTAACGAATTCCGAACTACTCACCTGCTATCAGGAGAGACGTCAGTACTGCCTCTTTTAGGCTAGTACCAACCATGAAAAGTAATTTTTACCGTACTTACCAGTAACTCGAAATTCCTCTCATAGGATACCATTGCCTGCTTTTGTTGAAAAAGTTTCTAAGTGTCGATTTCTGCATTTTACAAATATTCTTTAAAAATCGTGCCAATGATACAAACGTAATTACTTACCTGTTTTAGCTAGATACCCCAGTGCTGAACCCGAGAACCCAGCACTGGATTACAAAAGTAACGTAAACCTGCTTTGCTTGCAAATTGCATTTCCTTCCATAGGATAACATTGGTAATTTTACCCAGAAAAGTTTCTAAGTGTCGACTTTTGAAATACAGTAATATTCCTCAAAAATCACTACAATAACCAAAACGCTTTTTCTTACCTGTTTCCAGGAAGTGTCCCAGGACTGAATCCAGGATCCAGTCCTGTGGTTAGAAACGTAACCTACAAAGTCATTAATTGTAATTAATCACAATTTTCCATTAAGCTCAATGTTGCATTGTATTTGACCCTGTGTTGCCTCTTGCACCAACTGTGATTATTACCACCAACAAGTCTATTGCCTATTTTGTAAGGTGGCTAACCAGAACATCTCATACTGAGAAAGTATATCTTGACCCTATTGTTGGTTCTAAAATAAAACAAGCATATATTTTTTTATATACAAACCATTGGCCTAGAGTTCAGTTCTTGAGTGTGTGGCTTCATTTGCTGACTGAGTGTGTACAACAAATGCTTTACACTGTCCTCTGATACTGCCTTACTGCTCGACCAAGCTACCACTTTAGAGAGTAAGGTTATATCTAACTTTAGCCTCTGCCAAACCTCTGGGGACTGGGGACTCTGTGCACACTGAACCTTACTTTGGTGCAGTATATACAGAGCCACTTTCCTACATTGGTGGATCAGCGGTGGGATACAAACTTGCATTTGTTGGACTACTTGGGTACCACCTGATCACACGACAGAACTCTTAAATTGCCTTTAGAATTCTGATTTTTTTTTAAATTGGCATTTTTTTACCAAATTACTAAAAGTCTTGTTAGTGCCTTGCTTAAGCCCCTTTAGCATCTTAGAAACTAAAAAGTCACTATAGTCAAGGGTAGAGGGGTTAGAACTTTTTGTTAAAATGTCTCAAGACAAGAACCCAGCTATTAGTGAAGATAATAATGACATACAGGAACTGGTTGAGGAGCTCGACCTCACCCCTTATCTTCATTTGTCTTTCAAAGAGATAAGGTCCTTATGCAAACTTAAAGATATACCAATGGGCCAGCATCCAACCAAACAAGGGCTCCAGGAGCTCCTGGCTGAGTATGCTAAAGCCCACCCCTCTGAGCATGATGATGACCAACCAGAGGAGGAAAGGAATGAGGAGGATGGGGATGGTAACCCACCTCCATCACTGCCTAGGGAAGATAGGGTCCCTGCACCCTTAACTCCAAGAATAGACCTCTGGGGACCTAGAGGCCACCTAGGTGGTTCAGGTCTCAGAGAGGACCCTGAGGACAGCCTCAGGGAAGAGGACAACTTTTAGCAAAGTTGGCCAAAAGACTGGACCTAGAGACCAGACTCCTGGCTCTAGAGAAGGAAAGAAAAGAGATGGGTTTAGCACCCATCAATGGTGGCAGCAATACCAATAATAAGGATAAGGAGGAATCCTATGATCCTAAAATCCCCAAAGGGATTGTCCCTAAATATGAGGAGGGTGATGACATCACCAAATGGTTCACAGCCTTTGAGAGGGCTTGTGAAATAAGAAGGGTGAAGAAACCTCTCTGGGGGGCACTCCTGTGGGAACTGTTCTCTGGTAACTGCAGAGACAGGCTTCTGACCCTCTCTGGGCCAGATGCAGGGTCCTATGACCTCATGAGGAAGACTCTGATTGAGGGATTTGGATTCACTACTGAGGAGTATAGAATTAGATTCAGGGGGACTCAAAAAACCCAGACCCAGTCCTGGATTGACTTCGTGGACTTCTCAGTAAAGACACTGGATGGGTGGTTAGCTGGACATGGTGTGCAGGATTTTACTGGATTGTACAATTTGTTCATGAAGGAACATATATTAAGTAACTGCACAAATGAAAAGCTGCATCAGCATTTGGTAGACCTAGGTTTAATTTCTCCCCAAGAATTGGGAAAGAAGGCAGACCACTGGGTCAAGACTAGGGTGACAAGGACAACCACTGGGGGTGACCAAAAGAAGGTGGTCACCAAACCTCCCCAGGGGAAAGGTGGTGAGAATCCCCAAGATAAGAAGTCTGAGTCTTCCAAAGGGCCCCAAAAACCTGTTCTGGGGGTGGGTCCCAAACTACTCCCTATGTGCCTCAACCCTATAGGGGGAAGAACTTTGATCCCTTAAAGGCCTGGTGTAATAACTGTAAGAAGTTAGGACACCTAACTATAGATAAATCTTGCCCCCACAACAAAGCCCCTAAGGCACCCAGTACAGCTACTCCTGGGGCAGCCAGTCTACAGATGGGATCAGAAGAGTGCCCTGAGCAAATCTGGGGACACACTCAGGCGAGTCTCGTCTCACTAGGGGAAGTGGAGTTTGCCACTGTAGCTGTGTGGCCACCCAACTTGAAGAAATATTTACAATACCCCTGGGTGAATGGAACTAGGGTAGAAGCTCTGAGGGATACAGGTGCCAGTGTCACTATGGTGAGGGACACACTGGTTTCCCCTGAGCAATACTTGATTGGGAAAACCTACCCGGTCACCAATGCTGACAGTGTCACCACTAGTCATCCCATGGCCATGGTGACATTAGGCTGGGGGGGGTTACTGGCCTGAAGCAGGTAGTGGTCTCTCAGAAGTTACCAGCTGCATGTCTGCTAGGCAATGATCTGGAAACCTCAGCCTGGGCAGAGGTTGAGCTAAAGGCCCATGCAGCCATGCTGGGCATCCCTGAATTGGTGTGTGTAAAAACAAGAGCACAGAGCAAAAGGCAGGGTGAAGAAATAGTGTTGGAGCCTGAAATGATGGCCCAACCTACCAAGAGAAAAGGAAAGAAGACTGGGGGACCAGCTTCTACACAGCCACAAGAGCAGGACCCCTCTCCTCAGGGAGAGAACCTGGACACCCCCGAGGGAACTGAGCCCCTGGAGCTTGACCCTTACCAGGTTGAACTCTTGGGCCCAGGGGGACCCTCTAGGGAAGAGCTGTGCCAAGGACAGCAAGACTGTCCCACTCTTGACAGCCTGAGGCAGCAAGCTGTTTCAGAAGCCAAGGGAGATGTCAGTAGTACCCACAGAGTCTATTGGGAAGAGGGACTACTGTACACTGAGGCAAAAGACCCCAATCCTGGAGCCACCAGGAGAGTGGTAGTGCCCCAGAAGTACAGGGAGTTCCTCCTAACTTTGGCTCATGACATCCCCCTAGCTGGACATCTGGGCCAAACCAAAACTTGGGAAAGGCTAGTTAGCCACTTTTACTGGCCCCAGATGCACCAAAAGGTGAAGGAGTTTGTCAGCTCCTGTGTTACCTGTCAAGCCAGTGGCAAGACAGGTGGCCATCCAAAGGCCCCCTGATACCACTACCTGTGGTGGGGGTTCCCTTTGAAAGGGTAGGTGTGGACATAGTGGGTCCACTGGAACCTCCCACAGCCTCAGGGAACAAGTTCATACTGGTGGTAGTGGATCATGCCACTAGGTATCCTGAGGCTATTCCCCTTAGGACTACTACAGCTCCTGCAGTAGCCAAGGCCCTCATTGGTGTCTTCACCAGGGTAGGGTTTCCTAAGGAGGTGGTTTCAGACAGAGGTTCCAACTTCATGTCTGCTTACCTGACCCACATGTGGAAGGAGTGCGGGGTGCAGTACAAGTTTACTACACCCTACCATCCACAAACCAATGGCCTTGTTGAGAGATTCAACAAGACATTGAAAGGCATGATCATGGGACTCCCTGAAAAACTCAAAAGGAGATGGGATGTCCTACTACCATGCCTGCTTTTCGCTTACAGAGAAGTGCCACAGAAGGGAGTAGGTTTCTCACCCTTTGAACTTCTGTTTGGCCATCCTGTGAGGGGACCACTCTGTCTTGTGAAGGAGGGCTGGGAGAGACCTCTCCAAGAACCCAAACAAGACATTGTGGACTATGTGCTTGGCCTAAGGTCCAGAATGGCTGAGTACATGGAAAAGGCATCCAAGAATCTTGAGGCCAGCCAGGAGCTTCAGAAGCACTGGTATGACCAAAAAGCTGCACTGGTTGAATTTCAACCTGGGCAACAGGTATGGGTTTTGGAGCCAGTGGCACCAAGGGCACTCCAGGACAGATGGAGTGGCCCTTACCCTATCCTAGAGAAAAAGAGTGAGGTCACCTACTTGGTTGACCTGGGCACAAGCAGGACACCCAAAAGGGTTATCCATGTGAACCGCCTAAAACTCTACAATGACAGGGCTGACATCACCATGCTGATGGTGACAGATGAGGAACAGGAAGCTGAAAGTGAACCTCTCCCTGATCTCCTCTCCCACAGCCCAAAAGATGGGTCAGCAGATGGAGTTGTCTTTTCAGACACCCTCACTGCCCAACAGCAGACTGACTGCAAGCAAGTCTTGCAGCAGTATGCTGGGCTCTTTTCCTTGACCCCTGGTCTGACAAACTGGTGTACCCATGATGTGGACACTGGTGACAGTGCACCTGTCAAAAACAAGATCTATCGTCAGTCAGACCAAGTTAAGGAAAGCATCAGAGCTGAAGTCAGCAAGATGCTGGAGCTGGGGGTTATTGAGCCCTCTGAGAGCCCTTGGGCTAGCCCAGTGGTTCTGGTCCCCAAACCCCATCAACAGGGTGAAAAGAGAGAGATGAGGTTTTGTGTGGACTATAGAGGTCTCAACTCTGTCACCAAGACAGATGCACACCCTATCCCAAGAGCTGATGAACTGATAGACAGATTGGGTGCAGCCAAATACCTGAGTACCTTTGACTTAACTGCAGGGTACTGGCAGATTGGCATGGCCCCAGGAGCCAAAGAGAAAACAGCATTCTCTACACCTGATGGGCATTTTCAGTTCACTGTTATGCCCTTTGGTTTAAAGAATGCCCCTGCCACCTTCCAGAGGTTGGTGAATCAAGTCCTTGCTGGGTTGGAGTCCTTTAGTGCAGCCTATCTTGATGATATTGCTGTCTTCAGTTCCACCTGGCAGGATCACCTGATCCACCTTGGGAAGGTGTTAAAGGCTCTGCAAACTGCAGGCCTATCTATCAAGGCATCCAAATGCCAGATAGGGCAGGGCACTGTGGTGTACTTGGGCCACCTGGTTGGTGGAGGCCAGGTACAACCCTTACAGCCCAAGATCCAGGCCATCCTGGACTGGGCAGCTCCAACAACTCAGACCCAAGTCAGGGCATTCCTTGGCTTGACTGGGTACTACAGGAGGTTTGTGAAGGGATATGGGTCCATTGTGACTCCCCTCACAGAACTCACCTCCAAGAAGATGCCAAAGAAAGTAAACTGGACTGCCTGTTGCCAAAAGGCTTTTGACACTCTAAAAGAAGCAATGTGCTCAGCACCAATTCTAAAAGCACCAGATTATGCCAAGCAGTTCATTGTGCAAACTGATGCCTCTGAGCTGGGGATAGGAGCGGTCCTATCCCAGACCAATGATGAAGGCCAAGACCAACCTGTTGCTTTTATAAGCAGAAGGCTTCTCCCCAGGGAGCAGCGTTGGAGTGCCATTGAGAGGGAGGCCTTTGCTGTGGTTTGGTCCCTGAAGAAGCTGAGGCCCTACCTGTTTGGGACTCACTTCCTTGTTCAAACTGACCACAGACCTCTCAGGTGGCTAATGCAAATGAAAGGAGAAAATCCAAAACTGTTGAGGTGGTCCATCTCCCTACAGGGAATGGACTTTGAAGTGGAACACAGACCTGGCACTGCCCATGCCAATGCAGATGGCCTTTCCAGGTTCTTCCACTTAGACAATGAAGACTCCCTAGGGCAAGGTTAGTCTCATCATCTTTCATTTGGGGGGGGGTTGTGTGAGAAAGTGCCATCTTTCTTGCATGGTATGCCCCCACTTTTTGCTGAGATGCTGATGTGCTTTGACTGAGTGTGCCCTGGGCTCCTGCCAACCAGGTACCCAGGGCCTGTGTTCCTTCCCTAAAACTGCATTGATACCTACACCCAATTGGCATCCCTGGCCACAGGTCAGCCCCTGGTAAATGGTACCATGGGTACCCAGGGCACTGTGACCAGGGAAGGCCCCTAAGGGCTGCAGCACTTGTTGTGCCACCCTTAGGGACCCTGTACCTTTACACACACACACTGCCTTTGCAGGCTGCGTGTCTTGGTGCAGAACAAAAGCGAAGAGTCGACATGGCACACATCCCTGTGTGCCATGCCTACAAGCCACTGCCCTGGCCTAGGTCAGCCACCCCTCTAGCTGGGTGCACTATGCCAGTGGTGAGGGCATAGAGGCATGAGCCCTGTGCCCCTACAGTGCCCAAGTCCATTCTTGGGCATTGTAAGTGCAGTGCTGCCATTAAGAGTATATGGTGCTGGGAGTCTGTCATTACGAACTCCACAGCACCATAATGGCCCCACTGAAAACTAAGAAGTTTAGTATCAAACTTCTTAGCCCATTAAACCCCCACTGATGCCAGTGTGGGATTTAATGTAAAACGCACTCCAGAGGGCATCTTAGAGATGCCCCCTGAAACCAACCCGACCTCCAGTGTCCGGACTGAGTGGCTGCCCAGGCTGCCACCACCAGACATGTTTCTGACCCCTGGGTCGAGAGCCTCTGCTCTCAGGGGCCTGAAAGAATGCGCATCCTGGGGCGAGGTGCCAAAGCCTCCTCCCCCAGGATGGGCAGGGGGAGCTTCAAAGGCCTGCCGCCTTTTGAGCTTCCCCAGACCACTTGCTGCTTCCAGCAAACTGGTCCCCACTGGTTCTACCCCCACTTCTGGCGGGAGAACCGGCGGGAAAACCAGAGGCAGGAAATGGGTTGTGCCCACCTCTGCCAACTCCACCCCTAAGGTGGGGGAGACGAGGTGAAGCCCAAACTCGAGTCCCCGCCATCTTGAGGATGGGGGGACCCAGCCAACCAGGGACAGGCTCCTGCCCCCTCCCACTAGAGAGGAGCAGAATAGGGGGTGTACCCACCCCAGGGAAGGGACCCATTGGCCCCTGCCCTTACCTACCTGTAACCACCCCTAAATTTAGTATTTAGGGGCTCCCTGAACCTTCCTTCCTCAGTTCCCGAATCCAAAAACAAGAAGAGAAGACGAAGCAAGAAGACCAGCCGGGCAGCTGCTAACAAGGAGGCGACGACAACTGACTTGGCCCCAGCCCTACCGGCCTGTCGACCTCTGAACCTGCTCCTGCGGAACCCCGGCCTCAGCAACCTCAAAAACCCCGGAGGACCTGACTTCTGTGCCACAGCCTTCAACCCAGGGACTCCCACGAGCAGTGGTACTGCTCAAAAGAACAAACTCCAAAAGACCCAGCCCTGGCACGGAACCGCGAAACCTGCACCCTCTGCACCCGCCGAGCCCGGCCTGTGCCCGAGTGAACCAAGACTTTGAGGACGTCCCCCGGCGATTCTGACCTGGAATCCAGTGCCCAAGGACCCTCCTCGACGACCCAGACGACGCCTGCAGCCTCAGGACAAGGGACCCCTCCAACCGCGACCAGCAGGGGGTAAGATTTCCCGACCTCAAAAGACACCCCTGCACCCGGCGCCCCACGGCCCCCTGTGCCCAACTCCTGGGTGTCTACCTATCCTCCAAGATCCCAACTTACCTCCCAAAGTGTTGGTCGCCCCTGAAGAATCACCGTCCCCGAGCCTGCAGCCTTTTTTCACCGTCCAAGATCGCCATTGGTTAACATTGAGCGCCCGACGGCTCAAAAGCACCCTGCACCCAGCCGCCCGAGTGCCCCTGGAAGTGCAACCTCTACCCTAACCTACTTCCCCATTTGCCCTGGGCAAGTGACCAGGAGCCCAGCTCCCACAGCCGCGTGGCCTGCTTGCCAGCAGCCACCAACCCGAGGCCCCCTGCCTGCCATAGGATAACATTGGGCCTACTCACTCTGCACCCGGCCGCCCCTGTGCCGCTGAGGGTGTAACAACTGTACTTACCTGATACTGGGGGACCCCTGAGTCTATGCCCAGAACCTTAACTCTGCCAGTCGAGTACTTACCCAAAGACCGATAACTCACTTTCCTTCCATAGGGTAACACTGACTGGCTCGCACCTGGAATTTCTTCTAAGTGTGGAGTTTTGGAACTTTAAAATATTCACCTAAAATCAACCGAGTCACGAAAACGAAAATACTCACCTGGCATTAGAAGAGGCCCCAGTGCTGGACCGGGGTGCCCAACACTGGCCCTAAAAAGTAATCCCAACGTTACTTACCGCTAACTCCATTTTCTTCCATAGGGATCCATTGACTGGTTTTCTGTGAAATTTCTTCTAAGTGTCTACTTTTGAAATACTAAAATATTGTTTAAAAATCACAACAGTAACGAATTCCGAACTACTCACCTGCTATCAGGAGAGACGTCAGTACTGCCTCTTTTAGGCTAGTACCAACCATGAAAAGTAATTTTTACCGTACTTACCAGTAACTCGAAATTCCTCTCATAGGATACCATTGCCTGCTTTTGTTGAAAAAGTTTCTAAGTGTCGATTTCTGCATTTTACAAATATTCTTTAAAAATCGTGCCAATGATACAAACGTAATTACTTACCTGTTTTAGCTAGATACCCCAGTGCTGAACCCGAGAACCCAGCACTGGATTACAAAAGTAACGTAAACCTGCTTTGCTTGCAAACTGCATTTCCTTCCATAGGATAACATTGGTAATTTTACCCAGAAAAGTTTCTAAGTGTCGACTTTTGAAATACAGTAATATTCCTCAAAAATCACTACAATAACCAAAACGCTTTTTCTTACCTGTTTCCAGGAAGTGTCCCAGGACTGAATCCAGGATCCAGTCCTGTGGTTAGAAACGTAACCTACAAAGTCATTAATTGTAATTAATCACAATTTTCCATTAAGCTCAATGTTGCATTGTATTTGACCCTGTGTTGCCTCTTGCACCAACTGTGATTATTACCACCAACAAGTCTATTGCCTATTTTGTAAGGTGGCTAACCAGAACATCTCATACTGAGAAAGTATATTTTGACCCTATTGTTGGTTCTAAAATAAAACAAGCATATATTTTTTTTATATACAAACCATTGGCCTAGAGTTCAGTTCTTGAGTGTGTGGCTTCATTTGCTGACTGAGTGTGTACAACAAATGCTTTACACTGTCCTCTGATACTGCCTTACTGCTCGACCAAGCTACCACTTTAGAGAGTAAGGTTATATCTAACTTTAGCCTCTGCCAAACCTCTGGGGACTGGGGACTCTGTGCACACTGAACCTTACTTTGGTGCAGTATATACAGAGCCACTTTCCTACATTGGTGGATCAGCGGTGGGATACAAACTTGCATTTGTTGGACTACTTGGGTACCACCTGATCACACGACAGAACTCTTAAATTGCCTTTAGAATTCTGATTTTTTTTTAAATTGGCATTTTTTTACCAAATTACTAAAAGTCTTGTTAGGGCCTTGCTTAAGCCCCTTTAGCATCTTAGAAAATAAAAAGTCACTATAGTCAAGGGTAGAGGGGTTAGAACTTTTTGTTAAAATGTCTCAAGACAAGAACCCAGCTATTAGTGAAGATAATAATGACATACAGGAACTGGTTGAGGAGCTCGACCTCACCCCTTATCTTCATTTGTCTTTCAAAGAGATAAGGTCCTTATGCAAACTTAAAGATATACCAATGGGCCAGCATCCAACCAAACAAGGGCTCCAGGAGCTCCTGGCTGAGTATGCTAAAGCCCACCCCTCTGAGCATGATGATGACCAACCAGAGGAGGAAAGGAATGAGGAGGATGGGGATGGTAACCCACCTCCATCACTGCCTAGGGAAGATAGGGTCCCTGCACCCTTAACTCCAAGAATAGACCTCTGGGGACCTAGAGGCCACCTAGGTGGTTCAGGTCTCAGAGAGGACCCTGAGGACAGCCTCAGGGAAGAGGACAACTTTTTAGCAAAGTTGGCCAAAAGACTGGACCTAGAGACCAGACTCCTGGCTCTAGAGAAGGAAAGAAAAGAGATGGGTTTAGCACCCATCAATGGTGGCAGCAATACCAATAATAAGGATAAGGAGGAATCCTATGATCCTAAAATCCCCAAAGGGATTGTCCCTAAATATGAGGAGGGTGATGACATCACCAAATGGTTCACAGCCTTTGAGAGGGCTTGTGAAATAAGAAGGGTGAAGAAACCTCTCTGGGGGGCACTCCTGTGGGAACTGTTCTCTGGTAACTGCAGAGACAGGCTTCTGACCCTCTCTGGGCCAGATGCAGGGTCCTATGACCTCATGAGGAAGACTCTGATTGAGGGATTTGGATTCACTACTGAGGAGTATAGAATTAGATTCAGGGGGACTCAAAAAACCCAGACCCAGTCCTGGATTGACTTCGTGGACTTCTCAGTAAAGACACTGGATGGGTGGTTAGCTGGACATGGTGTGCAGGATTTTACTGGATTGTACAATTTGTTCATGAAGGAACATATATTAAGTAACTGCACAAATGAAAAGCTGCATCAGCATTTGGTAGACCTAGGTTTAATTTCTCCCCAAGAATTGGGAAAGAAGGCAGACCACTGGGTCAAGACTAGGGTGACAAGGACAACCACTGGGGGTGACCAAAAGAAGGTGGTCACCAAACCTCCCCAGGGGAAAGGTGGTGAGAATCCCCAAGATAAGAAGTCTGAGTCTTCCAAAGGGCCCCAAAAACCTGTTCTGGGGGGTGGGTCCCAAACTACTCCCTATGTGCCTCAACCCTATAGGGGGAAGAACTTTGATCCCTTAAAGGCCTGGTGTAATAACTGTAAGAAGTTAGGACACCTAACTATAGATAAATCTTGCCCCCACAACAAAGCCCCTAAGGCACCCAGTACAGCTACTCCTGGGGCAGCCAGTCTACAGATGGGATCAGAAGAGTGCCCTGAGCAAATCTGGGGACACACTCAGGCGAGTCTCGTCTCACTAGGGGAAGTGGAGTTTGCCACTGTAGCTGTGTGGCCACCCAACTTGAAGAAATATTTACAATACCCCTGGGTGAATGGAACTAGGGTAGAAGCTCTGAGGGATACAGGTGCCAGTGTCACTATGGTGAGGGACACACTGGTTTCCCCTGAGCAATACTTGATTGGGAAAACCTACCCGGTCACCAATGCTGACAGTGTCACCACTAGTCATCCCATGGCCATGGTGACATTAGGCTGGGGGGGTTACTGGCCTGAAGCAGGTAGTGGTCTCTCAGAAGTTACCAGCTGCATGTCTGCTAGGCAATGATCTGGAAACCTCAGCCTGGGCAGAGGTTGAGCTAAAGGCCCATGCAGCCATGCTGGGCATCCCTGAATTGGTGTGTGTAAAAACAAGAGCACAGAGCAAAAGGCAGGGTGAAGAAATAGTGTTGGAGCCTGAAATGATGGCCCAACCTACCAAGAGAAAAGGAAAGAAGACTGGGGGACCAGCTTCTACACAGCCACAAGAGCAGGACCCCTCTCCTCAGGGAGAGAACCTGGACACCCCCGAGGGAACTGAGCCCCTGGAGCTTGACCCTTACCAGGTTGAACTCTTGGGCCCAGGGGGACCCTCTAGGGAAGAGCTGTGCCAAGGACAGCAAGACTGTCCCACTCTTGACAGCCTGAGGCAGCAAGCTGTTTCAGAAGCCAAGGGAGATGTCAGTAGTACCCACAGAGTCTATTGGGAAGAGGGACTACTGTACACTGAGGCAAAAGACCCCAATCCTGGAGCCACCAGGAGAGTGGTAGTGCCCCAGAAGTACAGGGAGTTCCTCCTAACTTTGGCTCATGACATCCCCCTAGCTGGACATCTGGGCCAAACCAAAACTTGGGAAAGGCTAGTTAGCCACTTTTACTGGCCCCAGATGCACCAAAAGGTGAAGGAGTTTGTCAGCTCCTGTGTTACCTGTCAAGCCAGTGGCAAGACAGGTGGCCATCCAAAGGCCCCCTGATACCACTACCTGTGGTGGGGGTTCCCTTTGAAAGGGTAGGTGTGGACATAGTGGGTCCACTGGAACCTCCCACAGCCTCAGGGAACAAGTTCATACTGGTGGTAGTGGATCATGCCACTAGGTATCCTGAGGCTATTCCCCTTAGGACTACTACAGCTCCTGCAGTAGCCAAGGCCCTCATTGGTGTCTTCACCAGGGTAGGGTTTCCTAAGGAGGTGGTTTCAGACAGAGGTTCCAACTTCATGTCTGCTTACCTGACCCACATGTGGAAGGAGTGCGGGGTGCAGTACAAGTTTACTACACCCTACCATCCACAAACCAATGGCCTTGTTGAGAGATTCAACAAGACATTGAAAGGCATGATCATGGGACTCCCTGAAAAACTCAAAAGGAGATGGGATGTCCTACTACCATGCCTGCTTTTCGCTTACAGAGAAGTGCCACAGAAGGGAGTAGGTTTCTCACCCTTTGAACTTCTGTTTGGCCATCCTGTGAGGGGACCACTCTGTCTTGTGAAGGAGGGCTGGGAGAGACCTCTCCAAGAACCCAAACAAGACATTGTGGACTATGTGCTTGGCCTAAGGTCCAGAATGGCTGAGTACATGGAAAAGGCATCCAAGAATCTTGAGGCCAGCCAGGAGCTTCAGAAGCACTGGTATGACCAAAAAGCTGCACTGGTTGAATTTCAACCTGGGCAACAGGTATGGGTTTTGGAGCCAGTGGCACCAAGGGCACTCCAGGACAGATGGAGTGGCCCTTACCCTATCCTAGAGAAAAAGAGTGAGGTCACCTACTTGGTTGACCTGGGCACAAGCAGGACACCCAAAAGGGTTATCCATGTGAACCGCCTAAAACTCTACAATGACAGGGCTGACATCACCATGCTGATGGTGACAGATGAGGAACAGGAAGCTGAAAGTGAACCTCTCCCTGATCTCCTCTCCCACAGCCCAAAAGATGGGTCAGCAGATGGAGTTGTCTTTTCAGACACCCTCACTGCCCAACAGCAGACTGACTGCAAGCAAGTCTTGCAGCAGTATGCTGGGCTCTTTTCCTTGACCCCTGGTCTGACAAACTGGTGTACCCATGATGTGGACACTGGTGACAGTGCACCTGTCAAAAACAAGATCTATCGTCAGTCAGACCAAGTTAAGGAAAGCATCAGAGCTGAAGTCAGCAAGATGCTGGAGCTGGGGGTTATTGAGCCCTCTGAGAGCCCTTGGGCTAGCCCAGTGGTTCTGGTCCCCAAACCCCATCAACAGGGTGAAAAGAGAGAGATGAGGTTTTGTGTGGACTATAGAGGTCTCAACTCTGTCACCAAGACAGATGCACACCCTATCCCAAGAGCTGATGAACTGATAGACAGATTGGGTGCAGCCAAATACCTGAGTACCTTTGACTTAACTGCAGGGTACTGGCAGATTGGCATGGCCCCAGGAGCCAAAGAGAAAACAGCATTCTCTACACCTGATGGGCATTTTCAGTTCACTGTTATGCCCTTTGGTTTAAAGAATGCCCCTGCCACCTTCCAGAGGTTGGTGAATCAAGTCCTTGCTGGGTTGGAGTCCTTTAGTGCAGCCTATCTTGATGATATTGCTGTCTTCAGTTCCACCTGGCAGGATCACCTGATCCACCTTGGGAAGGTGTTAAAGGCTCTGCAAACTGCAGGCCTATCTATCAAGGCATCCAAATGCCAGATAGGGCAGGGCACTGTGGTGTACTTGGGCCACCTGGTTGGTGGAGGCCAGGTACAACCCTTACAGCCCAAGATCCAGGCCATCCTGGACTGGGCAGCTCCAACAACTCAGACCCAAGTCAGGGCATTCCTTGGCTTGACTGGGTACTACAGGAGGTTTGTGAAGGGATATGGGTCCATTGTGACTCCCCTCACAGAACTCACCTCCAAGAAGATGCCAAAGAAAGTAAACTGGACTGCCTGTTGCCAAAAGGCTTTTGACACTCTAAAAGAAGCAATGTGCTCAGCACCAATTCTAAAAGCACCAGATTATGCCAAGCAGTTCATTGTGCAAACTGATGCCTCTGAGCTGGGGATAGGAGCGGTCCTATCCCAGACCAATGATGAAGGCCAAGACCAACCTGTTGCTTTTATAAGCAGAAGGCTTCTCCCCAGGGAGCAGCGTTGGAGTGCCATTGAGAGGGAGGCCTTTGCTGTGGTTTGATCCCTGAAGAAGCTGAGGCCCTACCTGTTTGGGACTCACTTCCTTGTTCAAACTGACCACAGACCTCTCAGGTGGCTAATGCAAATGAAAGGAGAAAATCCAAAACTGTTGAGGTGGTCCATCTCCCTACAGGGAATGGACTTTGAAGTGGAACACAGACCTGGCACTGCCCATGCCAATGCAGATGGCCTTTCCAGGTTCTTCCACTTAGACAATGAAGACTCCCTAGGGCAAGGTTAGTCTCATCATCTTTCATTTGGGGGGGTTGTGTGAGAAAGTGCCATCTTTCTTGCATGGTATGCCCCCACTTTTTGCTGAGATGCTGATGTGCTTTGACTGAGTGTGCCCTGGGCTCCTGCCAACCAGGTACCCAGGGCCTGTGTTCCTTCCCTAAAACTGCATTGATACCTACACCCAATTGGCATCCCTGGCCACAGGTCAGCCCCTGGTAAATGGTACCATGGGTACCCAGGGCACTGTGACCAGGGAAGGCCCCTAAGGGCTGCAGCACTTGTTGTGCCACCCTTAGGGACCCTGTACCTTTACACACACACACTGCCTTTGCAGGCTGCGTGTCTTGGTGCAGAACAAAGCGAAGAGTCGACATGGCACACATCCCTGTGTGCCATGCCTACAAGCCACTGCCCTGGCCTAGGTCAGCCACCCCTCTAGCTGGGTGCACTATGCCAGTGGTGAGGGCATAGAGGCATGAGCCCTGTGCCCCTACAGTGCCCAAGTCCATTCTTGGGCATTGTAAGTGCAGTGCTGCCATTAAGAGTATATGGTGCTGGGAGTCTGTCATTACGAACTCCACAGCACCATAATGGCCCCACTGAAAACTAAGAAGTTTAGTATCAAACTTCTTAGCCCATTAAACCCCCACTGATGCCAGTGTGGGATTTAATGTAAAACGCACTCCAGAGGGCATCTTAGAGATGCCCCCTGAAACCAACCCGACCTCCAGTGTCCGGACTGAGTGGCTGCCCAGGCTGCCACCACCAGACATGTTTCTGACCCCTGGGTCGAGAGCCTCTGCTCTCAGGGGCCTGAAAGAATGCGCATCCTGGGGCGAGGTGCCAAAGCCTCCTCCCCCAGGATGGGCAGGGGAGCTTCAAAGGCCTGCCGCCTTTTGAGCTTCCCCAGACCACTTGCTGCTTCCAGCAAACTGGTCCCCACTGGTTCTACCCCCACTTCTGGCGGGAGAACCAGCGGGAAAACCAGAGGCAGGAAATGGGTTGTGCCCACCTCTGCCAACTCCACCCCTAAGGTGGGGGAGACGAGGTGAAGCCCAAACTCGAGTCCCCGCCATCTTGAGGATGGGGGGACCCAGCCAACCAGGGACAGGCTCCTGCCCCCCTCCCACTAGAGAGGAGCAGAATAGGGGGTGTACCCACCCCAGGGAAGGGACCCATTGGCCCCTGCCCTTACCTACCTGTAACCACCCCTAAATTTAGTATTTAGGGGCTCCCTGAACCTTCCTTCCTCAGTTCCCGAATCCAAAAACAAGAAGAGAAGACGAAGCAAGAAGCAAGAAGACCAGCCGGGCAGCTGCTAACAAGGAGGCGACGACAACTGACTTGGCCCCAGCCCTACCGGCCTGTCGACCTCTGAACCTGCTCCTGCGGAACCCCGGCCTCAGCAACCTCAAAAACCCCGGAGGACCTGACTTCTGTGCCACAGCCTTCAACCCAGGGACTCCCACGAGCAGTGGTACTGCTCAAAAGAACAAACTCCAAAAGACCCAGCCCTGGCACGGAACCGCGAAACCTGCACCCTCTGCACCCGCCGAGCCCGGCCTGTGCCCGAGTGAACCAAGACTTTGAGGACGTCCCCCGGCGATTCTGACCTGGAATCCAGTGCCCAAGGACCCTCCTCGACGACCCAGACGACGCCTGCAGCCTCAGGACAAGGGACCCCTCCAACCGCGACCAGCAGGGGGTAAGATTTCCCGACCTCAAAAGACACCCCTGCACCCGGCGCCCCACGGCCCCCTGTGCCCAACTCCTGGGTGTCTACCTATCCTCCAAGATCCCAACTTACCTCCCAAAGTGTTGGTCGCCCCTGAAGAATCACCGTCCCCGAGCCTGCAGCCTTTTTTCACCGTCCAAGATCGCCATTGGTTAACATTGAGCGCCCGACGGCTCAAAAGCACCCTGCACCCAGCCGCCCGAGTGCCCCTGGAAGTGCAACCTCTACCCTAACCTACTTCCCCATTTGCCCTGGGCAAGTGACCAGGAGCCCAGCTCCCACAGCCGCGTGGCCTGCTTGCCAGCAGCCACCAACCCGAGGCCCCCTGCCTGCCATAGGATAACATTGGGCCTACTCACTCTGCACCCGGCCGCCCCTGTGCCGCTGAGGGTGTAACAACTGTACTTACCTGATACTGGGGGACCCCTGAGTCTATGCCCAGAACCTTAACTCTGCCAGTCGAGTACTTACCCAAAGACCGATAACTCACTTTCCTTCCATAGGGTAACACTGACTGGCTCGCACCTGGAATTTCTTCTAAGTGTGGAGTTTTGGAACTTTAAAATATTCACCTAAAATCAACCGAGTCACGAAAACGAAAATACTCACCTGGCATTAGAAGAGGCCCCAGTGCTGGACCGGGGTGCCCAACACTGGCCCTAAAAAGTAATCCCAACGTTACTTACCGCTAACTCCATTTTCTTCCATAGGGATCCATTGACTGGTTTTCTGTGAAATTTCTTCTGTCTACTTTTGAAATACTAAAATATTGTTTAAAAATCACAACAGTAACGAATTCCAAACTACTCACCTGCTATCAGGAGAGACGTCAGTACTGCCTCTTTTAGGCTAGTACCAACCATGAAAAGTAATTTTTACCGTACTTACCAGTAACTCGAAATTCCTCTCATAGGATACCATTGCCTGCTTTTGTTGAAAAAGTTTCTAAGTGTCGATTTCTGCATTTTACAAATATTCTTTAAAAATCGTGCCAATGATACAAACGTAATTACTTACCTGTTTTAGCTAGATACCCCAGTGCTGAACCCGAGAACCCAGCACTGGATTACAAAAGTAACGTAAACCTGCTTTGCTTGCAAACTGCATTTCCTTCCATAGGATAACATTGGTAATTTTACCCAGAAAAGTTTCTAAGTGTCGACTTTTGAAATACAGTAATATTCCTCAAAAATCACTACAATAACCAAAACGCTTTTTCTTACCTGTTTCCAGGAAGTGTCCCAGGACTGAATCCAGGATCCAGTCCTGTGGTTAGAAACGTAACCTACAAAGTCATTAATTGTAATTAATCACAATTTTCCATTAAGCTCAATGTTGCATTGTATTTGACCCTGTGTTGCCTCTTGCACCAACTGTGATTATTACCACCAACAAGTCTATTGCCTATTTTGTAAGGTGGCTAACCAGAACATCTCATACTGAGAAAGTATATCTTGACCCTATTGTTGGTTCTAAAATAAAACAAGCATATATTTTTTTAAATACAAACCATTGGCCTAGAGTTCAGTTCTTGAGTGTGTGGCTTCATTTGCTGACTGAGTGTGTACAACAAATGCTTTACACTGTCCTCTGATACTGCCTTACTGCTCGACCAAGCTACCACTTTAGAGAGTAAGGTTATATCTAACTTTAGCCTCTGCCAAACTTCTGGGGACTGGGGACTCTGTGCACACTGAACCTTACTTTGGTGCAGTATATACAGAGCCACTTTCCTACACCCATGCCATAGGCTAAGTGATTAACACTCTCTTAAATTAATAGCTTCCTTTCTCTAGGACCAGTTGGCTTCATATGAACCATTGTTACCTCCAAACACTATATCCAATAGCACAGCATACATTTGTCAAGGCGTATGCAAAGCTTTATTGTTGGGCGAGCAGCTGGGTCATTGCCAATATAAATGTAATTTACTGAAGGGAAAAATCTACCTTTGATACTAAGATGCACATATTCACATAGTAGTCCCAGCAACTTTGTGCGTAGCCGTGCTCCTTTTTGAAAATTCGCAGTGCTATTACTCAAAGTGAAGTTAGCCAACGGCAGAAATAACTAGACCCATTGCCCCATGCTGATCTGGGTGGAAGAATAATGTGAATGACACAACAGACCAATAAATGAAGAGTGCTTTGAACAAACCCCCTACTAACATTTTGTTTTAAATGTATGTTTTCCCTTGGGGGTGAAATCGGGGACCAAGAGGAGAAAACACATTTTTTTTTAAATATACGGCCCATACATTCCATTAGACCCAATTCAGACGGGAGACTCCTGATTTTTTAAGCCAAAAATTACCTTATTCTAGCTGTCTCCCACCCGAAATTGCCTCTGCTTCAGTAGAAGTCAATGAGGAAAATACATTCACCTGATATTTTTTTTGTAAATTTCCCACTTCCCTTCTCTAAAATGTTGGCATGTATGATCCCCACAAAGGGGGTTGGTCTGTATGCCAGGAGGGCTGACACCCTGACAATTTCTTCCATTCTTTCATATTTTTTTATTTTTTTATTTCTCTTAGGGGGGCAATTGCACCCCCCAGGGCAAAATCCTTTTTCTTTTTTTTTAGTTTATTGCCCAAAGGGAGGGTCGGCCTGAACACCACAAGGGCCGACCTACGAAACACACATATCTGTGGTGGCCTAGTGGCTTTCCAGGTTGTGGATAGCGGCGTGCCTACTATCCACAAGCAGGAAACCCCTTTACCCTTTCCAACAATCCCATCCTGAAATGTGGGGAGGCATCAGGAGGAGAAAAAAACCCACAAAAGCGGAAGAGAGGACTTAACTCCTGGTTCCTCCTCATCCGGTCGAGAATCTGTGACGTCAGCTCACCTCGAGGCATGCTGACGTCACAGATGGGCAGGACGGGGTCAGGGTTCTGGAGCCATTACTCTCCGCCCCTACCCTTTAAAACAAGCATTGGCATAGCCAATAGGTCTCGCCTTTGGGACATTCAAAGTGTTTACCTGAACTATTGGCTTTGCCAATGTGTTTAAGCTATGTTGTAGAGCATTGTGGCTGCTGTGCAGCATATTGAAAAGCTATAATAACAAGCTAAATTTGGAGCTTAGAATGATTGTGTTCTAACACTTTGAAGTGGGATAAGAGCAAGAATACCAGTCGTAGTTCACGGACTGTACAAATTAACGCAGATTAGTGCTCTGAATAGTGCAACAGGAGTTTTGAGGGCCTGTACCTCGCCTTCCATACTGTGTTACTGATCACGGGTATGTGTCACAACGCAAAAGGTAAACGTGATTCTGGTTTTGTTTTGGTGCACCTAGGGCCCAGCATGTGCACAGGAGTCTTTTAATTAAACAATATAAATACTTCACAGGAGAAAGCAACAACTACAATACCATGGGATGTTCACCTTAAAGCACACATGTTCCAGCACAGTTACTACAACAGCAGTAGATTTGCCACAATACGGCAACACAGGAAATCTTTTTAATCAAAAAGTAGCATGCAGCACAATGAATTACTACTGCCCTAAAACACTTTCAAGACAGCTTACGTTTGTTGCATGTACAGGTAGAGTAGTGATGTGCATAAGTCAGCGTGCTATATTAACCCCTAAATATGGTCTACACAGTTAAAGTGAACTGGTATTCTTAAAACCTGCTGAAAAGCTAGTACTTTCAAAAGGTGTCACACGTGTCACAAGTCAGCTCCCAGGCAGATAATCATTTTTAATTATGAAGAATGCAATAGTCACTGCAAGCTATTCACTGAAGAGGTTAATATGTAAAATGTTTGCATGGAGGCGGGAGCCTGACAGAACTTTTTTTGAATCTCATTACATTATTCAAAACCCAAGATTTTAAGTCTCATCTACAGATCTCAATTTTCTAGTTTTAATACACAACTAGCTATAACATGAGAACATTTCCGGATTCATTTAACTCTGTGAAGCAGCTGTTGTTGGTGCCCACCTCACTCCATCTCATTGCAGGAATTGTTTCCACTCTTGGGCTGTCATGTGACAACCTACCACTGAGCTACTTATACAAAAACACCTGATAGCAATGGTTTGTTGGTCAAAAGCTGAAGACTGGAGAGAGTGCACTTGATTACCTGGATTGAATATATACTGATTTTCCAATTTGAGTGGCAGGGAGTATTTTTACGTTATTGCATTGGAGTACTTGTAGGGTGCAAACTCAGCCAAAGATGGCTGTGGAGTGTTGTAAATTTAGTAACCGGAAATGCAGCCAGCATGTGGAACGGGCAGACATATAGCGCACCTCTATGAGCGCAGCCTTAGCTGTTGCGCCTCCTGATTCCACTTCAAATGCACTCTGGTTCAAAAGCTGCCTCCCCATCACGCTCGGCCTATTTTGATATCAACACTATGAAGGGAAGCCATTGCTCCACCCCTCCCCGGAAGCATGTTTGCTTTACGCACTTAACAGTATTTCCTTTTACATTCAAACACTACCGTCCACAAAGATCTGCGCCTATGTAATTGCAAGCTGTATTTCTCTTCTTACAATTACGAGGAAAAATACATTTTAACAGACACATTACAGTTTTGAGGAAGTAACTGAATCCCGACCTGCCTTTGTTTTTATTTGTTGACCCGTGCCCCTTAAATAAAACAGCTTGCTAACCCTAATAAATCTGGAATAACATTACAGAAATGCTGTGTAATTGACACACGGTCAGGTAGCTTAAAGATTAAGTTATTTTGTATCAAAATTAGATTCAATGTTTTTAACTGGTGTCGCATCATGCCCACTGATTGTAGATTTTAAATCAAGATAGTTTGCATTAATATGAATAAACTCTTTCATCCGCTGACATTGTTCAACTGAAAATAGGAGGCAGCCACATGCGGGGGAGAGAAGAAAAGGCACGGCAGGGGATAGTAAGTGAAGACGGATGCCTAAGTAGTTAAAATAACAAGCAGTGACGGGCGGAAGCGGCACAGGGAAATTCTTGAATTAGGTTTCATGTTTTTAATTGGTGCCGCATACTGCCCACGCACGTTTGATTATAAATCAAGATAGTTTGCATTAACCTGAATAAACTCTTTGATCCGAAGACATCGTTCAACTAAAATAAGAGGCAGCCACATGTGGGGAAGAGAGGGGGACAGGAGGGCACGGGATATTGACAATGTGAGGACTTCGTTCAACTAAAATAAGAGGCAGCCACAGGCGGGGGAGACAGGGGACGGGAGGGCACGGGATATTGACGATGGGCGCCGAGGTAGTTAAAGTAACAAGCAGTGACGGGCGGAGCGGCATAGGGAAATTTCTGAAAAGAAAGATTAATAGGCGTGTTTTCTTGCTGGGGCCAGCGCTCAGGCAGCTTTGTTTTTTATTGCAATCTGAGACAAAACATGGGGCCCGATTCACAGAACTAACTTACGACAAAATCCTAAACTTACTACCATTTTGGTATTCACAGAATGAACTTACTCATTTTGGTATTCACAGAATAAACTTACTCATTTTGGTATTCACAGAAGACACTTACACATTTTGTGTAACTTACACATTTTGTGTAACTTACACATTTGTGTAACTTACTCATTTTGTGTAACTTACACATTTTGTGTAACTTACACATTTTGTGTAACTTACACATTTGGTATTCACAGAAGGCACTTACTCATTGATGAGTAAGTGCCTTCTGTGAATACCAAAATGAGTAAGTTAATTCTGTGAATACCAAAATTGTTGTAAGTTCATTCTGTGAATACCCAAATGTGTAAGTTCATTCTGTGAATACCAAAATTGTTGTAAATTCATTCTGTGAATACCCAAATGTGTAAGTTCATTCTGTGAATACCAAAATTGTTGTAAGTACATTCTGTGAATACCCAAATGTGTAAGTTCATTCTGTGAATACCCAAATGTGTAAGTTCATTCTGTGAATACCAAAATTGTTGTAAGTTTAGGATTTTGACGTAAGTTAGTACTGTGAATCAGGCCCATGAAACGCGGTGATTGCAACCCGAGACAAAACATGAAGCGGGAGTACGAGAAGGGCGTGCTGTGCCGATTCACGACCCGAGTCAAATAATTAACGAGTGGTGCGCGCCGTGAGTGGTTCGCGCCGCACTAATTAACAAGCGCGCGCGCCTCGCGCTGACGAGGAGGAGGCAGCAGGGGGAGGGGAGAGAGGAGGGGGTCTGCGCCTGTTTCCCTTGCGGGAGCGCGCTTTGTAACCATCTGTTAATTACAAACAGATGGTTTCAAAGCTCGCTCCCGCAAGGGAATCGCCAAACGTGCACGCATTGCCATTGAAAGCAATGCAATGCGTGCACGTTTTTCGCAGCAAAACAGAATCGATTGCTAAAGGTCTTTTTCCCAAGCAGCGCATGCGCGCTGCGTAGGCGAGACCTAAAAAGGGCAGCTTTTCATTAAAATACATAGGGGCAGATTTACAAGGCCCTTGCGCCACTTTTGCGTCATTTTTAACATGGGAAAAGTGGCGCAAGGGGCTTGTAAATAAGCCCCATAATATGTTGCAGCAGGATCTCGGTCGTCAAAAAGCATGAGCTGGGAAAAAGTGAGCCCTCTGTCCTTCCACTCTGCTAATCCTGAGTAGATCTTAGTCATAGTTTGTCACCTGTCAGACTGGTGAGTCTGTGCACACAAATTGTCCTGGATTACATTCGTTCCAGTATAGTTGACACCTGGCGTTAAAGTTCAGGCTGGCCTGTTCCTGAGCAAGTCCAAACCTTTGTGTATGTTGATCCCTGTTTTTAGTGACACAGTGGGCAAAAGCAGTGGACTGCAATGTGGCACAGGACAATTCTAAGTGGCTGAGATAAACGTAAACATTCCATTCATCACTTTTTGTTACTGGCTGTATACACATTGTCCCTACAAAAAACTTTCACAAAAAGAACCTTTAGTCCAAAAAAAAAAATCAGATTCTAGTATACTTTAAACGACTTTAATTGTAGCCCCATTGCTCTGATTGTTAAAGAATCGATGCCAATAATGCAAGTGACACATCGATCCTAAGAAAATGTTCATAAATTAATATATAAATGCTGAAATATAACCTTGAACAATGTCGTACATGACTCATCATGTCTTTCACTGTGTCGAGAGGCTAAAGAAAGTTACTTCACGGAGCCATCTTCCATAGCGAGGTGATACTATAAGACATTAGTGACTCCCACATTGACGTACACTCAACATACATTTATGTTGTGTAGTTTATTAATTAAATTATGACTCTTTTACACAGTTGCTAGATTCAAGGGCGATAGTATCACCACTGTAGATTCTCCAGCGAAGAAGCGAAGTTGCCATGAGCCCTACTGCAAGCCAAGATGCAAATCCCCATGTCCCCATTTTGGTGCGGGCGCAGTTGACGTGCGAAGGATCACTTACATTCCAGGATTTTAGAGGCCACTGCACTTACTACACTATTGATAGCTAGGACCCCGGAATGTCTTCCTATAATATGCAGTTTACTCAAGGTACACGCCACAACCCTACTGTACCACCTCAATGTGCACGCGCTACATGATTAATCAAAACAAATTGTAGCAAGTTACAATTTCTTAATTTTTGTATCACTCTAATGTTGCTTCAAGAAGTATTGATTCTATGACTTTCACTTAGTATTTCTATGCTACATAAAGTTATCCCAAAATACCCTACAACAAGCATAGGTAATGCCAATAGGAGTGTTTGGACCAAATATCGAGTTGGAAATATCGGAGAAAAGATATTGTGACGCAACAATATCATGATGCAGAAATATCGTTGTCAAGAATATAATTTTTTTAGGTAAGTAATATCGTTTTCAAGAATATCATTGTTGTAAATATTTCTTTCAATAATATAGTTGTAAAACATATTGTTTTTTACTATCTTTATGAGTGTTGGTTTATATATTCATTTTTGCATTATTATTGCTTGTTTAATAGTTAATATTTTTAAATATAGTTTGCAATGTAATTATAATAGTCATTTATATTGTCGTAGATTGCTGCTAGGTTTGTAGGGGTGTAGGGTGGGAAGCTAATCAAGCATAATTAATTAATAATGAATAATTAATTTCTTATTATTTATTTAATTGATTATTAATTATGTTAAATTGTATAATTATGTTTTTAAGATATATATTTCGTGTGGGTTACTGGGTTTGTAGGTGTATAGGGTGGGAAGTTAATTAAGTAATAACTAATTAACAATTTATAAATAATTAATTAAGTGATTATTAATTATGTAAATTGTGTAATAATTATATTTTAAAGTTATTTGTTAGGTGCAGGTTGCTGGGTTTATAGGGGTATAGGTGGGAAGTTAATTAAGTATTCATTAATTAACAATCAATCAATTAACATTTTTTAAATAAATATTTAATTGATTATTAGATATGTAAATTTTGTAATGATTATGGGCCTGATTACGAGTTTCGCGGATAGGATACTCTGTCACAAATGTGACAGATGTCCCATCCGCCGTATTACAATTTCCATAGGATACCATGGAAATTTAATACGGCAGATGGGATATCCATCACATTTGTGACAGAGTAGATAGGTTCGCCAAACTTGTAATCAGGCACTTAATTTTTTACGTTATTTGCTAGATGTGGGTTGGTAGGTTTGGTTTGTTGGGGTATAGGGTGGGAAGTTAATTATTAATGAATACATTAATTAATAAATAATAGGTAATTGATTAATTATCTAATTAATGGATTAATTAATGATTGATTACTAATTTATTAATTAATATTTCATTAGTCATTATTATGGAAATTGTATTACATTTATTTATTTTATTGTGGAGGTATAGTGTGGTAAGTGAATTATGAAATAAATAATGACTATTTTTTTAGTTTTTTAAATTAGTTTTTGGCAGCTTACAGCATTACATATAAACACAGAAAACATGTCAATGACATTTAACTGACACAGCATTACTTAGCACATTACAAATCCAGTTCAGTTTTACCATTACCCAAGTCCATTGCGTCCACCTCTGTTATTACAACCATCTCAGATCCCAGCGCATAGCATGAACCTACAGTTCCTCATTTATTGACTCGACTGGCATCTATATATCTCCCAACCCCACCTATCCTCCATTCTCCACATTTGATTGCAAATATGTTAACAGTGGACTCCAATAGACTCTTGGCCTCGATGCCATCGGCTGCTCCTCCGCATATAGTTCCAATTGCGTCTTGCAATATGCTACATCCTTAAGCCATGCTGTTTTTGTGGGACTAATCTTACTCCCCCAATGCAGTGCCACTCTGCGTTTTGCTACCATCAGACACACGAGCACCAGCTTCTTCATGAGTGACCGGAAATCATCAAGCAACCCCAATAGACACACTTCCGGCGTACACTCTACCCATGTCCCAATCATTGAGGTTAATACATCTGTAACTTGTATCCAGAAATTATTTTCTTTCGGGCATCTCCAAGCTAGATGAATAAAATCAGCACCCTCCCCTCGACAGCGAGAACAATTTGAGTTACTCTTTAGACCTTACTTATACAATTGCAGCGGAGTGTAATACATTTGATGTATGTATTTGAACTGAATCATTTGTAGGTTACAATTCGACGTTAACATACTTAACTGTGCACAACATCTCCTCCATTCTACCTCTCGCATTGGTTTATTTAACACTGCATTCCATTTCTCCATTGACTTTCCCCAGCCCGGGTTTTCTTCCATTTGTGCCGCATTGTATAGCTTAGTCACAAGGTGTTTTCTAGTTTTGCTAGTTAACAATATCTGAAGTGTCCTGAATGGGGGAGGCTCATCAGGTAAAAATGGGCTGTGTGCATGTACTGCCGCTCTAAGCCTATAATACAGAAATATGAAGAGTGGAGATCTTGTTGTCTGTGCCTCAGCATTTGATAGTGTTAAGAATGTCCCATTGATATATAAATCCCCCATAGTGAGCAGATCCCCATTGTAACATCTTAAGCGACTTGTCCTCCTGTGTTACTGATATGTCTGGGTGGTGTATAAGAGGCATCTCCGGGGCATACATTATAACGTTTCCAGCTCATTTAGTTAGGGCCCTCCATGCCTTCCACGTTGTATACACAGTGTTTATTTCTGTGCGGGGGTATGCTTGTGTGGGAGTAGGGCTTTAAGCGGTAATGGGGCTGCGGTGTCATGTTCGATTGCCACATGTGGTATAAAGTCATGTGGCATGCACCAGAAATGCACGAATTGCGCCTGTGCACACAAATAATATAGCTTTAAGTCCGGTGCGCCAAACCCTCCATCTGTGTATGGTCGAACTAATACTTCCCAGCCAGTTCTCGGTTGTCTGCCTCCCCACGTCATTGTTATTAATTGTGTTTTCAACTGTTTGAAAAAGCCTTCCGTCAATACTGAGGGCACATTTGTGAAGAGATATAGGAATAGTGGTAAAATTATCATTTTAATTACTGCTATCCTAGCTGCCATTGACAGGGGAAGTGAGATCCAGCGCGTCACTTGGTCCTCTAATCTGGACATTGTCCTGCCATAGTTTTCTTAGAGCATCACCTCCGGATCCCTATGTACCCACACCCCCAGGTATTTAATCGAATCAGTCGCCCATTGCAGCGGAAAGTCTACAACGCAAGCTTTCGTCATCGCCGTGATAGGGAAAATCACTGACTTTGCCCGGTTTATACTTAATCCAGAATGGTGGTCAAATTGTATGTATTCTCGAATTATAGGTGCCAAGTTGGTCTCCGGCTCTCTAACATATAGTGTCATATCATCTGCGTATAAAGATATGATCAATGGACGCAGTTGGAACCCTATCGCCGCCGCAGCATGTTTCAGTCTTATTTTACAAGCCAGTGGCTCCATTGCGAGTGCAAATAGCAAAGGAGACAGAGGGCAGCCCTGCCTTGTCCCTCTATAAATTCTGAAAGAGTCTGACGAATGACCATTAACGCGCACCCTCACCTCAGGGACCTCATATAGTAGCCTGATCCATTTTAGAAAAGTTTCAGGCATTCCCATGCGAGCGAGTACTGTGAACATATATGGCCATGCTATCAAATCAAATGCTTTGGTAGCATCCAATACACAGCCGCTGCCTGCACATTGGGTTCAAGGAAATGTAGCAATGTAAATAGAGTGTGTAAGTTATGCGTGGTGGACCTATCAGTTATAAATCCCGATTGGTCCGTTAATACCATATTCGGTAGTAGCGGCTGTAATCTCATTGCTATCACCTTAGCTAGTATTTTAACATCTATATTTATTAGGGAAAGTGGTCTGTAAGACTCACATTTTTCCGGCGGCTTGTCTGGTTTTAGTAGGGTAATAATGAGCACCTCCCTTCGCGACGGCGGCAATATGCCACTACTATATGCTTCCTCATAAACAGCATGAAGGTGTGGGGCTAATAACTCGGTGTTTCTTTGTAAAACTCCCCCGTATATCCATCCACCCCTGGCGCCTTATAATTCGGTAATGCCTGTATGACAGACTTTACGTCTTCCACTGTTATAGGTTGCACCAGGTACTCTCTATGTCCCGGTGACAGCCATGCCAGAGCCACATCGTCTAGGTAACCGCACAGTTCTGCCACTGTGGCCGTATTTCTGGGTCCATATAAATTAGCATACATTTTTTTAAATAACTGAAGTATTTCCAAGTTCGTATATTGCCCCTTTCCTTCTTCATCTACTAGCTGAGTTATAGAATCCGCAGTTTTCTGCAGCTTTAGTTTTTGAGCGAGGGTGTGCCCAGGCCTCCCGCCTTCCCCATATACACCGGCCACATGATGCCTGGAGAGAAACCTCAGTTCCTGTTCTGCCAGCGTCTCAAAATTTGTCAAGTGTTCTCGAATTAAAGCCAACTTGGTACCTGTGGGTTGCTGTTTGTATTCCCTTTCCGGGGAGTGTAGGGTTTTCTCCGTGTTTGTTACCTAGGTTGTTATGCTTTTTAATACTCCAGCTTGGGAGCTTATGCATTTTCCCTGTAGAGTTACTTTAAAGGCCTCCCATAGTGAACCACTGCTATCCACTTATCCCTCGTTGACTGTGAAGTAATCCACTATTGCCTCCCTTAGTTCTTCCATGAAAACCGCATCCAGTAGGGCCGCCGGGCGGAATCGCCAGGTAAACGGTCTGGGGGCCAACCTGATAACCTTCAGCCTTAACAAGACTGGTGCATGGTCAGACAGTGTCCTGGGGAGATGAAGTACATCAGCTATCCACTGGCACACCTCTGTAGAGACAAGCCAATAGTCCAACCTGGACCAGGTGCCATGGACTGATGAAACAAACATGCCCTATCGCTTCAGAGGGTTTTGCAATCTCCAAGCATCCACCAGGCCATAGTCATCCATCCCCCCACGTATTACCTTGGCTGCTTGTTTGCCCTGCCAGTTAGTGTCAGCCAAACGATCCACCCCAGGGTCCAGATATGTGTTAAGATCACCGCCCCATATAACATGTGCGTGCGCAATGTTATGTATCTGTTGCCACACCTCTTTAAAAAATTCTGGGTCATCGACATTTGGCGCGTATGTTTTTACTAGCGTGATATCTTTCCCTGCCAACTTCCCTCGAACCATCAACATTCTGCCCTGATCATCAGTGTGACAGGTTATGGGCTCAAAAGGAGTCCCTTGCTTTATCAATAGTGGCACCCCACGTGAATATGTAGAGTAGGAGGAGGCCATACGATATGTCGCCCATCGGGAACCCACCTTGCACTCCTGCTGTTTAGTCAAATGCGTCTCTTGTAATAGTGCCACGTGGATGTTGTGCCTGTCTAGAAACTGAAGCACCATTGTTTAGCTCACGTATATTCCATGTCAAGAAACCTATGTTATCCTCCAGCGATACACTATGAACTTTTCAATATTATATTGCTGAACTATGCGCTGTGTATTGAGCAAGGTGTGCAACCTAGGGTAGGTTTCTCTTATGCATATGTAAGCTGTGTCTAAACATCCCCACAACATCCCCCCACCCCCTTCAGCAACCCCAACTAGCCAAAGGTATCCCCCATTAACAGTCTTATACACACATTTCGCCACATCATATAGCTACATGTACAGAAATTTACAGCATTATGTGCTGGACTCATCTGGGGTGCTCCCTCGTGGGGGTGGGTCAGCTACCCAAACACCCTCCAGGTGGATGGAGGTGGCTGGGTCCTGCCATGTATGTTTGTCTTCTTCCACCATTAGCCATTTATTTGTTTCTCATATCAATCGTCCACTACATTTCTTACACGGGAACTAGTTCACAGTGGCCTATGAATAGCACTCAGTCCTTGTGCCTGATCTTAGCGTCTAGGTACGACCACACATTAGTCTTCTTCTTCCTCAACATCCGAAGTGCTCTGGGTCTTCTGATTGCCAGTGATCTGTTTCAAATAGTCTTTGGCTGCTTTTGGTGTCGCAAAAATATGTTGTTTACCATTGTGTTCTATTTGAAATCGGGCCAGGTACAACATCGCATATGTTATTTTAGCTTTTTACAGTTGGCGCTTGACGGGTAAGAACTCTCTGCAAGCTGACTGCACAGCAACCGTAAAACCGGGTAGAAGGAGATTTGGTTGTTCTGATATTGTATTTCACCTTTTTCTCTCGCCAGTCTGAAAACAGTGTCTCTGTCTCAATAGTTTAATAACTTCGCTATTGTAGCGCACAGTGGAGCCCCCGGCAGAGGACAAGCCATGAGCGCTCGATGGGCCCGCTCCACCACCAGTAACGCAGAGAGGTTTTTGGTTCCAAACAGTGTTTTTAACATATCCTCTATGTATATCTCCATTTTGCGTGTGTTTGTAGATTCCGGCACCCCAATTATGCGCAGATTACTCCTGCTGGAGCGTGCCTCCAAGTCCTCATTTTTTGCCTTTATGATCGCCAGGACTCGTTCCATATTCAGACTTTTTGTGTTCACCGTTTGCAACTCGTCCTCGGCTTTTGAGATTCTTTGTTCTGCTTCTGTGATGAGTGCGGCCAGCTTATCCATATTATCTATGCGCAGATTTAGGGAGTCTATTTTCCCAACAATGGATTGCAGGCTATTCTGTATTTCCAACAGTGTTGCCTCAAGGGCACTACTCCTGACTGTCCCCTCGCTCTGTCCGCCTTCCGCGCCTGCCTCTGTGGTTTGTTTTGTGGTGCCTCTTGTTTCAAAGTTTAGGCGCGCCTGCGTTTTATCCGCCTTGCCCATTTTCTTGCCCTTGCACTGCTGTAGTATCTCACTCCTATCTGCCAGCACAGTAGGTGTTTATATCGCCGCAACACTTCACAGTTCTTGGCTAGTCCACGGGTCCAGCGCGGCTTTCCACTACAGCACCCTCGAAGAAACACTCTGCCAGCTGATTTATACCTCGTGAGTCGCAATGTCGGAGTTTATCAAACTTACTTGTGTCGCTATTTCGCCGCGTACTAGTTCTTTACAGCGCGGTACTTCGCAATGGCCTAGTGCCCGCTCTAACTATGGCCTTATTGCAAATATTCATTTAATCGCCTGCACCACCCACGCAGTGTCCAGCTCCACTTCCTTTGTAACGACTCACCGGCTATATCTGGGACCGCCTCTCCTCTTCAAGTGAAACAATGGGCGCTCCCGCCTGAAGCTCAGTGCGCTCTTTGGCGTTTACTCTCTCCGCGGTAGGCCCACCGTGCTCGATTTTTCACCTGCACCCATTATCACAGCCTAATGCCGCTCAATGCGCAGGTCCACTCAATTGTCAACGCGTCTCCCACCGTCTTGGAGCCTCGTTGTTTTCTCTCCCTCCAGCTACCTCTGCTGATGCCGATATTTTGGGTAGACAGGCTGCGTCTCAGCCCACCACGCACCTGCGAGTGTATACTTGCTCGTTACCACTGCAGGGCCTCACTTCGCTCATGTCTCTGTTCCACGGGTTTCGGTATCAGTACGCGGCTCAACCTGTTCCCCTGGTCTTCGCACACACCTAGGGATGTTTTCTTTGTGGCCTCCAGTGTCTGAAGCAGATATATGTTGGATATTGAGAACCCAGCCAGCGGAGCTGCACTAGTGTGTGGCCATCTTGCTGTGGGCTCTCTGGCACCCCCTATTTTTTTTTTTTTTAAAGTGATAATCAATCATTAAATTGTTTTCTAATTATGTTAATTGTTTAATTGTTGTTTTATATATATAATGTTTTTAGGTTAATTAATAAAGTTTATATTATGAGTTTAATATTTGTTATAAATTAATAGGGTTATGTTTCCTACATGTTATGTGTTTGAAGTGAAGTACTTTCCCTACTGTCGCAGAGAGTGGAGTAGGAATGGTAAATTTTATCCCTTCAAAGTCAAACGCTTTCCCTACTGTTGCATAGACTTGAGTGGGAATAATAATTGTTACCCCCCTGAAGTCCAATGCTTTCCCTACTGATGCCCACACTGGAGTGGGAATAGCACATTTTACCCCCTCTGAAGTCCAATGCTTTCCCTACTGTTGCATAAAATGGAGTGGGAATAGTAAGTTTCACCCCTACGGAGTGCAACACTTTCCCTACAGCTGCACAGACTGGAGTGGGAATAGTAAATGTAACTCCACCAAAGTCCAACGCTATCCCTACTGTTGCACAGACTGGAGTGAGAATAGTACATTTTACCCCCCCACCCCCGAACTCCAACGCTTTCCCTACTGTTTCATAGACTGGAGAGGGAATGATAAATCTATTATTCTAAAACTTCAATACTTTTTTTTTTTATAAACAAATTTTATTGATTTTAGACCACAGAACGTGGCAATAATTAAACACTTGACACACATTTATCATGGTACAAAGGAAAAGGAAGTGACAGCATAAATCATCGACACTCAAGTGGTACATCAGAGTTATAAACAGTCTCAAACCAGACTCTAATCCATGTACAATTTTATACAAATTGACTCAGCCACTGCCCCCAGATCCGCCAATGCTTGCAGGGGCAGCCTCTGGCTTCATACACCACACTCTACTGTTGTGTGCACCAGTCAAGCCTTTGTTGCCATCCTGACAAAGTGTGAGGGGCAGGGGACATCAATCTAGCACTAACATCACGTTTGGCAACCAGGAGAGCCATGCCCAGGAATGATCCCTCAGCTCTCATGCCACCAGAGCCTTCAAACACACCAAGCAGTATCAACAGAGGGGAAAGAGGAACCTCCCAACCAAGAACCAGATCCATCCCACATATGGGGTAGGAAGGTGCATTTGTGTGGGGGAAAGATAGGCCAAATAGAGATAATAGATTTGGGCCAGCTGTAGTTGACTAGAGATAGTAAGCTCTTGAGGGGCCATCATAGCATGCCGCCAATCCTCAATCTCCATGGAACCCAGCCAGCCCTCCCACCGGGTTCTGAGGTGGTGTAGCGTACCGGATGAGTTGATGACCAGGGTGCTGGGAGATTCCGCCATAGTCAAGATTGCCCATAAGGAGTTTGGCCTTAAGGGGACTAAACTCTGGCAAAGTGTTGGGCACTGAAACATGAATGCGGAGAGCATGCTGGAGTTGAAGATATTCTTGGAATTGGGTGTGTGCAAGGGCGTAGGTGGCCTGAAGATCTTGGAAGGAGCGTATGTGTGTTCTGGACCAGATGTCCCCCATTTGGGTGATCCCGATGAGGTCCTAGGCTCTAAAGTCTTGAAGTGTTGCCACCTCCCTCAACCAAGTGCTATGCCAGAGAGGTGTTTGTTGTGTAGGTTTGGCATCCCATTGCACATGCTGAAGCCCTGCTCTCCAGGCCAAGAACACCAGCCTGAACACTGGAGGTAAGGAGGTGGGGATTGGAGAGCCATAGAGCGGAGCTTGCAGCTGACAAAAGCCTAACAGGGACAGCTCCAGACAATAGGCAGGGTCGGACCATCCGCCATTGAACCAGTCGTGAATTACAAGAAGATGAGAGGAAAGGTAAAAAAGATAGAGATTGGTCATTCCCAGGCCACCATCATATGGTCCTCATTGATAGTGCGTAAGGGCAAGACAGAAACAGAAAAATTGTGGCCATCCCGTCCAGGGCTCGGAACCACGTTTGCGGCTTATGGAGCGACAAATTCTGAGAGATGTACAGGAATCATGGGAGAATCATCATTTTGTATAGGGCTATACATCCCATAACATTTAGAGGGAGAGATTGCCACCAAATAAGGTCAGTTTTGGCCCTTCGGACTAAGGGTTGTAGGTTAAGGGCCCACGTAAGTTCTAGATGTGGAGAGACCCAGATGCCTAAGTATCTAAAGCTTAGCTAATGTAGAAGGATGCTCATCTGCCAGTCAAAGTAGTCTCTAGAGGAGGCTAAAGGGACCAATACAGACTGAGAAGGGTTCATCTTCAGACCAGGGGCCTCCTCAAAACATCACAGTATATAAAAACAGTGAGTACCACTCGTAGTAGGGTCTGCAAGATATAAAAGGACACCATCTGCGTACAAAACTATTCGGTCCTCCTGGTCAGCACTCCACCGCTATCTCAGAATATGGGCATCTATAAAAAATAATTGGGCCAGTGGCTTAATGGCAAGCGCGTTGAGGAGTGGGCATAAAGGACAACCCTGGTGGGCCCCACACCCTATGGGTAAAGTGGAGAAAGTACCCCATTGATCTGGACTCGGGCAGTAGGATTGGAGTAGAGGGCACGAACCATGCCACAAAATCAGGTTCAATGCCAGCCCGTGTCAGCCGTAACTAGAAGTAACCCTTGCCCATCGTGCCAAAGGCCTTTTCGAAATCAATAAAAAGAAAGGCAAGATCATGTAGCAAATGAAGACGGTGAGCAAGGGCTACATGGAGCCATCAGAGACGGTGCCTCGTGCTGCGGGTTGGCAAAAGTTGCATTGAAGCGGGGGAAACAACGTAGTGAGGATGTGCTTGATCCGGGTGGCCAGCATAGAGGCAAAAATGTTAACCTTGCCGTTGAGCAGTGATATCGCATGATAGTCCAAATAGGAGGTGGAGGGAGGTTGTGTCTTGGGGATTACCACTATAGTGGCTGTGTCCAGTTCCAGAGGGAAGGAGCCCGTGTGAAAGGGAGTAGTGTCTCACAAAACGTGGTATAGTATTCCATGGGGAAACCATCTGGTCCAGGGGTTTTCCCCGGCGCCAGACTGGGCAACATATCTCCAACGTCCCCAAGCATACGAGATTCAGCATGTAGTGATGTAATATGTGAGGCCATAAGCAGTGCATTGCGGTGGCATAAGTTATAGTTAGCTCAGGTAACTAGAACTGCTGCATTTCTATGGTTTTGTGCGAGTTAAATCTGAGTCTAACTATAACGTCCCTGTAATCTTTGTTTTTTCAGTGAATATATATAAATATATATGTATTGTTTTATATATATATAAACTTATAGTAGTAAATTTTTTATAGTAGTAAATTAAAAAACACAAGAAATGTAATATAATGTAAACTATATTTTTTTATATGTCATTCATGTGTGTATTTTTATATACATTTATATTTATATATAGTATTAAACGATACTTACATTTATTTAATTTACATTACATTATTGCTATGTATTTAACCCCTTCGATGCTCATGACGGAGCGGTTCCGTCATGAGCATCGGTTGGGCTGTGCTTATGACGGAACCGCTCCGTCATGAGCACAGCCCCTGGAGGAAGCGCTGGCGCTCCCCCCCGGGGCATCGATCTTGCCCCCACAGAGGGGGATGGCAGCGGAAGAGTTTCCGCTGCCACCCCCAACCCCCCCCCATGCTTCCCCATGACGTCAGCGCGCACAGCGCGCGCCGACGTCATCAGGAAGCGCTGGACGCGCTGGAAATCATTTCTTTCCAGCGCATCCAGAGGGAGGGTAAGTTTTTGTTGCTCCGATGGGGCCAAATCTGGATGCCTTGAGGCATCGGGGGAGAGGAAACCGTGTTTCCTCTCCCCTGATGTCTCAATGCAGGGCATTCCTGGTGCACGATCGCGCACAGCGTCGCGATCGTGCACCAGGAATGCCCCACTAGACACCAGGGATTCCTTTTTTGTGTGTGCAAAGGAAGCGACCCCTTGTGCAAGGGTCGCTTCCTAAGGGGGAGAAATAATTTTAGACTTTTATGCCCCCCCCCGGGGACAGATCGGCCGATTTTTGGCCGTTTGTGGACCCAGGGGGGCAGAAAAGCCCACTAGAAACCAGGGATTTGTTTTTATAAAATTGGAAGCGACCCCTTGGGCAAGGGTCGCTTCCTGAAGCCAATTAATTTTAAAGTATATTCTGCCCCTCTGGGGGCAGATCGTTTTTTTATTTAGCCTTTCTGCCCCCAGGGGGGCAGAAAACCCACTAGACACCAGGGAATTTGTTTAATTTTAAATGGAAGCGACCCTTGGGCAAGGGTCGCTTACAGGAGCTAAATTTATTTTAAAATTATATTCTGCCCCCCTGGGGACAGATAGCCTGATTTTTTGGCGTTTCTGGACCCAGGGGGCAGAAAAGCCCACTAGAGCCAGGGAATTTGTTTTTTTAAATTGGAAGCGACCCCTTGGGCAAGGGTCGCTTCCAGGAACCATATTTTTAAAAAAGTATATTCTTCCCCCCCTGGGGGCAGATCCGTTTGTTTACTTGGCCTTTCTGCCCCCAGGGGGGGCAGAAAACCCCACTAGACACCAGGGAGAGTTTTAAATTTTAAATGGAAGCGACCCCTTGGGCAAGGGTCGCTTCCTTATGGGCCTAAATAATTTTAAAGACTTTTCTGCCCCCCCTGGGGACAGATCACCTGCATTTTTTGGCGTTTCTGGCCCGGGGGGGCAGAAAAGCCCACTAGAGCCAGGGATTTAAAAATAAATAAATTGGCCGCTTCCAGGGGACATATATTATTTTATGTGTATTTGGCCTTTCTGCCCCCATTTGGGTAGTGACATAGCGTGTTATAATGTTAATTGTTTTATTTCTTGTGAATTGCAATTGTAATGCTTTATTTCTCCCTTTTTGTTAGGTCAAGGCTTTTGCTCTTTAGACTGTTCCAGGTTGCGGTTTCGTTACTGGGGGTTATGCTGTTTGTGTAGTTGCATGTGTTTGGAAAGAGACTTTTTTGTACAATGTAAATGAGTTTTATTTCTCTGCATGAATGTGTTTTTGCAAATGGTGTAATAATAGCAGTATGTTTGGCTTCTGTTTTTGAGTGTCAAAAACTTTTTGCATTTGTGCTCGATGTGTATTTTGTTGTATTGTGAGTAATTGGTTTTGTTTTTTTCTTTCTAGTGGGATATTGTTGGTTTTTGCTGTGTCTCTGCAGAGTAGGTGCTGGTGAGTGTAGCTGTCTCTTGTAAGTGAATCGTATAGTTTTTGAGTATATAGATCTTTGTGATAAAGGCACACATTTTTTACTTACTTGCTTTGCACAGTGTTGGTTGTTGTTGACTTGTTTGTGCAGTCTCCTTTCTAGTAAGGATAATGGCTAGCCGCAGGATTACTGCTCAGCAGGTTGTTGGTATGCTTTTTGAGTCTTCCTCTGACCATGGTTCAGAGACTGACTCTGCATCTGAGGCAGAGGAGGCAGGGGACGATTCAGGCAGTGAGTTTTCTCTCCACAAGGAATCATCAGATGATGAAGCTACTCTCAGTGCGGATGAAGCTACTCTTAGTGCGGATGAAGTGCCTGTGTTAGAGGAGGACATTGATGTGCCGATAGTGCGGCAAGAGGCATCTGGGCTGCAGCCTGGGGCTGCAAGGCTTCCCGTTGGTGTAGTGCGGCAAGAGGCATCTGGGCTGCAGCCTGGGGCTGCAAGGCTTCCCGTTGGTGTAGTGCAGCAAGAGGCATCTGGGCTGCAGCCTGGGGCTGCAAGGCTTCCCGTTGATGTAGTGCGGCAAGAGGCATCTGGGGCTGCAAGGCTTCCCGTTGGTATAGTGCGGCAAGAGGCATCTGGGCTGCACCCTGGGGCTGCAAGGCTTCCCATTGAAAGTGCTGACCTCTGGGTTGCCCCAGGCATGGTGCAGCCGGCATTGCCAGACTTTACTGGTGTTCCAGGGTGTAGAGTGAATACTGAAAACTTTTTGCCGATAAATTTTACATTTGGTATAAGAAGTTGGCTATCCATCTTTTCCACTTGGCAACCTTTAATGCTTTTGTTGTGTTCCAGGATTCTTGTCCTGAGTCAAAGATGACTTTTGTTAAGTTTCAGGAGTCTGTAATAGGCAGCCTTGTTTTAGTGGAACAGGCAAGTGTTCCTAGAGTTGGAGTGGTGGAGGATGTTGCTAGATTGAAAGATCGCCACTTTCCTGATCACATTCCTCCCACACCCTCAAAAGACTTTCCCAGTAGGAGATGTAGAGTCTGTTGGCGAAGAGGTATGCGGAAGGAGACTCGTATGTACTGCCCCGAGTGTCCTTCTAACCCTGGGCTGTGTGTGCCTGCTTGTTTTAGAATGTACCACACGCAAAAGAATTTTTGGGAGCATCCATGAGTGGTAAAGTGAACTGCCTGGCCTCTATTGTTTAATACTTTTTATTCAGTTTCAAGGATGGCATTTGTGTAGTGTATTTAGTTTCAGATTTTGTGTTAGTAGATTTGTATCTATTTGCAATTTGTTTGTGTTTTCTTATTTATATAAAAAAAAATCCTAAATGTGATGGCAGTGTGCGTGGAGTGGCGCTTGTGTGGCGGTGTGCGTGGTCTGGCACTTGGCTGGCGGTGTGTTTGGATTGGCGCTTGGCTGGCGGTGTGTTTGGATTGGCGCTTGGCTGGTGGTGTGCTTGGATTGGCGCTTGGCTGGCGGTGTGTTTGGACTGGCGCTTGGCTGGCGGTGTGCGTGGACTGGCGCTTGGCTGGCGGTGTGCGTGGACTGGCGCTCGGCTGGCGGTGTACAAGGACTGGCGCTTGGCTGGCGGTGTGTGAGTAGTGACTAGCTGCTGGTCACTACACACACTGCTAGCCAAACGCCAGCTGGTGTGGTTGCTGTGTCAGGAATGTGGGCGTGTGAAAGTGACTAAATGTGATGGCGGTGTGCGTGGAGTGGCGCTTGTGTGGCGGTGTGCGTGGTCTGGCGCTTGGCTGGCGGAGTGTTTGGATTGGTGCTTGGCTGGCGGTGTGTTTGGATTGGCGCTTGGCTGGCGGTGTGCGTGGACTGGCGCTTGGCTGGCGGTGTGTTTGGACTGGCGCTTGGCTGGTGGTGTGGTTGGACTGGCGCTGGACTGGCGCTTGGCTGGCGGTGTGCGTGGACTGGCGCTTGGCTGGTGGTGTGCGTGGACTGGCGCTTGGCTGGCGGTGTGCGTGGACTGGTGCTTGGCTGGCGGTGTGTGTGGACTGGCGCTTGGCTGGCGGTGTGTGTGGACTGGCGCTTGGCTGGCGGTGTATTAGGACTGTCGCTTGGCTGGCGGTGTGTGTGGACTGGTGCTCGGATGGCGGTGTACGTGGACTGGCGCTTGGCTGGCGGTGTGTGAGTAGTGACTGGCTGCTGGTCACTACACACACTGCTAGCCAAACGCCACTCAACGCAATCCGTGAGCTGGTGTGGTTGCTGTGTCAGGAATGTGGGCGTGTGAAAGTGATGGGCCCTTGAATGGCGCTGTCTGCTGGTGTGAGTGTTGTAATGTGCTGGGCCCGCGGCTGGTGTTGTGAATGGTTTTGTATGTGTCACACGTATGAAAGGTGTATGAATGGCCTGTAAAGAGGTTGGTGCCTTGTCGTGGCTTTACAGCTCACGAGCTGTGAGTCAATGGTTCAGTTTCTCGTCCTTTCAATTAACAGTGCATTTCATTTTTGTGAAATCTCTAGTTAATACAACTGTATATACTGAACCATCACTCACCCTCGTGCCAAATCCAACCAGTATGTATGTGTGCTTGAGGAATAGGTGGTTGTGCATAAAAATGTGTCTTTTCTGTTTTTGTCAAGCAGGGTGTACCTTGTCCTTTTTTGTGAATGTTGTAATGTGTTGGTTTTATGCCTGGTGGTGTGAATGGTCTTGTGTGTATCATGTATGAAAGGTGTGTGAATGGCCTGTAAAGCGGTTGGTGCCCTGAAGTGGCTTTACAGCTCACGAGCTGTGAGTCACTGGTTCAGTTTTTTGTCCTTTCAATTATTGACAGTGCATTTCATTTTTGTGAAATCTCTTGTTAATAACATTTTATATACTGAACCATCACTCGCCCTCATGCCAAATCCAACCAGTATGTGTGTGTGCTTGAGGAATAGATGGCTGTGCAGTAATCTTTGTCTGTTTTGTTTCTCTGCCAAGCTGTACATTTCATCTAAGAATAACCTAACAACTGTAGTATTTGTCGTAAACTAAACACCCATGGGAGCGCATGGTGATGTATCTCTTGTGGATCCCTACCCACAATGTCCTGCAAACCTCAAAATGTGACTGTGACATTTTCCTTGCATTATTGTGTCCAAATTTTCACACTGCAGAAAGTAACAACAAATTTCCAACCCCCCAGCATTTCTCCAAGTATCCCAATAGAAATGGTACCTCACTTGTATGGGTGGGCCAAGTACCCGCTGCAGGGAAGGGCCCAAAACCTATTGATGCTACATTAAAATTACCTATCACAAACCAACCTGGTTTTGCAAGGGGGTCCCATGAGTTTTGGCCCGGGGCTCGGTGGCCATCTAGGAAACCTACCTAACCCACACATTTCTGGAAACTAGACACCCGGGGAGTCCAGCGAGGTATGGCTTGTGTGGGTCCCCATCATTCCCTACCCAGAATCCCCTTCAAACCTCAAATTTCGCCCAAAAATTCACTTTTTCTCACATTTCTGTGGTGGAAAGTTCTGGAATCTGCGTGGATCCACAAATTTCCTCCCACCCAGCGTTCCCCCAGGTCTCCCGATAAAAATGGTACCTCACTTGCGTGTGTGGGTCAAGGACCTGCGACAGGCAAGGGCCCAAAGCTATTGAGGCGACATCAAAATTACCTATCACAAACCAACCTGGTTTTGCATGGGAGTCCCGTGAGTTTTGGCCCGGGGCTCGGCAGCCATCTAGGGAAACCTACCTAACCCACACATTTCTGGAAACTAGACACCCGGGGAGTCCAGCGAGGTATGGCTTGCGTGGGTCCCCCATCATTCTCCTACCCAGAATCCCCTGCAAACCTCAAATTTCGCTGAAAAATTCACTTTTTTCTCACATTTCTGTGGTGGAAAGTTCTGGAATCTGCATGGATCCACAAATTTCCTCCCACCCAGGGTTCCCCCAGGTCTCCCGATAAAAATGGTACCTCACTTGCGTGGGTGGGTCAAGGACCCGCGACAGGCAAGGGCCCAAAAGCTATTGCGGCGACATCAAAATTACCTATCACAAACCAACCTGGTTTTGCATGGGAGTCCCATGAGTTTTGGCCCGGGGCTTGGCAGCCATCTAGGGAAACCTACCTAACCCACACATTTCTGGAAACTAGACACCCGGGGAGTCCAGCGAGGTATGGCTTGCGTGGGTCCCCCATCATTCTCCTACCCAGAATCCCCTGCAAACCTCAAATTTCGCTGCAAAATTCACTTTTTCTCACATTTCTGTGGTGGAAAGTTCTGGAATCTGCGTGGATCCACAAATTTCCTCCCACCCAGCGTTCCCCCAGGTCTCCCGATAAAAATGGTACCTCACTTGCGTGGATGGGTCAGGACCCGCGACAGGCAAGGGCCCAAAAGCTATTGAGGCGACATCAAAATTACCTATCACAAACCAACCTGGTTTTGCATGGGAGTCCCATGAGTTTATGGCCCGGGGCTCGCAGCCATCTAGGGAAACCTACCTAACCCACACATTTCTGGAAACTAGACACCCGGGGAGTCCAGAAAGGTATGGCTTGCGTGGGTCCCCCATCATTCTCCTACCCAGAATCCCCTGCAAACCTCAAATTTCGCTGAAAAATTCACTTTTTTCTCACGTTTCTGTGGTAGAAAGTTCTGGAATCTGCGTGGATCCACAAATTTCCTCCCACCCAGCGTTCCCCAGGTCTCCCGATAAAAATGGTACCTCACTTGCGTGGGTGGGTCAAGGACCCGCGACAGGCAAGGGCCCAAAAGCTATTGAGGCGACATCAAAATTACCTATCACAAACCAACCCTGGTTTTGCATGGGGGTCCCATGAGTTTTGGCCCGGGGCTCGGCAGCCATCTAGGGAAACCTACCTAACCCACACATTTCTGGAAACTAGACACCCGGGGAGTCCAGCGAGGTATGGCTTGCGTGGATCCCCCAACGTTTTCCTACCCAGAATGCAATGCAAACCTTAAATTTAGCTGGAAAAAACACATTTTCCACATATTTTTGTGGAATCACCGTGCCAGCACAAATGTCCTACCACCCAGCGTTCCCCTTGTTCTCCCGAGTAAAATGATACCTCACTTGTGTGGGTGGGCCAAAGGCCTGTGGCTAGGAAGAGCCCAAAACATAGGGATTTAGAATATAGCAGTGAGAATTCTAAGCGCTACATTTAAAAAAAAAAAAGTTTTTAGCCAATTCTGCTTTGGACACCCACACAAGTGAGGTATCATTTTACTCGGGAGAACAAGGGGAACGCTGGGTGGTAGGACATTTGTGCCGGCACGGTGATTCCACACAAAAATATGTGGAAAATGTGGTTTTTTCAGCTAAATTTAAGGTTTGCATTGCATTCTGGGTAGGAAAACGTTGGGGGATCCACGCAAGCCATACCTCATTGGACTCCCCCGGGTGTCTAATTTTCAGAAATGTTTGGGTTTGGTACTTTCCCAAGATGGCCGCCGAGCCCGGGGCCAAAATCTCAGGTGCCCACCCCCAAACCAGGTAGTTTTGCTATAGGTAATTTTGAAGTCTCCAGAGTACGATTTGGGCCATTTCCTGTTGCAGCCACTGTGCCTACCCACACAAGTGAGGTACCATTTTTATCGGGAGACCTGGGGGAACGCTGCGTGGGAGGAAATTTGTGGATCCATGAAGATTCCAGAACTTTCCACCACAGAAATGTGAGAAAAAAGGGAATTTTCCGGCAAAATTTGAGGTTTGCAGGGGATTCTGGGTAGGAGAATGATGGGGGACCCACGCAAGCCATACCTCGCTGGACTCCCCCGGGTGTCTAGTTTCCAGAAATGTGTGGGTTAGGTAGGTTTCCCTAGATGGCTGCCGAGCCCGGGCCAAAAACTCATGGGACCCCCATGCAAAACCAAGTTGGTTTGTGATAGGTAATTTTGATGTCGCCTCAATAGCTTTGGGCCCTTGCCTGTCGCGGGTCCTTGACCCACCCACGCAAGTGAGGTACCATTTTTATCGGGAGACCTGGGGAACACTGGGTGGGAGGAAACTTGTGGATCCACGCAGATTCCAGAACTTTCCACCACAGAAATGTGAGAAAAAAGTGAATTTTTGGGCAAAATTTGAGGTTTGAAGGGGATTCTGGGTAGGAGAATGATGGGGGACCCACGCAAGCCATACCTCGCTGGACTCCCCCGGGTGTCTAGTTTCCAGAAATGTGTGGGTTTGGTAGGTTTCCCTAGATGGCTGCCGAGCCCCGGGCCAAAAACTCATGGGACCCCCCATGCAAAACCAGTTTGGTTTGTGATAGGTAATTTCAATGTCGCCTCAATAGATTTTGGGCCCTTGCCTGTCGCGGGTCCTTGACCCACCCACGCAAGTGAGGTACCATTTTTATCGGGAGACCTGGGGGAACCCTGGGTGGGAGGAAATTTGTGGATCCACGCAGATTCCAGAACTTTCCACCACAGAAATGTGAGAAAAAAGTGAATTTTTGGGCGAAATTTGAGGTTTGCAGGGGATTCTGGGTAGGAGAATGATGGGGGACCCACGCAAGCCATACCTCGCTGGACTCCCCCGGGTGTCTAGTTTCAGAAATGTGTGGGTTAGGTAGGTTTACCTAGATGGCTGCCGAGCCCCGGGCCAAAAACTCATGGAACCCCCCGTGCAAAACCAGGTTGGTTTGTGATAGGTAATTTTGATGTCGCTTCAATAGGTTTTGGGCCCTTGCCTGTCCCGGGTCCTTGACCCACCCACGCAAGTGAGGTACCATTTTTATCGGGAGACCTGGGGGAATGCTGGGTGGGAGGACATTTGTGGATCCACGCAGATTCCAGAACTTTCCACCACAGAAATGTGGGGAAAATGTGTTTGTTTTGACAATTTTTTAGGTTTGCAAGGGATTCTGGGTAACAGAACCTGGTGGGAGGCAGTCAAGTCACCCCATCCTGGATTCCCCTGGGTGTCTAGTTTTCAAAAATGTATAGGTTTGCTAGGTTTCCCTAGGTGCCGGCAGAGCTATGGTTCAAAAACTACAGCTAGGCACTTTGCCGAAAAAGGGTCATTTTTCACTGCGAAATTGAGGTGTGTCCACGTTCCGTTTTGCGCCGTTTCCTGTCGCGGGCACTAGGCCGACCCACACAAGTGAGGTACCATTTTTCTCTGAAGACTTTGGGGAATGCGGGGTGGGTGGAAATTTGTGGATCCACGCAGATTCCAGAACTTTCCACCACAGAAATGTGGGGAAAATGTGTTTTTTTGGACACTTTTTCAGGTTTGCAAGGGATTCTGGGTAACAGAACCTGGTGGGAGGCAGTCAAGTAACCCCATCCTGGATTCCCCTGGGTGTCTAGTTTTCAAAAATGTATAGGTTTGCTAGGTTTCCCTAGGTGCCGGCAGAGCTATGGTTCAAAAACTACAGCTAGGCACTTTGCCAAAAAAGGGTCATTTTTCACTGCGAAATTGAGGTGTGTCCACGTTGCATTTTGCGCCGTTTCCTGTCGCGGGCACTAGGCCGACCCACACAAGTGAGGTACCATTTTTCTCGGAAGACTTTGGGGAACGCGGGGTGGGTGGAAATTTGTGGATCCACGCAGATTCCAGAACTTTCCACCACAGAAATGTGGGGAAAATGTGTTTTTTGACAATTTTTAGGTTTGCAAGGGATTCTGGGTAACAGAACCTGGTGGGAGGCAGTCAAGTCACCCCATCCTGGATTCCCCAGGGTGTCTAGTTTTCAAAAATGTATAGGTTTGCTAGGTTTCCCTAGGTGCCGGCAGAGCTATGGTTCAAAACCTACAGCTAGGCACTTTGCCAAAAAGGGTCATTTTTCACTGCGAAATTGAGGTGTGTCCACGTTGCGTTTTGTGCCATTTCCTGTCGCGGGCACTAGGCCGACCCACACAAGTGATTTACCATTTTTCTCGGAAGACTTTGGGGAACGCGGGGTGTGTGGAAATTTGTGGATCCACGCAGATTCCAGAACTTTCCACCACAGAAATGTGGGGAAAATGTGGTTTTTTGGACAATTTTTTAGGTTTGCAAGGGATTCTGGGTAACAGAACCTGGTGGGAGGCAGTCAAGTCACCCCATCCTGGATTCCCCTGGGTGTCTAGTTTTCAAAAATGTATAGGTTTGCTAGGTTTCCCTAGGTGCCGGCAGAGCTATGGTTCAAAAACTACAGCTAGGCACTTTGCCAAAAAAGGGTCATTTTTCAATGCGAAATTGAGGTGTGTCCACGTTGCGTTTTGTGCCATTTCCTGTCGCGGGCACTAGGCCGACCCACACAAGTAAGGTACCATTTTTCTCGGAAGACTTTGGGGAACGCGGGGTGTGTGGAAATTTGTGGATCCACACTGATTCCAGAACTTTCCACCACAGAAATGTTGGGAAAATGTGTTTTTTTGGACAATTTTTTAGGTTTGCAAGGGATTCTGGGTAACAGAACCTGGTGGGAGCCAGTCAAGTCACCCCATCCTGGATTCCCCTGGGTGTATAGTTTTCAAAAATGTATAGGTTTGCTAGGTTTCCCTAGGTGCCGGCAGAGCTAGGGTTCAAAAACTACAGCTAGGCACTTTGCCAAAAAAGGGTCATTTTTCACTGTGAAATTGGGGTGTTTCCACGTAGCGTTTTGCGCTGTTTCCTGTCGCGGGCACTAGGCCTACCCACACAAGTGAGGTACCATTTTTCCCGGAAGACTTTGGGGAACGCGGGGTGGGTGGAAATTTGTGGATCCACGCAGATTCCAGAACTTTCCACCACAGAAATGTGAGGAAAATGTGGTTTTTTTGACAATTGTGTAGGTTTGCAAGGGATTCTGGGTAACAGAACCTGGTGGGAGCCAGTCAAGTCACCCCATCCTGGATTCCCCTGGGTGTCTAGTTTTCAAAAATGTATAGGTTTGCTAGGTTCCCTTGGTGCTGGCAGAGCTAGGGTTCAAAAACTACAGCTAGGCACTTTGCAAAAAAAGGGTAATTTTTCATTGTGAAAATATGGTGTGTTCACGTTGGGTTTTGAGCCATTTCCTGTCGTGGGCACTATGCCTACCCACACAAGTGAGGTACCATTTTTATCGGGAGACTTAGGGTAATTCAGATTTGTAAAGCAACTGTTATTACCTATTGACTTTCGATGCATTCTGCCTTCCAAATGAAAGACATTGTGTAAAAAAATGTCATTTTAAAAAATGACCGATAATTCTCATGCTAGTATGAGTATTCCCAATTTCGGAAATGTGCAAATATCTACTGTTTCTAAACTCTATATTTGTTCCCATTTCATAAATACATAGGTGTCTTTCATACCAATTTTTCCATGTATACATTTTCCCACAATAATTGCTATATACCCGGTACATAATAAAAAACCATTGCTAGACGCTGCTCAGTTATTGGCTCTGGGTTCGTCGGGTTCTTGGTGAACCTACAAGTCCTATATATCCCCACAACCAGTAAGGTCCAGCGGATGTAACGGTATATTGATTTCAAAGAGCTGTCATAATTAGAAGAAGTTACAGGTGAAAACGTTGACACAAAAGGCTGTTTTTTTCAACTAATTTTCCATTTTTCCTATATTTAACTGTTATTTTCTATAAAGACACCTTGATGGATCTACACAAATGACCCCTTGCTGAATTCAGAATTTTGTCTTCTTTTCTAAAATGTATAGCTTTCTAGGATCCATTATTGCTTTCATACCCATTTCTACCATTAACTGGAAGGAGGTTGAAAGCACAAAAAATAGCAAAAATAGGCTATGTCCCAGAAAAATGCCAAAACTGTGTAAAAAATGTTGGTTTTCTGAAAAAAGTCTGTAATTCCCTAAAAGCTGTGAAAATGGTGATTTCAGCCCCACAAACCCTTTTTGATACCATTTGCAGGGAAAAACCCAGACGCTTTCATTTGCAGCCCTTTTTTCCCATTTTTCCCAAAAAAACCAACATTTAGCTGTATTTTGGCTAATTTCTGGTACCCCTCCAGGGGAATCCACAAACCATGGGTACCTTTACAATCCCCATGATGTGGAAGAAAAGGACGCAAATTTGGCGTGGATACCTTATGTGGTCAAAAAGTTACAGGGGCCTAAGCGCGCACTACCCCAAATAGCCAAAAAAAGGCTTAGCACAGGGGGGAAAAGGCCTAGCAGCGAAGGGGTTAAATACTTTAGATATACTATTTTAAACCATATATATATAATTTTAGGAAACAATTGGTTTTATGTTTTATAACAATATTAGTGTGAAACGATATTTATTTTGATATTTTTGTACTTGTCTTTATAACTATAGGAAAACAATATTTTTGTAATCAATATTTTTGACACAATATTTATGTATCACGATATTGTTGTGGTCGATATTATGTCAGTGATCCCAAATAGGTCTGGTTAATGAATGAAAGTGCATTTTATGTCACTCATGAGTTTAGGCTGTCAATCATTCATCCTACATGTACTCTGTCTCTCATCTTTACACTCATGTATTCATTCATACATCCACTGACCCATTCTTGCATTCACCCTCTGACACAACCACAATAAAACACACACAAACTCAACAACATATGCCCAATTAATTCAAGAATACAAGTAAAAAAAGAAAACAGGCTGCCATCTAAACATAGCACGCATACGCGTGCAATAATGAAACAAAACATATTAGCATGTGTCCGTCTTGCAGAGATTTTGTAAATAGTCTACCGCTTTAAAGTTCCAGCATGGCCACCATATTTAGAACCAAAGTTTTGGCCATCTTGGAAAGGTAAAACCGTGATACACTATGGACAACAGCATTCCATAATGGTCTCCTGGTTCAGAGAAAGTGGCCACATGGGATGCAGCACACTACAGTTGACATGAGAGGCAATCAAATGACCCATTTTTACTGCCTGGAGGGCTGTAGTATCATCTTATGAAATATTAAAATAAAAAGAGGAGAAGCAAGGAAATGAAAGGGGAATTATAAAAGGAGACAATTCAAATCCTAAGGGTTGGTCAACACCCCTAACACTGAGGCATACTCATTTTCAGGTGGATGTACACATGTAATCAGAAAATGCCATCATTCACAGAGCATGAGAGCCAATGGACAGAACAATTACCTCGTGCAGTACGCTGTCATGGATAAAAGCAGTGTATAAATGACACTCAAATAGACCAGTGTCAGAACATATCTGAATGAAAGGCCCATATAGGTCCTTGTGTATAGCGGGACCATGCTGGTCCCCGATGGACTAATGTATTAATCTAGATAGTGCACTGTTGATTACCTGGCTCCAATTTGTGAGAGACAAATTCCATGAGATAGGCCTGGGGCATTACTATGACAACCCTGCTAGTATTGATACAAATGCGAAAGTCGTCATAAAAGAGGCACACTATTCTGGGGAAAACATGCACCACTCACAACTGGAAGGTCTCTCGCGTTTGTTCCCTCCACAACAGCAATTGTATTTAACTTTCACCACCAATGCACAGACACGATTCCTTTTAACTAGACTACGTCTATGCACCTTGCACTTTTTAGTGGCATTCCCAAGACAATCATGTTGGGTCGACATACTCACGGCCTGCCCGTGTGATAATTTGGCTGCTCAGAGCACCTTGCACTTTATGTTGTTCTGACCCCTTAATAAAGAGCCAAGTGGAACATTTTTAGCCCCACTTCTCAGGGAAATTCAGCCTCGAGCCTTGAAGGATTTAATTTTTTGCACTCTTTGGCTACCTTTGACATTTGTACTGCAGTTTCCAATTTCATTAAAATTGCAATGGCCATTAGAAAATGATATGAGTTAAAATAGATGAACAGGACCGTTGTAACTTTTTTTAAATAATAATTTTTTATAATTATGAAATTTTAGGATTGGCGATATAGTCCGTTGCATCAGGTAACTGGTAGTAGGGATCATATCCCTCTTTTTTTAATTGTTTGAACGTTTCGAATTGCTTGTCTTTATTGATTTTATCTACACTGTTCTATAAATATGCCAGGATTTTTTTTTAAATGTAATTTGTTTGTGTCAAACTTTTATGGTCCTTGGAACCGAATAAAGTTATTTTGACTTGACTTGACGACTTTGGAGGCCCCTAGCAGGGCCCCCTTCCCCCATGGCCCACAGTTGGTGGCCGAGGGGTACCTAAGGTACCCCCTGTGAAGCCCGGCACTGTGTGGCAAGCACTGCCTACCACAGGGTGCAGGGTTTTCCACACACACCCCATTTCCCCATAGGAGCCTGTGTTATGGCCGGATCTCGGGCATAACACGAGCTCCCATACGAAACAATGGGAATCCGACCCAACAGTGTTTGGTCGCTTCGTAATCTGGTGGTCGGAACCGCCGACCACAAGTCGGTCGGTCTCAAATCCGAGACGGTGTCGGGCAGAGACTTTCCACCTGACATCATAATGAGCCCCATAGCATATCTGGACAATAACATACAGTTTAAAAATATTAGGAAAAATGTAATCCATGTAGCACTGTAATACTACAAGGGCATTACAAATTCCAATACTTTATCCACATTGTGAATGGCAAGTACTGTGTTTACCTGGTCAAGTCTGTTCATTCATACAGATCGATAAGGTCAACATAGATAGCTCCAACTTGGTAAAATGTAGTGAACTTATTAAGGGCAATGGACAACTATACTTTCAGTCAGTCTTTTCAATCATCTGTAATGAATGAAAGGACAATGTTTGCAAGCCTTCATACGAGCAAAATAAAGCCTCAAGAGGTGCGTGGGAAGTCACTTGCAAGACTATTATGTAGTGTTTCCCTATGTACTAAAAATAGACTACTTTCTAAATATTTCTTGTGCACCTCAGGCCTGAGGTATAAAGCAATTTTGTGGTCGCAAAGCCTGTGATTTGGAAAATCACAACATTTGTGCCCACAAAATGGCTATTTGCTATGTACTAAACCCATTCTGTACGTCAGTAATGTAAGAAATTGGGTTGTTAGTTGTGCGGTGTAGTGACACTGCTCAAGCAACTGCCACAATCCCTGTTAGGGTGAACCAAAAAAGTCACCAAATAAACATGTGCTTAACCCTGAGTTAGCTTGGCAAAAAGCAGTGAGGCTAAGCCTAAAGGCAATGTGAAAAGTATATGTGCACACACAAACAGTAATAAAGTGAAAACACAACACTAGAATAATCCCACCAATTTAGAAAAATATAGTACATTTTAATACATTATTTGACACCAAAACAACAAAAATACAATCAGTGGAACTGGAGTTATGAATTATTGAAATTTGAGGTGAAAACTAGTGCCTAAAAGATTAAAGTGCTAACCACGAACATCTAATCACACTGGACTGGATCTAAGACAAAAAATATGGCTGTGAGTCGAATACAGGAAGTGGATTGAGCCCGGTTGGCACCTGTCTTTGGACATAGAAACATTTCAACAAAAATATTCTGAAAAGGTAGAAGTTCAGAGGGGCAAGGCTGCAGGTTGTGTCCGAGGAGGAGGCATCGTCGTCGGGGAGCCACTTGACGAAGTCCGGTGAAGATTTCCACGTTCAGACTTAGGGCTTGATTCTGAGTATGGAAGTCCTTCCTTTCCCCCCATTTTTTGGAGTGCTTTCTCCTGCCTTTGCCTCTTTTTATAATGCTTTCTGTGTTCTCCCCCCCCCCGTTTTTCTGACTGAATTCTCCTGCTTTTGACTTGTTTTTCACTGTTTTCTCCCCGAAGCAGCTAGCAACTCCAGTGTCTACAGACCCTCATAGGTAATTTGCCATGCTTTATAAATCCGAATTGATTGATTTTTAAACATATATATTTCTAGTTAAAAAAATGTATATATTGATAAACAGAACAATGTTTAATACATCTCTGTTATTAAATGAACAACGTAAATCATTTTTATATAGTAATGCATGTGGTTTTTCTTCTAGTGTTTAACATTTTTTTTAACATTAATCAATTGTTTCATATACATATTCTTAACATAATGTTAATATACATTTTTCAATATAAATAAAATAATTGTATATTTTTATACTATTATTTAATTTATACTTTATACATTTTTTCATTTTTTATAGCACTTTTTGACATGTTTTACCTGTTTAATATTTTTTTTATATTTCTGAATACATTTATTTAACATTTGTTATTTATTTATTTTCCAATTCATTTCTATGAGGAGATAGTTTTTTATTATTTCAGTTAGCGGACATTTTTTTATCGCTACTTTCTAGTTTTGTAGTCTATTCATCTCATTTTCAGTCTATTTTCTGTGATCCAAGTTGAAGTAAGGTGCTGCAGTTCATCAGGTTATTTTTTTTGAGGGTCTTGAAGGGTAGGTGGGATATAGGGGGATGTCTAGAGGTTAATTGTAGTGTATGCGGGCTTTTTGTTTCCTTAGTTGTATTAATTGTAGACCTATGGGTATTTGGATTTTTTTTTAAAGGAAATCACTTTTGGTTTATAATAAAACAATATTTTTTACGTTCATTTCCTTTTTTTGGGGTTGCCAGGAGCCTTTTTTTAAAACACTTTTTCAGTTTTTTTATGGTTCCTAGATACTTTGGGTTGCTTTGATTGATCTCTATTGGATTTCTTGACTACATGGATACGGAGAATGATCTGCAGCTACAGAACATTAAGTCATATTTAATTTATTTGTTTTGGGTGAGAAATGTTATATTTTACTATTTGTGTAAGTATTATGTGATTGCTATTTGGAAATGTGTATTTTATGTGTTATAATTATTTTACATAGTGGATTAAGTTTGCTATTTGAGCTTTTGGACAGGTGAGGTTTGCATTTTTAATATAAATAATTCAAATACTATTTTATATCAGTGTTATTTGTAATTGGAGTTTTATCTAATGTTTTGACTGATGTAATAAAATATGTTTATTATTTATGTAAGAAATGATTTGTCATGTTGGTTAAGATTATGGTATACTTTTGGGGATTTTTGGAAGTTAGTGTATTTTATGATATGCTTTTGGGTATTATTTCTAAGCAATTTACTCCTGTGTTGTTTATGGAGAGTTTTACTTTAAATTGTAGCATGCCGTACATTCTTTAGTTTTTTTTGGTAAGTTTAGGTGCAATTTTTGCTCCATTAATGATTGTTGGTAGCTTTGCTCTTTTTGTAATGCTTCTATAAATTTATGAAGTATATATTGGGTTCTGCCTACTGTGGATCAAAAGTAATTGTGCCATCCTTCCACTGTGCTGTTTGTTTTGGCTTCCTGTGCCAAGGTGCTGTCATAGATATTCCACTATGGTATTTGCAAATTGGGATGGCCTTTGTGTCCAGAATGTTGTAGTTTTCTAACTCATGTATCTTCAAAATAACCCATTAGAGGGCTTAGTTTGCAGTAGCGGTCGGTGGTGGGAGTGCCGCCGGGCGCTGACGAGGGGCAGAGTGGGGGGTAGTAAACTACGGATTACGGCTGATTACAGGTAAGTACACATATAAATAAATAAAACTAATTTTGTTGCGCGCGCTGCATCGCATTTGGCGATGCAGCGCGAGCTGAAGTCGTTTATTCATTCATATGTGTACTTACCTGTAATCGGCCGTAATCCGTAGTTTACTACCCCACCCTGCCCTCCCCACCCACGTCAGCGCCCGGCGGCACTCCCACCACCGACCGCTACTGTTAGTTTGTGTTCATTGTGTTGGTAGAATGGGCTTTCTATTAGTAAATTGAAGTGGTTAGCAACCTCAGTTCTATTTGTTTTACTTTAAAGGCAGATTGACGGTTTGTAGCATATTCTACTCTTAGTACAGATTGGTGTAGGTGTCTCCATATGCTTTGATTGAAATGGTAGTAACAGCATTGTATGGCTGTGTGGGGTTAAATTTAGAAAATGGTTTGAACGATGACTTGTTCAAATTCTATGATTAATTTTTGTTGGTAGTAGTTATTTGTTCAATGTTTAATGTGGTTTAGGAGTTCGTAGTAAGTGCTACTTTGTTTATTTAGTAGTAAGGAGTATATAAAAGGGATATTTGTGTTTCAATATTCATCGTGTGTGGTGGATATCTGAGGAAACGGTTTGGGACACATTTTCATGGTCCTATTTATCATCCAGGTTTGACATTGGCTTAATTTTAGTAAGTTATCTTCTGTAGAAAATATTAGGATCCTTCTATCATTGCATAGGTTGTCATATAACAGGACGGGTTCCTCATTATGTCTAATTTTTAAGTGTTCAGGTATTTCTATATCTTGGTATCCTTTAGGTGCTGAAGCAGTATTGCTGGTTGATTTTTAGTTTGTGAAATTAAACATTTTAAAGTGAGTATAGGTGATAGGTGTGATGTGTTTAGGCACATTAGGGAGTATCTAATGTATAAATATTGCTGTGGACTCCTGGGAGCTAGTGTTTGCCTCTCTGCAATACCTCCCTTACTTCTATTTCTATCACATTTGTTGGGTGGTTGTGTTCCCTTATATTAATTACAACTTCATCTTTTGTAGAGGCCCTCCCATAGCATGCATTAGATTAATATATATTTACATTGTTGTATAAATGTTTGTAGTTTATGTAAAAAAATCTTTTTTGCTTCTATTGGTATGGATCAGTTACATCATTTCTTCGGGGTGCATTATAATTATTTTCATGATGTAATATATTTTTTTTAATAAAATAGGTATATATTAATGTTTAGTTTAATTATTTGTTTATTGTAAAAATTAATTATTTTAAAGTTTATTAATGATAATGCAATTATTCAGTGCATATTATAGTAGTTGATATTGTGTGTTTATTTAAATGTAGCAATATTTTTGCTCAATATTTGTGGTTTTATTAGTTAAGTATAGGAAGGTGATATTTTGTTTACCTTATTTAATAATTTGTTAAGGAATGCATCAATGTTGTGCAACCATAATCCAGTCGGAAAACATTGAAAATATTTTGACTACCAATTTGAAGTGATAACACATTTCCCTTTGAGAATGTAAAAAGATTTGTTGGGGAGTAGGCAGTGGTCCAGTGTTCACTGCCAGCTCTCAAACAAACTTAGACAAAATAACAAACTTTTCTTTTTAAAAGTAGTCCTGTTTTTAAGAAAAATGGTCTGCATTAAAAAAAGTGTCTTTATTAAAATGCATCACAGACAGTGTGGTCTGCTGACCTCAGCAGGCCACCATTCGGTAATGACATCCAGTCAAAATAATTTGCAATTGGCCAAAAGGTGGCAAACCTTTTGCATGACTAAAAGCCGAGCTCATGACAGATGATTAAGTCAGTCAAATAGTGTGCAGAGATGTACTGTACAAACCAATGTTTTGCTAGACCAACTACAATTCTAAATGTTTGCAGATATCTAAGAACCTTTCCAAATGTTAGTCAATTTGATTACTACAAAGCCATCACTACCTGGAGGGGTAAGGAAAGACAGTCCTCGAGTTGAAGATACATCTAGTGACAGCTTGTTTTTTTTTAGCTGGAGCAATTATGTGCTCTGCTAATTCTAGCCAAAGCCATAAGAAATTAATAACTGTCAAAACAGTAAGAAAACTTAGAATTTAGTTCGATTTGGATCTGTCATTTGGTCGCTATTTCACAATGGTAAACAAAAACACACATTTGTATTTGATGATGATGAGAAGAATGATTCTGCTGCTACAGCTGCTGCCCCAAGGTACTAAGGGGGTTATTAGGATGGCGGACGGACTTTAGTCCGCCTGCCACCCTGGCGGTGCTGGGACCGGCCGCCAGACGTGCGGCGGTTTCGCAACGCTAAATATGATGCGACCACCACCCTGGCGGTCGCATTCGGCATACTTGACATTGCGGCGGGTGCTGCTGTAAGCAGCACCCGCCGCAATGCCAAAATGCCATGTTGTGCATTGCCATGCACAACGTGGCAGCCCCCCAAGGCATTGCCGCCATGGAAAGGCTTCCAAAATGATACATCTTAATATGGATGGCGGTGCCTGCTAGGCACCGCCACCATATTGAGCCCCAGCTGCGCCCGGCCGGCAATCAGAACGATTGCCGACCGGCGGAAAAGCGGCAGACGCATTTTGCGTCCGCCGCGATACCCCCGCCATTATAATATGGCGGGGGTAAATCGGGTTGGGATGGCGGGCGGATCGCCACCGCCGGGCCGGCGATGGCAATCCGCCCACCATCCTAATAACCCCCTAAATTGGCAAAAGCCTTGGAATTGTCGAGGCTAGATTGGTAAAATAGTTTTTCGTTAGTGCCCAAAAGAAACAGCTACTGAAACTCAGGAGACTAAAAACTCAAACTGTACCAAAGTGTTCGGTAATATTCAATTTTGTTGAACTTGTTGACATTTCTTCATGTTGTAGATTTTGGATCAGATATGGAAAGTTGGAATGGACTTTCAGGCTTGTAATATCCATGGAAAAATTCTAGTGTTGGGCAGAAGGAACTAACCAGAATTTGTCAAGAGATTTATAGCCAGGACTGTAGATTGTAGCATACTGTAAGTACAGGAAAGAATGGACTATGAACAAGGATGCATCCTGTAGCAAAGAGTGCAAAGGAGCTGAAAATATGGCTGTATGTGCTCTGGACAAAACAAACAGCTTAATGAAAGTGGTTATGATGGAATGTTCTCGTACAACCAATTTTGATTTTTTTTCTTTTTTTTTAGCAAGAATGGGTTTCACCAGATTGGCAACTTGCTAAAAGCCTTTCTTGAGGAATAATTCCTTTGTTAGGGCTGATTTGTTTTTGTCTTTTACAATTTTACAGGGGTTTTAGGATCCACCCTTAACCCTAGTTCCTTTTTCTACTTTTATAAAGATCCTTTTCTCTGCCTTCCAGTCCAGTGTAGTACTCCTCTTCCTGCTTCAACTCTCAATTTATGACTGTTTGTTCTACAAACCCCTTACTCTCCTTCCACCTTCCTCACATTTTATACAAACCCCTTATTCCCCTCCCACTTTACTCCCTTTTTTTTTACAAACCCTTTACTAGCCTCGCAGTCTTGCATAACTATCACCCTTTTTGCTTCTAACTCTTTATTGTGCTTTCCTCTAAAATGAACATTTACCTTTTTCACAGAAGCATATTTTGGTGGAATTGGCAGTTTGCCACTTTTCTGTAATGTAAACTTTTGTCTGCCAAAATTCACCAGGCTGACTTTCTTCATTTTAGAAAATTGTCAAAATGACAGATTATCAACATAAAGAGCATCAAGTACAGAATAGTCAATGTAGATCTTGATCAAAATCTGACAAGAAGGCCAGGTTGGGACTTACCTTTGAGAGACTGGTCTTGGCAAGCGATCATGACTGTGAGACATGTAGTGGTCTCTTGGGTAAAAAAATCCACAACAGAAATGTGATTACTTGAGGAAACAAATAATATTTTCTCCACCCAATACCAAAAGATCACAAGATTTTGATATAAGTGAGTGTGTGCTCTCTTGTCTGAAGATAGGGCAGTCCTCCCTTGTTATGTGTTCAAAGATAAGGGCCCATGAGTTTCAGAATCACTGCCACTATTTGAAGCAGAAGGGCACGTGTATTGAGACTGTTTAGAGGCACCCACAGTCATGAGCATGTTAGGGACACATCAAATGCAGAAACAGTATCGGGCAAAGAGAATTCACTCTAAAGGGGATCAGGGTCATCATCCTGGAACCACATTGAACACGGAACACAGGGAACCACAACTCATGGACATTAAAAATGTATTAAAAATGTGGTTGGATTATTTCTACACTTTTATAATAACAGTTTTATTTACATTTTATCAAATCACATTGCATCCAGTCTCTGCACTATCTTTTGGTTTATCGCCAATAGAATGTATGCTTTCCCTTAAACAACCCTGTCACCCGACTAACTGGAGATTTTGTGATGCCATGTTGCTGTAAATGTCCGTTGAATTCAAAGAGTAGGGATAGGTGTTTTTGGTTAGGTAAAGGCCAGATACAGATATGGAGAGTTTGTATGCTATACTCCTGTATTTGTTGTTGGCATCCTAAGAGTGTAACATTTTGGTTTTGTGTGTGGACAGCCAGAGAAGTGCTCTTATCTTGTCTTGGGATTAAATGTCGTTGTATGGTATAGGAGAATGTTTGATAGACAGACACACAAAATGTAATTGTAATTATTCGACTGAAACTATTTACTCTGAAGGTCCACTGTTATGATTCATTATTTCTATTATGCTAAAAGCAAGGATTTACCTGGATAGTATTTTTACAAGTTCTCCAGATAGGTCTAGAGCAAGGCAACAGGAAACATAGATGCAGCTACAAAGCACAAACCTAGCCAGGCTAGCAATGTGATTCTTTGTATTTGTATACCAGAAAAAACTGGGTAATCAGACAAGATCTTATTTAAAATATTCCAAAAGTAAAGTAGACACTGAACTAGACTTTTATTTGCCTCCCCCAAGACTGTTAAACAATTTGCATGAGGATCTAAAACTATCATTCAGGAGGAACCTGGAAATCCACCTATTTAGATCATATCTGTAAGACTCTTTAACCCTGAGTCCTCCCTTAACTTCCTATTCTCTCCCCTTGTTATGTTTACCCTTGTGTATGATAGTCTATCCCCGTTACAATTCTTTTGATGTATTCTTTTGTTATTTTTAAGACACTTTGCTGCCAGAGTGGCTAGGGCCTCATTATGTAAATACTAAAAATAAATCAATAAGTAAGACGCAATCATCCATATGGTAACATGAGCAAGATGCCAAGTAAGCAAGACTGGCAGTTGGTGACATGAGACGTAGACACACACCTTTTTTAAAGGCAGGGATACTACCTATCTCTGTACAAAGACACCTCATGAGCATGAGAAGTGGAGGAGCAATCAAGTTCATCAACTGCACAATCTTTAAAACACCCATATTTCACCTAGTCCTGCTACGCAGTAGAAGCAAGACTTTCGAGCAGTAGTTTGTGCACCAAGCCGAATTCATTCTACCAAAGGGAGATGAACACCAGTCAGGTAAGTCCTAGTCATATCATGGCTCAGATCCTAGCCAAATAGGCTCCAGATAATAATACGAAAAATTATAATTATTATTATTATAATAACAATAATAAGACACGTGTAAAGCACACAGCTGCTTCAGCAAAGCGTCCCGGCACTCGGCAGGCTTGTAACCTGGTGGCAAAGAATTGGAGAGAAACTTAATGGAAAAGAAACGTTTTTAAGTCCTTCCTTAACACAGATATTGTTGGAGCCTACCGCAAGCCTAGAGGAAGGCTATTAACAATTTTGATGCTAGACAATTAAAAGTTTTGCTACCCTTTATTGCTTTATATATTTTTGGGAATTGTAGTAAAAAATGATTATTAGATCCGAGCAATCTAGATTGATGGTAGGGCTTAAGTCTGTTCCTAATTTAAACACGGCCAATTTGATTAAAAGAACTCTATAAGGAAGGATTAAGGCCTTAAATTCAATATGTTTAGACACTGGGAGCCAATGCAGAGTGGACATTCGTCTTCCTGGAATTATACCAAACTAATTGAATAATTTTTTTTAGTGATTTAAGTTTTATAAAACAGACCAATGAACAAATTTTGAATTTGTGATGCAAATGATAAATTGGTATCAAATTTAATGCCCAGGTTTCTCTGCAAGAGAAGAGGGCATCGGTACAGGCCCTAATTCATCAGGCCACCATTTCATAGCTTCAGGCGTGCTCTTTGTTAAAAAAAATAGAATTTCAGTTGTAACTAAATTTACTGTAAAGACACTTCATGGACATCCACTTTGATACATCACTTAGAAACTGTTTAAAGATTGAGAAGGCATTACAACTCTCTTCCTGAAATTATAGAAGCAGTTGGGCATCATTCACATCATTTTCAACCCCTAAGACTCACCCAGACTGGCCAACGTTTTTTCTGATAGGTGCTGAATAATGTGGGGCTTACTGTGGATCCCTGGGGACCCCATAGCGCAGAGGTTTAGCAAAGGATGTAAAGGAAGGGAAGTGAACTGCCTGAGTTCTGTCCTCCAGATGTGATTTTATCCAGGCAAAGCCTGTCCTTGAATACCCAACTCACGCAATCTGTCTAGCAGGATTGGATGAGATTCAGTATTAAACGCTGCCGATAAGTCTGAGAGAACCAACATAGCGGAAGTACCATGATCCAAATTGCTCTTAATAATTCAGATACTACAAACAGAGCCGACTAAGCATTGTAACCGGGGTGAAATCCTGATTGGGAGTCCTGTAAAAGATTGTTTGATTCTAGAAATGAGGACAGTTGTTGGCTAACAATCTTTTCTAAAATCTTGAGTATTGCCAGCAAAAGTGAAATGGGCCTAAATATGCTTAATATGGTAGGATCTGCCTTGGGCTTCTTCAATAAAGGGAGAAGAAATGCTTGCTTCCATCTCTTCGGCATTTTGGTAGTTTTTAGAGAAGTATTCAAAATGTTGCTTAAAGCATTAATAATAAATGTCGAAACTAGTCTTGAGTTACGAGGAGGACAAAGATCTAATGGAGATTACATTTTTAACTCCTAAGTTAATTGTTCTGGAGATATATAATAACTAATAACAAATTGTTAAAATAGGGCCTGGCTCATTCTTCAAATTAACCGAGTCTGCAGGAAAAAACTTTTCTGTAAAATTTGAATGAATAATTTGAATTTTATCATAAAAGAAATTTGACAAATCAATACACAATTCCAATGAAGGGGTAACTTTATTTTGTAAAGCCTTCGATGATAGAGAAGATTGGACAATTTTTGAGAGCTTACATGAAGAATTAGAAGCTGCTGAGTCCTGCGTAGAGAAATAGTCACATTGCTCTGTGCGACTAGATTCAGTATAATTACTCCAAGCAGACTTGTATATAAGCTTGTCTTCATTATTATAGCTTTTATGCCATTTGGAATGGTGTGCAAAAGCTTTTCTCTACCTTTAAAGATGATGTAAACCAAGGGACCATTGGTTTAGTCCATTTTGGAAATTGTATTTTCAGACAAACTAATTTATCTTAAAATTGTTTGCATCAATATCTGGCAAACAAGTCAAGGCTAGAAAAGTGACTTGCGGACATTGTGAAAGAAGGGGCTCTGTATTTTTCTGCCACATCCTTTATGCTCTGTGTGGTATTGCCTGGCCCTGTCTTGAAATCCACCTTAAAAAGAAAAGGCACTAAAAAGTGACTAGTCCAGATCATTTTTTTTTTGCACAGGATTAACTTGGAAAATAGGGAGGCTAGAAAAAATGAGATCAAGAGAATGACCTGCTTTATGTGCTTTATGTGTGGGGTAAAATATGAGTAACAGAAGGTTAACACTTTCCAGTGCCTCCTTAACATGGTTGGCTGTTGTACAATGAATATAATCCAAAGGAAAATTAAAATCATCTAAAAGCTTAAAATTTGCAAATCAAAGTCATAGCTGAGCTGCAATATTAATTAATTGATATATTCACAATGGAAGTCAGGCGGATGAGAGCTTTAACCGGCTGGTGTGACGGCGGACGCTGTCTTCGACTGAGCATCATGCTGCCAAAACAGCTCAAGCCCCTTAGGGACCGCACCGAGAGCAGAGCTGCCGGAGCAGCGGGAAACCTGTGCTGCCCCCTTACAGCCTAGAAGACGCCGATCGGGAGGAAGGCAGGAGACGCTACTCCCATGGCAGGACGTAAGGAGGTGGAGGTGGGGAAATTGAAGCCCACAGACCAGCGTCTCAGCGAGGAGGCGGAACCCACCAAACAACGGGTGATCCAGGGGATTTTTGCCGGCCGAGGGAAGGCTGAAGAAAGGAAGGAGACTACAGCTGGGGAGATCCTGCCTGGACTAGCTGCTGGTAATGATAATCTCCCTCCATTGGACACTGTGAGTACTGGACTGCTAATTTCGGTTCAAGGGGAACCAGTGCAGGGGGGGCAAGCGGGTTTGACACTACTAACATGACTGGTAATCAATGTAATGAGGAGAGGGATCCAAATGGTGCCTCAGCAACCAATCTTAATCATTATCAGGTACAATGCAAGGCCAGGGGGGATCCCAGAGGGGGGGGACATTTTCTCTCTCAATGTGGACTCTGAGCTATCCAATGCCAGTGAAAATGACGAATCGGATCTGGAGGACTCAGAGATGGACTCTGATAGTTGATTCTCCAACCCTAGTACTCACAAACAGCTTTCCTCCCAAACAAGGAGAAGGAGAAACAAAAGTGGAAGGGAAGCTGAGACAAGGCAATCAGAATCAGATCATAGCCGATCTAGCCAACTAAAATGGGACTATTTAACTACTCATTGTTTGATTGGGGATGGGGGACCAGAAGGAGAAGACACCCTGCAAGGGACAAATAAGATATTTCCCGAATCAAAGACAGCGGCAGAATCATCTCCCTCAATGGGGCTGATATACTCCACTCTCAAACAGATGCAAGTGGAAGCAAGACAGGAGCACAAAAGGGCCCACTTGTCAACAACAAAGATACAAGGAGCTATTCGGAAACTAAGCCAGACGTGCACGGAAATTGCGGAGAGAACAACGGCATTGGAAGAGCGAGTGGTAGCAGTGGAGCCTGGAGCTGAGGTTACAGTACGGCAAGTCACAGCAAATGAGACCAGGATGATGGACGTCATGTGGAAGTTGGAGGACTTTGAAAATCGCCAACAGTGAAATAACCTGAGACTCTTGGTTATACCATAAAATGCTGAAGGAGGGGACATCAGAGGGTTCATGCTACGTCTGTTGAAAGAGGGTCTGCCAGAATTGGCACACTGGGACTGGGACACAGAGGTGCAGAGAGTGCACCGCATTCCACTTATGCTTAAAAAGAGGAAGGGCAGAATGATGTTAATGAAAAGCCTAGAGCCATTTTAATATTTTTCGGGAATTTCCTCCTGAAACAAGCAGTATTTGATAAAGCGAGGCCCGAAGCAAGACGATCTGCCGAGGGGCACACCTTCTTTGTTAGGCCAGATTTCTGCCACACCACTGTGGAAAGAAGGTGGAGGCTTCAGCAATTAATCATCCCTTTTCAAAAGTTAGGGTGTGAGGTGTATCTACTAAGTCCGGCACGGCTCATGGTTATTCATAAGGGAATGACAAGGGTATTCTCCTCCGAAATACAGGCGCAAGATTTCCTACGAGAAGTTTCGGAGACAGGGAAATAGAAAGAACCTAGAGGGATGTTGAGTCTGGCAAAAATATTATGGCTGCATTTTCTTTTGTCTCTTTCTTGGTGGCCTCTTTCTCTTCCCTCTGCCTTTTCTGTGTGTCGACTTTAAAATATTATGAATAGAGTTCGTCACGTTTGGTCTGGCGGAGCCATGATGGGTGGCCGCAGGAAGCAGCACTATGCAGGAGGCATCACAACGGTCTACGGACCTTTCTTGCCTGGATATGGGGGAGGGAGGAGGGTGGGCTGGGAGGGGGGGTTTCGGTGATGGGCTGGTCCAGTTGGCTGAATCTGATGAGATGGCATTGTTAGCTATAAGAAATAGGCAGGAATTTTTAAAGACCACAAAAGGGAATGGGTAAATTAAGAATTGCATCTGTTATTATTTGTGGGCTAAATAACCCCCTTCAAAAGTGAAGGATTAATAAGGACATCCAATATTTGAAGGCAGACATAGTATGTCTGCAAGAAACACATGTAGAAGCAGGCAGGCAGAAGGTGGCAGAACTTGCAGGATATCAGTTGGTTTCCAGCACATCTCAGGGAACACGTACACGAGGGGTCACTATCATGGCTCGCAAAAGCACAATTAGATTCCCACGCTCAAAGTCGGATCAAATGGGCAGGTGGGTCATTACTCAATGCTGTATTGACAATAATGTTTTTACCCTATGCTCAGTGTATGGCTCGGTATTGGATGACCCTGCCTTGTTTAGCTGGTTAAACACAGAGCTAGTCGGCTGGCCGCTTCCTTTAATAGTATGTGGGGATTTTAATATCAATATGAATTCCAGTAATATTAAGCTAGGGGAAAGTTCATACCATGGCCGTAAACCTAAAGTCTTCAAATCCTTGGCTAATTTATGTATGACACATGGACTAACAGATGTTTGGGCCGCGCAAGAACCCCAGGACTCAGGATATACTTTCTTTTCCGCCCCACATCAGACGCACGCTGGACTAGACTATTTTTTGGTGTCCCATGGGATACTGACAACTTGTCGGATTCTCAAATTCCCTCGTATTATGTCTGATCACAATCCGCTGGTTTTAGAAATCTCAATACAAACACCGAAGCCCCCGATATCACGTTGGACTTTTGATAGAGCACTCCTCTGTGATGAGGAGTATATCGAACATATGAGGAATTGGATCCCAAGGTTCATAGCTGAGAATAGGGGAAGCGTAAGGTTGGATGTAGTTTGGGATGCTATAAAAGCGGGGGTAAGAGGGGAAACATCAAGATATGGGTGGACATCTCAGAAGAAGGAAAAACAACATATGCAGGAATTGTATAGGAAGCTACTTGAAGCAGAAGCACAACTGGTGGGAGTAATCACGAACATGGGAGATATCGGGCAGGGGGCGTGGCCTGACGCCGATGTAGAAGGAAGCGGACCTCGGGGCTCCTCCGTGGCCTCCCTTCGTTTACAGTCATCCTGAAGGTCTGAGGGGGCCCTTCTTTGGCCACATTACGTCGATATACCTGGTGCCCTAGTGGATGTGCTGGCGACGGCCCGGGAGGCGATCCGGCAGAGAAATCTCCGCTTTTCTGTGAGTCTCGTCTCCTGACTGCGGGGACCTAAGATGGCGGTGGCGGCGATCGGATGCGGACTTCGCCGAGCACGGCGCTGACCTGAGCCCAGCCTCCTGCCTTCATATCCTGGAGCGGAGTTTGTGCCCGGTGGTGGTGGAGAATCCTGCGGTCGCCCTCGCATGTAAGCAGTTGATGGAGGGGCGATCGCGGCTGGCCTGACTGCTGTAGGGGGAGGCTAAAATGGCAGCCCTGTCACCGGATGGCGTTGATGCAGGGCGGTGAGAGGGGCTGGAACCCGCGCGGACGGGCCGATGCCCGCTGATCTTGTGGTGCAGCGCGGGAGGCTCTGGAGGGCTCTCGGGCTCTGCTACGCCCCGGCACGGGGTGAACTTGGCTGACCATTGGCGGCGGTGTGGGGAGATCGTCCCCGGCTGGCTCCCGCCGGTCCAGTGCCCGGTACAGAGTGTGGGGCAGTTGTGCTCTGGTGGGTCGACGTTGGTGTCCCGAACGACACCTGAGACCCGCCTGTGCAGCGGAGCTTCCTGGGACTGGCCGAGAGGTGTCGGATCGGCGCAGTCCATTGGAGGTGCGGGAGTCACCCCAGACTGCCGGCTGCTGCGCATGTGCCTCGGTCTGCCTGGGGACGGGCCTGAGAGGAGCTAGATCGGCGTAGACTTCTGGAACCACGGTGATAGCCCTGAGCTGCTGGATGCGGTGAGTGTGCCGCGGGCTGCTTACTGGCGGAGCGCCTGGTCTGTTTCTCTTCGGGGAGTTCGCGCCTAGTTGATCCTTTCCCTGCTGAGTGATCTGTGCGGCCCGAGACACTGAGCAGGAGGCATCCGACTCACTTACCTTCCTGATTGCTGGGGTGGTGGCGGCCCCCCGGTGGGTCATCAGGGCTGGACATCATCGTGCCTGGCTCGCCCTGCCCTGGGCCCATACCAGTGACTGGGGCCCCTTGCAGTGGTGGTGATCTGGGAGAGAGGCGGGGCTCCGCCGGAGAGTCCCTGGTGCCAGAACCGGAGGGATCCTGACCTCGGTGGGGCACTGTAGGGCCTCTTGTGGCCCCCTGGCTTGCGGTGAGTGGGACGACGGTGCTGTGCATTGGGGACCGGCGAAGGAGTGTTGTGTTCCGCCCTGGCTGGGGGCCCTGAGACTCAAGCTTGGTCCTGAACAAGGGGCCTGGAGGCCCCATCTTGCTGTGGAGATTTGACGTCGAGAGGAGTTCTCCCCGGCCGGGAGACGAATACTGGTGCCCAGGCGGTTGGTGGGATACTGTGCCGCCTTTCGTGGCCCGCCGAGATGGGGCGGGTCTCTAAGAAGAAGGGATATGCGGTCCTCCAGGTGGAGGGGCCGGGGCAGCAGACCGATGACGAAGATGATGTGTCGGATCGCGCCGGGGCTGGTGGCCGGGGGCCCCACGCTGACCGATATCATGCAGGCCATCACCTCGACTAGAGAGGCCCTTGAGTCGAAGATTGATACTATTGGGGTGGACCTATCCCTGCTCAAGGACGACCACAGGAAATTGAAGGAGCGGGTGAAAGTGACGGAGAAGACACTGGAGGGTGTCCCTGAGGCGGTGGTTACACTGCAGCACGCCTTAAAGCAAGTGGAGGACAAGGTTCGGGTCCTGGAGATGAGAGCGGAGGACAGCGAGGGGCGCTCCCGCCGCAACAACCTACGCATAGTAGGGGTTCCTGAGCGAGGAGCGGAGGGAGATGACGCTGTTCGTTACTTGGAGGAATGGCTCCGGAGGGAGGTTGCTCCGGAGGGGCTATCCCAGTTCTTTGCCCTTGAGAGAGCCCATAGGGTCCCAGCTAGGCCTCCCAAGCCAGGAGCGCCTCCGCGACCGTTGGTGGTACGACTCTTACACTACCGGGACAGGGACCACCTCCTGCAGCAGGCCCGGGGAAACCACAGCTGCAGATTGAGAACTCTAGGGTGATGGTCTTTCCGGATTATACGCGGGAGGTCCAGAGACAGCGAACGTCCTTCCTTGCGCTTAGCGGAAATTGCGCCAACTTCATATCTCGTATGCCCTGTTCTTCCCAGCGCGCCTGCGAGTGGTGGATGACGCTGATACCCTCTTCTTTGCCACTCCGCAGGAGAAGGTGGCAGTGGCTGGAGATGCGCCGCGCGAGATCCAGGCGAGGCTCTACAGTGAGTAGTGGAGAGAAAAGGTCGCCGGAGTGCGAGAGTCCGCAGAAGGCACTTTCATTACCGGATCGGCGATTGGAACGCGACAGAGCTGTGCAGGCGGTGGTGGAGATCAGCCGGGGGGGGGCCAGCCCGAGCTCTGCCTCCACTAATCGGGCGCTGGGCAGCCCAGAGACATCGTTACCTGGAAGTACAATTGGGGACTCGGATTCTGAGCTGCCGGTGGTCACTCCGCACACGGCGGACCTGTTAGGCTGATTTGACACTTGGTGATGGGGGGAGATAGATCTGTGGCGAGCTTTGGACTGAGATGAAGTGGGGTACTTGGTTCCTATAGCGAGCAGAGTGGCACCAAATGTTCGAAGATGGGGGGGCCCTCCTGTTGGTGCAGAGTAACCCTGGGCATAATACTTTGCTACGCTCACGGAGCATGCAGGGCCCACAGAGTCCCAGCCAGACTTCCCAGCCGGGTGCACCTCCGCGCCCGATAGTGGCGAGACTTTTGCACTATCGTGACAGGGACCACCTATTACAGCGGGCCAGGGGGAACCAGCACCTGCAGATCGAGAACTCTAAGGTAATGATCTTCCCGGATTATACCAGGGAGGTTCAGAAGCAGCGTGCCTCTTTTCTTGCCCTTAAAAGAAAATTGCGCCAACTTCACATCTATTATGCCATGTTCTTCCCGGCGCGCCTACGGGTGGAGGACGGCACAGGGACGCTCTTCTTTACCACCCCGCAAGATGCATGGCGCTGGCTGGAGATGCGCCAAGCGGGGGCCAGACGGAGTTCCGTGGGGTGCGCTGCAGGGAGAGGATCCCCTGGCCCTGCGAGCCCGCAGAGGGCCGTTACATCGCCGCATCATCGCCTCGAGAGAGATAGAGCAGTGCAGGCAGTTGTAGAGATCAGTCGAGGAACAGTCAGTCCGCCCTCCGTGACTGCTGGCCGGGCATTAGGTGGATCTGAGACTTCCCTAACTGGGAGCGCGACTGGTGACTCTGACACTGAGCTGCCGGTGGTTACTCCGCAGACGGTGGACCTGTTCGGCTGAACTGAACATTGGCGACAGGGTGTGCTGGGTCTGTACCAAGGGTCAAGACTACCTGTTGGGGAAGCTGGGAAATGACTACGGACGGGAGGGGCACCATTAGATTGTTAAGGAGGGGACCCTCCATGTTGCTGCGGAATGGGGGGGCCGGGAGGGGCTTTGGGTCCCATGGGTCGGCACACGTCTCTCTATCTTTTTGTATCTGATTGCTGGTTTTCTTTGTTTGGATGGGAACTAGTTTCAGGGAACCTGTCCGGGGAGGGGAGTTGGGGAGTTTGGGGGAAGGGAGGGGTGGGATTGCAGGGACCAAGCATGCCGCTGGGGAAGATGTGGAGGATAGTGTACGTACACCCACACTATGGGAACCGCAGTAGGCTTTAAGTGTCTCTCCTGGAACATTAGGGGATGCATACTATGACACGACGCCACAAGATCCATGCCTATCTAAGAAGAAGGGGGTGCAAATCGCGCTGCTGCAGGAGACACATTTAACTAAACAAGAGGGGTGGCTTTGCAGCGGAGATGGCGGGGCCAGGTGTACTGCACCACTTACTCTGCTTTCGCTCGGGCGCGCTGGTTTGGGTGCGGTCAGGGGTCCCGTTTCAGAGTACTGGGCAGTTGATCGATCCAGAGGGTCGGTATGTTGTGGTAACAGGGCGCTTAGATGGGAAGGACATTGTGCTGGGGAGTATCTATGCCCCTAACTCCGATCAAGTCTCATTTTTGCGCACCTATCAGGGAAATTGGCGACCCTGCTCACAGGTTCTGTTCTATTGGGGGGTGACTTTAACTGCATCACCGACGTCTCCCTAGACCGCTCACACCCTCCTCTGCCAGATGCCCCAGTACATAGATTGGCTGCGGCGCGGCGAGCTTGGCAGCAGCAATGGGGGCTGACTGATACGTGGAGGGCCCATCATCCCACAGACAGGGATTACTCCTACTTCTCATCCCTACATGATCTGCATGTTAGATTAGACTCGATCCTCTGCTCTCCAGATGTACATGGGGGAATGGTGCATAGCGAATACCTAACTAGGACAACATCCGACCATAACCCGTTACTGGTGATGCTCCATTGGGTGCGCGACCGTCCTGCTATTCCCACATGGCGACTTAGGCCAGATACACTAGAAGATCCGGTGTTCCGGGATACTGTAGGGTCGGCCATAGAAAATTATTTTGAGGTTAATGCTAACACAGCGTCTTCTTTGCTGGTTGAATGGGATGCTTTCAAGTCAGTGATTAGGGGCGCTGCATGGGAGAAATAGTTGGAGTGCGTAAAATACTGGAGCGGGACGTACTGGAGGCAGAACAGAAAGTGCGTGCTGAGGAGAGGAACGCCCGGAACATCCGGATAGGCAAGCTGCATTGCTTGGGGCCCGGGAGGCACTGGCGGTCCAATTGGAAAGATTACGCTGTTTTGACTATAAGGCTTACACGGACAAGGCACACGCGGAGCGCGATAAATCGGGCGTTGCTGGCCTGGCTCGCCAATCCTGCGCGGAGAGGGACAGCGATACTGGAACTGAGAGGCCAGAATGATGAGGTGTTTTATACCCAGCGAGCTATTAATGATCAGTTCTTACAATACTACACGGTGCTATACCAGAGTAGGCTGGATCCTGGTCTCCCTGGTGACGAGGGATTCCTGTTGGGAGCGGAGCTTCCTACCGTTGAGGTCGAGGAGGCAGAAACCCTGGGCAGAGACGTAGAGACGGGAGAAGTGCGCAGCGCTATAAAACACATGGCCAGGAACAAAACGCCGGGCACGGATGGGCTACCTGTGGAATTTTATGCGACCTATGCCGATACCTTGGTTCCCTGCCTGGTGGCAATGTACAATAGAGCGCTTCAAGAGGGTGTTCTCCCTGCCACCACACGCGAAGCCATCATAGTCCCCCTTCTCAAACCAGGCAAACCTGCCTGGGACCGCTCCTCATATAGGCCCCTCGCGATGCTTAATTTAGACTATAAGATCTTAAGTCGGGTATTAGCTAGTCGTTTGCTGCCTCATATGACGACATTGGTTCACGGTGATCAGGCCGGATTCATACCATCGCGGAATACAGCGATGAACGTTCGCAGACTCATGCGAATCTTGGGGTCCGACTCCTATGATGTGGATCGGGCCTGCATTTTTGCGGTCGATATTGAAAAGGCCTTTGATAGTCTGGAGTGGCCTTACCTTTTCAATGTATTGCGAGCATTCGGCCTAGGAAAGCTTTGTCCGATGGACGGCGCTGTTGTACAGTGCTTCCACAGCTAGAGTCCGGACGGGGGCCTGATTTCTGCCGCCTGTGGAGTTGCCCGGGGGACGAGACAAGGGTGTCCGCTGTCCCCTCTATTATTTGCCCTGGTGATGGAGCCTATGGCTGCCCAGGCTAGGACGGGAAGATATTACTCGGGTCTATTGGTGGGGGGACACCTCCAGTATATAGCGCTGTATGCAGATGATTTACTCATGTTCTTGCGAGACTCCGGGGAGGCACTGCGGGGAGCGAGGAATTGTTAGAGACCCTGGGGAGATTGGCGGGGCTGCGGGTGAATTGGGCCAAGTCGTGTTTGTTTCCCGTCAAGGCGGACAGAGTGGACCCGCAAAATGAGGGGGGAGTTTCCTGGGAACCTCGCTGCTTGTCATACCTGGGGACCCGGATTTATCACGATCCTACCGATCTCGTAGAGGGTAATGTGGGACGGGCGCTGCGCAGCACTAAAACCTGCTTCGACTTCTGGGGAACTCTTCCATTATCTGTGGCGGGTAGAGTGGCACTGGTGAAGATGGTCACTCTGCCCAGGTTCCTCTATTATTTTGGGACGCTCCCCATTTGGATCCCCAGTAGGTTTTTCACCCAGCTTAACTCTTTAATTACCGGTTTCTTGTGGGGGACTGGGAGACGGAGGGTCGCCCTGACCACTATGCAACGGCCCAGGGCAGAGGGGGGCCTTGCGTTGCCAGATTTTGAGGCCTATTACCACGCTGCGCAACTCCAATGGTTTACAAAATGGGTGGCGGACCATATCCGACACCCGGAGGCTTTGGATGGGTCTGATCCGAGTTGGCGACTGTTGTCCTATGTTCTCCTGCGTGTACCAATAAGGGGTGGGCTGATGCCGCCGGATCTGCGAGTGGTGCGACAGTGCTGGACGCGCATGGCCAGGAGGGTGCGCGTTAAGATCCCGTACGCACCTGAGATCCCGCTGGGGATGTGCGAGGTGCTGCCCCATGGGGGCGACTGGAGTAAACTGCAGTCCTGGGGGAGGCAGGAGTCCTCACACTGGGAGACCTTTACGAGGATGGCAATCTCCTCCCATTCAACGATTTCCGAGAGCGCCACGCCTTACCGCGAGGAGATTTTCTATTCCATGCGGCCCTGACAGCGGCAATCAGAAGGCATTGGCGGCGGGGCCTGGAGGAGCCCGACACGTCTCTTGCCTGTCAATATGTGGTGCTAGCAGCGGGTACCCTTAAAGCGGTAACTTGTCTTTATCAGCGGCTTACCCAGGACTTGCGTCAGCCCTTAACGGCGCTGCGACTCAAATGGGAGGAGGATCTGGGGGAACCTATTAGGGGAAAAACCTTGGGCGGCAGTTGTCGAGCGGGCGTGGAAGAGCTCCCGGAATGTGCGCTTCCAGTTGATCCAATTTTATGTCTTACATAGGGCATACCTGACACCTGGCAAAATTAACGACTATTATGGGGCATCATCTACCTGTCCCCGTTGTAATGTTGAGGGGCAAGGTTTCTACACATGTTTTGGGACTGCCCAGTACTGGGGGACTATTGGCGTGGGGTGACGGCTGCGCTGGCAACTGTGACGGAAAGGGACATAGATATGACGCCTCGGGCTTGCTTATTGCACTGGTTTCCGCACACTGCCAAGACCAAAATCACCAGTAAGTTCATTGATTTGGGGCTGGTCCTTGCAAAAGGGAACTTACTGCGCACTGGAAGGGGAGGCAGGGGCCCGTCTTGGCGCGCTGGCGCACGGAACTAGTGAAATGGGCGGAGAGTGAAGGGAACTGTAGGCTGGGCATGGCCAGGCGCACTGGGAACGAGAAGACCATGGAGATGGCTAGAGCGTGGGTGGCGCTCGTACACCTGCTTAAACACCCAACTATAGATGGCGAGACTCTACTAGATGAGATGGAGGGCACTCAGGCGGATGGTGTGACCGCCCCTTGATGGCAGGGAGGCATGGGACGAAGGTTGGGGCTCCCGCAGAGTCTTTTCCTCGATGTGCCCGGGCTACCCTAGGTTAGGACCTACGAAGCAAGGATTCTGGTGGGCGGTGTAGGAGATCTAATTGATTCCCTGGGTATTTCAACGGTCAGCGGCATGCTTGGGGGGTGGAAGGGGGGTCTTACTTGGGGGTTTTGGGACTGAGTGGGGAGGGAGGGCGTTGGGGGTTTCTTATGTGGCTCTACACTAGAGGAATACATCCTGCCTGGAGATGGGCCGAACTGCGTGCTGGGATGACTGTGGGAGGAGGGCCGAAACTTGCTTGAATACTCTCGAAACCCTGTAGGACTTATTGGGGTGCAGTTAGTGCTGGAGTGGGTGCAAGCCTACCACCATTTATAATTGTAATGTACGTCCATATTTCAGTTATTGTCCTATGTTGCTCATGGAATAATATGTATGGCATTTTCAGAAAACCAATAAAAACTTGTTTTAAAAAAAAAAAAAAATTAAAAACAAAAAAAAAAAATGGGAGATATCGGGCAGGCACAAACAAAAGTGGCTTTAATAAAGTCAACAATATTGGACATCTCGGTGAAAAAAGCGGCAGGAAAATATATAGCCTGGCGTACTAAAATGTACGAATGTAGCGAGAGAGTTGGACACCTTCTAGCGCTGCGCACTAGACAGCGGGTGATTCAGGGGGGAATTGAGGAAATTGAGGATCCCTTGGTTGACTTAGTCTCTGAGCCCTCGTACATACGGGCTGTATTCCAACGATTTTATGAGCATCTATATACTGAAGAAACAAATTGTTGTGAAAAAGAAATAGAGGATTATTTGGTCGGATTACATGGGGAGAATTTATCGTTAGAGGAAAGGGAAGCGCTGGAGGCACCTATCACGGAGGAGGAAGCTGGGGCGCGATTCAATCCCTCGTGATTGGGAAGGCGGTAGGAACAGACTCTATTCCTGGGGAATTTTATAAAAAACTTGCTCCCTGCCTACAGGAACTGATGAAGGATGTCTTTTTAGAGGCTCAAGCGGGTCAGGGGGCACCTGACTCTTGGAGATCGGCCAATATATTTGTATTTCCCAAAAAGGACAAGCCAGCTAAGGAGCTGGGGTCCTATCACCCTATCACGCTAATAAATAGCGATGTAAAGGTGTATGCTAAGATCTTAGCTAAATGACTTGCAGGGATAATAAAGAAATTGGTTTCCCCAGCTCAACACAGGTTTGTCCCCGGCCGCAGCACCATTGACCATGTTCAACGGGCAATTGCGCTCTTTGATGCCGCACGGATTGCCGGAGACCCTATGGCGCTAATTCTGCTGGATGCTGAGAAAGCCTTTGATAGGTTCTCCTGGCATTTTCTTTGGGCAACTTTAGAGAGCAGAGGGCTAGGAAAAGGCTTTATCAAGGCCATTGCAATAATGTATAATAATCCAGTGGCCAGAGTAGCGATAATGGGAGAGATGTCGGATCCAGTTTTGATTAGTCGGGGGACTCGCCAGGGCTGTCCATGTTCCCCCCTATTGTTTGCTTTATACATTGATCCATTAGTCAGAAAGATTGAAGGTAATAACGGGATCTTAGCAATGCATAGTAACGGGGGGATTCTAAGATCCTGGCCTATGCCGACGATCTAACAATTGTCACTTCTAGCCCTGCAGGAGTAATTGAAAAGGAAGCTGACGTCTTTGGGCATATTTCTGGCTATCAGCTTAACCAAAGTAAGACCCAAATTGTGGTCAGTAAGGGGCTACAGCTGAATAATTCGCAGGTAGTACAGAAGGTGATGTATCTTGGGGTTGAACTTATGGCAGACGTGACAACAATTGTTGAAACAAATATGGGCCCGCTCCTCCCAAAAGTTAAAACGGATTTTGCTGAGTTGGATAACCTCAAACTTACGCTGTTATTAAAATGCTATTTTTGCCAACAAATTTATACTTTTTCAGGGCCATTCCTTTGACCATAGACAGTTGCTGGTTTAAGTCCTTGAACCAGATGGTATCTAGATTCCTGTGGGCTAACTGCCGCCCTCGAAGAATGCTAAAATTTTTAACGCTCCCAAGGGATAGAGGTGGGTGGGCTATCCCTAAATTCCAGCTATATCATTGGGCTTCGGTATTATATAAAATGGGTATCCTACTCAATGGGGAAAAGGCTAGGTCAAAGGGGGCATCCTTCTCCTTAATATATGAGCTATTACTAGGAAGGGAGGCTAGCGGGTGTCTTTTGCATCATACTGAATTCAACTATTACAAAAGGGTTAAGTTTAAGACCCTGATTTGTGCGTTTAAAGTTTGAACTTCGGTCCAGAAAAGACTTAGGGGTCGATTACGATGTCGGGCGGATCGCCATAATCGCCCGTCCGCCAACAAATTCCCCCCACCATATTACCATGGCGGAGGGGAGCCCGGCAGACGGTAAGACCGTCCGCATGTTTTCAGCCCGGCCGAACAGTCGACCGGGCGGAAAAGGGTTTAATATGGTGGCGGTGTCTGCAAGACACCGCCATCCATATTATGATGCCGGCGGAGATGAGCCTTTCCAAGGTGGCGTCGCCGCCATGGAAAGGCTCGCGGTCTTTGCTGTTGGGGGCCAGTTGCGGGCCCCCAGGGTGTTGGGGGGGGTGGGGCTGCACATGGGGGGTACCTATGGTACCCCCTGCATCTGCATGCACAAGGTGGCAGGCACCGCGCGGTGCCTGTCACGTTGTGCATGCAGATGCACTAACATGCATTTTCATTTTCACCGTGGCGGTGGCATCCTAATCACATGTGCGGGACACGCCGCACACATAGCGAGCGGTCCCATTTACCGGGCGATGGCGGGCGGGCGGACAAAGTCCGCCCGCCATCATAATCGGCCCCTTGGTTTGGGACTTATTAACGCCTATACCCCAATGTACAATAATGAGTCACTCCCTGGTATCTTCGATGACGGACATATGAAATGTTGGTATAATAAAGGAGTGAGGATGATTGGTGATGTTATGGACAAGACGGGGGTAGTACTATTTGATCTGATTAAGGATAGAAATGGGGTGGAGAATAGACAATTCTTCAAATATCTTCAGATAAGAGATTTCTTAGCAAGAAAGGTGGGGGTTGTTGCGGCTTCGCCAGGGTGACACTGGTGGAGGTGCTGCTTAAAGGGTCAACCAAACTTGGCGGGATGTATAAGATACTGAATGAGACGATGCCAAATGATTTGACCAAGCATTGTGATCGCTGGCAGGAACTTCTACAGGTGGGATTTGGAGAAGTCGAAGACTCGCTACACTTGGCACAAACATCATTGATTGCGGCTAACCTCCAGCTGCAGTGTTTTAAAACATGGCTTAACCTATATATCACACCGGCTAAGATCGCAAAATGGGGAAGACTGGCTGGGTCATCCTGCCCTCGCTGCGGCTATCAAGCAGCTGATAGTGTGCATATGTTTGCATCCTGCCCCGGCTTGGATACTGTTAAAAGAGATGTCTGTGCCATTCTGGAATCTCAATTGGGGCAGAAAATAGATATGTCATCACAACTGATTGTACTAGGGGTGGGTGCTACTTTACTATCGGGGCAGGTGCAGGCATTCTTATACATTGCTATGACGGTATTTAGACTCTGCTTAGCCACCCACTGGCTGGATCCAGTCCCACCAACCAGCCAACAGTGGTTGGGCAGATTCTTGGCGGTGTATCGGCTGGAAACAGCAGTTTATGATAGGAGGGGGCGCAGGGCACAGAAAAGAGGGTTTGAAATTTGGGCGCCTTTTAGAAGATGGTCCCACGAGGGGGAGGAGATGGGAACTAATGAGGCAAATAGTGTATAGGATGTGGTGGTAATCTTTAGACGGCAATGATCAAAGGGAGGATCTCCTGGAGAATAGAAGGGGTTTCTACTGAAGGAGTGTAACATTATTAGCAGCATGTATATACTCTCAAGTATAATTGCCCGATATGTTATGCAATGAAGATATAATTATATTTAATGAAGTTATGATATCATCGTTAATGCCACCCTCTTATCAATGGAAGAACTGGTTATTTCTGTTGGGACTTCTGCAACCAGGGGGGGAGTGGGGGAGGGGCAAGGGGAGGGATTGATAACTCTTCTGTTTCTTTTTTTGGCATATACTTTCAAGTTTTGTATATATTATGAGAACCACAATAAAGAATTATTAAAAAAAAAAAAAGGAAGTCAGGTGGGTGATAAAGGAGGGCTTCTGAAAATGAGAAAGTTGCTGTTATTTTTATAGAAAAGACCAATCCCTCAATGATTCCAATATCCTCTATTTTAAACATCAAATAGGTGTAGTTGAAGTGCAAAATTCCTGCAATGCAACCCCCTGTTTTACCCTCATTGTTTAAATGTTGCAAAAAGAAGCCTGGGGAATAGCTAATGGAATATCAGGTGTTGAACTTTCCTTTAACCATGTTTCTCTAAGGAGTACAAAATCCCATGTATTTTCTGAAAGTAAATCATAAGTATCAAAAGCATGTTTGGGGAGGGATCTGCAATTAATAAAGCATGCTGCTAAAGAAACCTGTGAAGGGAAATGCTTAAAGGTGAATTCATATTTAATATTATTTAGTTCATGTCTGGTATTAGAGTAAGTAGGAAATCTATCAGCTATGTTAACACTGTATAGATTAAACCTATTAAAGTGGGAATATACCTTTCCCTGTAGTGCTCAGAGCTCTTCCTTTGAATAGGTGAGGTTAATGGTGGGCTTGCCTGCAAAACTGGCAGCATGGCATGATCAAAGAGCGGACAGGTGCATAGGGGCTTGCCTTTGGTGTGCCTTCGGCGCACCAGTGGCACATTCGCTGCACGTTCAAGGCATTGCTGCCTTAATATAGGAGAGTTGAGCACCCTAAAATGGAATCTCCCCAACCTGGAAAAATGCCCACTCCGCTCCCAGACCAAGGAACAGAAGAGTGCCTTCAATGCAAATAGTTTAGTTCCTTGGGTGTAAGCTGGAGAAGAATTAGTATTCCTAGCCTCTTCAATCTAGAAGGGCCAGAACAAAATGCTCAAAATACGCAAAACAAATTAACAATTCCTCTAAAAACAAATGTGGCTTAAAAAATGCAGGCACTAAAAATGCTAATCATTAAAAAATTCACCAAAGGTAAAAAAAAGTTTCCAGAATTTGGCCTGTAAACAATATTTCCCCCAAACCACTCACTCCCATAATATGAATAATCAAGCAATTCTATGGATCCTCAGGCTACTAACCTACCTGTCAATAATATGATGTACATGAAAGTTGTGCTGAAAATGTGTCTTCAAGTTTGTCCATTCAATGAAACATGTCATACTTTTTAAATTCTTTGGACCTGATTACAAGTTGGGCGGTTAATTCTGAACTGTGCGTAAACCCCTGTTTACACAAAGGTTGGAGTTATGAGTCGTTAGGTGAAAATCACTATCTCGCTTGGACGGTTCACGCTATGAAGAAAACTGAAAAGGCTGTAGAGATATGTCAATTCCCAGGAAGGGGCATGGCTGATTTACATTTTGTTATTACTTTTCCAATAGTGCTGAAATGCTTTGCTGGTTTTTAATAGGAACATTTGTCTGTTAATGTATATAATTAGCCCTTTAAAAAATTATTTAAAAAAATTACAGTATATAACTTGCACTATCTGATGACCAGCCCCTGAAATTTGATTGTAATGTTTTAAATTCTTAATATATTTTGTATGGTTGCTTTTATATCTGTGGATGATATATGCCACTTTTATGTATTATACCTATCTTTGTCTCTTTTATGTGTTTGAGCAAAAATCCGACTAAATATTTTGATGATGACGATGCGTTGTTAGATATTTAACGCAAATAAAATAAATAACTCAACCCAAATAAATAAATAACTCAACCTTCGTTAGATACTGCCGAAATGTAACAGAGGAAAACCCTACAGTATTCACTGTATCATGTGGATTTTGGTGTGTTAAATTACAAAATCAGCAGGTTATTTCCCACCAACTCGTAATAGTTGGTATTTATTGCACTCGATAAATAATGTACCTCGTGGTATTGTTATTTATCATGTGCAATAAATACCACCTATGCTGGTAATCAGGGCCTTTCTTATTAACCCCTCAGTGGAGCCTCTTCCATGCCTACTTTCACTCGTCACCACTCCTCTGCTCTCCGACTACCTCCCTCCTTAACAGTCTAATTTCCCTCCTTATGGCTATCTCCTAACCCGATCTTCTACTTCATCTTCTTCTCTGTGTATTTTTGTGTTCTTTGGCGAGGTACCCCATCCCCAAACCACCCTCCCGCTCACCCCTGTGCCTATCTTTTGCACCACTTAGGGGTCGATTCCGATCTCGGCCGGTAGGGCACCTAACAGTGGGCCCGATTCACAGAACTAACTTACGACAAAATCCTAAACTTACTACCATTTTGGTATTCACAGAATTAACTTACTCATTTTGGTATTCACAGAATAAACTTACATCATCAAATAGCTTTATTCGACGTTTTCAGTCATAAAAGCACACAATGTACACAAAACATTAAAAGACAATAAAATACCATTAGATAATGCATAAAATACCATAAAAACATTAATTACAATTATAAATTCATGACATTTCTTCAATATATGACAAAGAGAAACTCACGCTGAACATACTATAAATTTCGAGACCCAAAATGTTTTCCTGTCTTTAAAGGCTACAATTATTAAAATATTTACCAAAATACATAGCTTTAGTGGCAACCGACTTTAAGTTCATAATAATATTTTTGACCCCCACAATAAAACTATACAATACAGCCATCCTGCCTATCAATTCAGTATCTTTTTCTAAGCCTTCTAAAATCACACATCAATTTTTCGTTGCGAACATGCCCTGATTATCCAGGCCCACCCCAGGAATTTAGCCATTGCTATGGCTATTGCTTCCTTGGTATCACTTCTTAATATTCTGACTGCTTAAATCGCACCTCTTGTTCCCAATAACTTGCATATAGGGCGCAACCAGGCCCGGCGTGGGGCATGGTAACCTGCACATTCAAACAAAAAATGGCCCATTGTTTCCTTTTTAATCATACAGACTGGGCACAACTCAATATGTGCATTAGACCACTTGTTTGTGAAAACTCTTATAGGCAAAGTACCTATCCTGAACTGAAAATACAGTTTCCGCTCTAGGGGTTTAAGAATGCAGTCCCAATAATGTTCAAACTTCGGCATAGATTTATGCTCTAGAAAAAATCCCGTTAGGGATGAGGGATCAAACCTAGCTTCCATACAGTTAAGGACCTTTTCCCAGTATTTAACCTTTAAAATCTTTTTGGGTGGGAAAACATTGTTTTTCGGGTCCTCCCATAATTGGCTCATGCCAAGTTCCACCAAAGATCGTTTTAACTCCCTGAGCCATTTTATCTGGTGCTGCGTGTCTGCCTTAATTACGTCTAAAAATCCAGCTGCATAATCTGCTAGTTCTGGGGTGGACCACAGCCTGCGCCAATACAAAAGAGGGCGAATTTTTGCTAGATGTACTATAGGCTTCCTCCCCAAATCATACAACAGTGGATATACAGGTGTACTTTGCGGCAGACGAGTAATATGCCTAAAAAACTTGTTTTCGGAGATTGAGAGTTTAGATAAATCCTCATATCCCCAGAGCTCAGCACCATACAATGCAGAGCCCATCACCTTCATATTATATATTTCTAGAACTGGACTTATTGGCTTGTGGAAAGAGGAATTAAATTCTCTTTGGAGTGCTCCTGTTAATTGCCGATGTTTTAGGGTTGAGATGTCAAGCTGGTGCGCCCATTTTAGCCCTTCCTGAATGATCACTCCCAAATAGGTAAATTCCTTGACTTGCTCTAGTAGGAGATTACTCATATATATACCTCCCCTAAAATAGAATAAACTTACTCAATTTTCAATTTCAAAAGACTTTATTCGGTGAACAAACGTTTACCATAAAAGTACATTGCATAAAAAATTCCAAGCAACTTAAAACCATTAAAAACTGATCCCATCTACATAATCATGGTTTTACGAAGTTTAGAAACATCTTTTAAAAATTCAATCATTGAAGCAATAACTAAAACATCATCTAAAATTTGCAACATTACGAAAGCAGATAAGCAATGTCTTTGACCATTTTTTCTTAAAATTGGTAAAATCCACTTCCGTCTAGCATTAATATAAAATTTGCAAAAAAACACGATGTGCAAAGTAGATTGTGCGGCAGTATCGTCACATGGACATTTGCATAAGTATTTAGACCAATCATTCTGTTCGGGGAAACTAACCAAACGAAAGAAAATATTCAGTCTGAAACGCGTCAATAAAAATCTCTCATAATCGTTCATTACCAATAAAATATATGGTTGTATTTTGGGCAACGGTGTTATCAAGTAGTGTGCCATTACAGAGACCTTTCTAGCTTCTAGCAAGGCTCTTTGTTCACCAAGATAACGTAAACAAGTGGCTTTAAATTCCTTTCTTGAAACATTATGCATAGATTCTGGGTAATTAAAAAATGTTATATACCCCAGATTAGTTAGGAAAATTTTAATATATTCCAACCAACTGATACGTCCTTTCCTGTCCAAGCTCAATACATCTTTCAAAACAGATCGGTTAAACTCGGTCTCATCCGTGGTCCACACTTTATACCACAGCATCAATGGTTGGATTTTTATAATATCTTCAAGGTATAACATACCCAGTTCAAGATGGCAAATCGCATTTGAGGTACTTTGCGGGATCGCTAAAAGAAATTTAAGAAATCTATTTTCAGCCACTTGTAAGATACTAACGTTAACATGCCCCCAAAGGCCCGCCCCATATGTTGCAATTGCCACACATTTAGCCTTATATATTTCGATTAAAACCGCGGGTGATCGTTTCCCCATTTTCCTACTAAATTTAAGAAGAGCCATAATCGAATTGATAAAAAGCAACTTCCGTGTTTTAACCGCTTGGAGCCAATTTCCCCTAGAGTCAAATAATATTCCCAAATACGAAAAAAAATTAATATGCTCTATAGGCTTTGAATCTATAAAAAGGGTCCTGGTGTTCTTTATACTTTTAGAGCCACAAAACATTGTAAAAGTTTTAGAACAATTTACAATCAAACCTAGGCCGGACATAAATTTAACAAGCGAGTTGACTACCCTTTGAAGGCCTAGTGGGGTACGTGAGATTAATACTGCATCATCCAGCGTACAAGAGGGCAGGGACCGGACGAGTTTTGATCATCGGCAGGTCCCTGCACTCCTGCACAAGCTTTTGTTCCAAACCATTTATATAAAGTGTGAAGAGGAACGGTTGCAAGTATACATCCCTGCCTAACACCCTTTCCAACTTGAAAGTGCTTAGTACATTCACCGTTCCTCCCATATCGAACCCTCGCTTGTGCCCGTGAATAAAGCTGTTTTAAAAACGCAATAATTACAATATCCACACCCATTCCATTTAGAAGTCGCCACAGCTTTTCATGGATCACACAGTCAAAAGCCGTGGTCAAATCAACAAAAGTTAAAAACAAGTTTTCATTTTTTGCCCTATTATATTTTTCTAAAATGATAGATAAATTAAGACCTTGTTCAATCGTACCCCGACCTTTACGAAATCCATATTGTAAATCACTAATAATGGCATGATCTTCTGCCCAATCTTGCAATCTTTCAAGTAATATCCTTCCTACTATTTTAATTGTCGAATCTAGCAGGGAAATTGGGCGGTAGCAGGCTGGGTTGTCCCTATCTCCTTTTTTAAAAATTGGGACGATAATAGAATCATACCAGGTAGGGATAAATCCATTAACACCACATGCGTTAAAAACCTGGGTCAGAAGAGGTCCCCATAACTCTAAATTGGACTTGAAAAGATCAACCGGGACGCCATCCAGACCCGGTGCTTTACCCCCCGCACTCATTTTTATAGCCTTGATAACCTCGCTTAAAGAAAATTGTAAAGAAGGAAGAGACTCATGATGCAGGGACTCTGAATTCACTATATTAGTATTTTGGACCTGTACCTGTTGTTCAGTACTCGAATACAACTTAGAAAAATGAGCTATCCACTCAGTCTCAGTAATTGAAATCTCCAAAGCAAAATGATCTTTTTCATCAAAGAGTGGAGCATTGACTACCTTCCAAAAAGCCGTGGGGTCACGATCCATAGAGGCCCTTCTAAGACTTTCCCAGGCCTCATCTCTTAGAATCTTTTTCCTTTCTTTAATGGTTTTATTATATACCATTCTTGCCTCTCTAATTTCCCCCTGTTTTTATTTTCCTCCATTAAACACAGCTTTAAGCTTTTATATGCTTTAGTACATCTATGGTCAAACCAGCCTTGTTTCGCCTGTTTGCCTCTCTTAGTGGTTCTATACATGGAATCCTTTATCTCTTTAGATACTTTGACAAAATTATCTATAATATCCTGTTTAGAACTATTCTCATCTAGGCAAATCGCAAAACTGTCCCTGCATTTAGTAATAATGAAACTTATAAAGATTTCCGGTAGCAATTTCGTCCACTTAATTGCGTAACCATTTTGTCTATTTGTAACTACATTTTCCACCCTATGTGTTAAATCAGTCTTTGAATTAAAACCTTTTTTATGGGCTTATATGTCTATGCTAATTGGAAAATGGTCACTTAAAATAACGTTATGTCTAATAAAATCGCCCACTCTCTTTGCATGGGTATTAGAAATCAAAATAAAATCAATAGTTGAAGATAATCCACGGCCGTTAAATGTTGGACTAAATGCGACAGTTGGTGTACATAACATGTTAGCAAAACCTAAGTCATTTTGAAACAATAAGTCGTTTAAACGCTCTCCCAAAAATGTATGTGCGAAATGAGCAAAACCCTGACCCTTTTCAAATTGAAATCCACAAACACCTTTGTCCGAGTATTGACATAACGGGGAATTAAAATCCCCTCCCATGATAACTAACGTATCTTTAGATGAGCGTATTTGCATATTATGCAATTCATTTGTTAAACCATTTAAAGTATCATCAGTTCTCTCAAGCGGTACATTATTATAAAAATTCACCATAATAACATAAATCGCTCGATCTAAAAACAGCCTAACAATTTGATAATAGGGATTAATAACATTTCTATCAAGAATCTTAAAGTCAAGATAATTTGAAACATATAAAGAAAGACCCCCTTTTGCTCTACCATGTGGCGATGCCACTGCTGGGGAATGAAAAGTTCTAAAGCCATTAATATGGACTGGTTCCAATGTCCATGTTTCCTGCAAGAATAATATATCAAAATTTGTCACAAACTTAACCCATACACTATTACGCACTTTATTTTTTAATCCTGCCACATTCCAAGAAAGGAACCTGCGCTTATGGATTTTTACTTTAGATCGTCTATTATTCAACAACTGTTCTCCACATACCATCACAACTGGGTTATATTCAAGAACAGTATCTTGTTCAACTAAGTCACTAATTTCCATCTGCAATATATCTAAATTAGAACTGACCTTTTGAAACTTACTCATTTTGGTATTCACAGAAGAAATGTGTAACTTACACATTTTGTGTAACTTACACATTTTGTGTAACTTACACATTTTGTGCAACTTACTCATTTTGGTATTCACAGAAGGCACTTACTCATTGATGAGTAAGTGCCTTCTGTGAATACCAAAATGAGTAAGTTAATTCTGTGAATACCAAACTTGTTGTAAGTTCATTCTGTGAATACCCAAATGTGTAAGTTCATTCTGTGAATACCAAAATTGTTGTAAGTTCATTCTGTGAATACCCAAATGTGTAAGTTCATTCTGTGAATACCAAAATTGTTGTAAGTTCATTCTGTGAATACCCAAATGTGTAAGTTCATTTTGTGAATACCCAAATGTGTAAGTTCATTCTGTGAATACCAAAATTGTTGTAAGTTTAGGATTTTGACGTAAGTTAGTTCTGTGAATCAGGCCCACAATTCGTCCGGAAAAAATACCAGCCGAATGCATGTTTCCCGACCGATTCGTACACTCGTCCGGACGAACAAGTACGATGCGTATAACAACTCATTTTCCGAGCGAGCCGTACTCACCCAATCCAGCTCCTGTTCCCCGCCCGAGCCGGATCCGTGAACGCCGAATCGAGCCGCACGGAAGCAAATACACAGCACCTTCGGGCCGGACTAGTACGATGCGCAATCCGTACGCGCCGAACCCGTCGCTACGTCCGGCACGTTTGAGCATCCGGGCGAGCCGTACATAAGCTCCGTTTCGCGCCACAAGACGATCCACGGCTACGAGACGAACAAGCCTGCTACGAGTACGACTCGAAGACACGAGAAACCCGAACGAGACGATCCAAGCATGAATCCCATTGCGCAGGTCCTACCTATACTCTACATCTATTACCGGGACCGGCACGGACGCGTACAGCGCAGACTGTAAGTCAAACACCAACAATACAAACAAACGACACGTACCCGAAATATGTCACACACACATAGGGATGCACAAATAACGTACACTAGCAACAGCAGAACCATAGGGGTGGGATGGCCAACACCAATGCCATACACACCCATAGGGGGATGGATGCCTACCACCAACACCACCCTACCACCACCCCTACTCAGGGGGGCCTGGATGCCTGCCACTACTACCATCCCCACCCTTAGGGGTATGGATGCCTACCACTACCACCATCACTACTCAGGGGGGCATGGATGCCTACCACTACCACCACCCCTACTCAGGGGGGCCTGGATGCCTGCCACTACTACCATCCCCACCCTTAGGGGTATGGATGCCTACCACTACCACCATCACTACTCAGGGGGGCCTGGATGCCTGCCACTACTACCATCCCCACCCTTAGGGGTATGGATGCCTACCACTACCACCACCCCTACTCAGGGGGGCCTGGATGCCTGCCACTACTACCATCCCCACCCTTAGGGGTATGGATGCCTACCACTACCACCATCACTACTCAGGGGGGGCTGGATGCCTACCACTACTACCATCCACACTCATGGGGGGATGGATGCCCACCACTACCACCACCCCTACTCAGGGGGGCCTGGATGCCTGTCACTACTACCATCCCCACTCATAGGGGGCTGGATGCCTACCACTACTACCATCCCCACTCATGGGGGGATGGATGCCTACCACTACCACCACCCCTACTCAGGGGGGCCTGGATGCCTGTCACTACTACCATCCCCACTCATAGGGGGATGGATGCCTACCACTACTACCATCCCCACTCATGGGGGGATGGATGCCTACCACTACCACCACCCCTACTCAGGGGGGCCTGGATGCCTACCACTACCACCACCCCTACTCAGGGGGGCCTGGATGCCTACCACTACTACCATCCACACTCATGGGGGATGGATGCCCACCACTACCACCACCCCTACTCAGGGGGCCTGGATGGCTGTCACTACTACCATCCCCACTCATAGGGGGCTGGATGCCTACCACTATTACCATCCCCACTCATGGGGGATGGATGCCTACCACTACCACCACCCCTACTCAGGGGGCCTGGATGCCTGTCACTACTACCATCCCCACTCATAGGGGGATGGATGCCTACCACTACTACCATCCCCACTCATGGGGGGATGGATGCCTACCACTACCACCACCCCTACTCAGGGGGGCCTTGATGCCTACCACTACCACCACCCCTACTCAGGGGGGCCTGATGCCTACCACTACTACCATCCACACTCATGGGGGGATGGATGCCCACCACTACCACCACCCCTACTCAGGGGGGCCTGGATGGCTGTCACTACTACCATCCCCACTCATAGGGGGCTGGATGCCTACCACTACTACCATCCCCACTCATGGGGGGATGGATGCCTACCACTAACACCACCCCTACTCAGGGGGGCCTGGATGCCTGTCACTACTACCATCCCCACTCATGGGGGGATGGATGCCTACCACTACCACCACCCCTACTCAGGGGGGCCTGGATGCCTGTCACTACTACCATCCCCACTCATAGGGGGATGGATGCCTACCACTACTACCATCCCCACTCATAGGGGGATGGATGCCTACCACTACTACCATCCCCACTCATGGGGGGATGGATGCCTACCACTATCACCACCCCTACTCAGGGGGGCCTGGATGCCTACCACTACCACCACCCCTACTCAGGGGGGCCTGGATGCCTACCACTACTACCATCCACACTCATGGGGGGAAAGATGCCCACCACTACCACCACCCCTACTCAGGGGGGCCTGGATGGCTGTCACTACTACCATCCCCACTCATACACTCATAGGGGGCTGGATGCCTACCACTACTACCATCCCCACTCATTGGGGGATGGATGCCTACCACTACCACCACCCCTACTCAGGGGGGCCTGGATGCCTACCACTACCACCACCCCTACTCAGGGGGGCATGGATGCCTATCACTACTACCATCCACACTCATGGGGGGATGGATGCCCACCACTACCACCACCCCTACTCAGGGGGGCCTGGATGCCTGTCACTACTACCATCCCCACTCATAGGGGGCTGGATGCCTACCACTACTACCATCCCCACTCATGGGGGGATGGATGCCTACCACTACCACCACCCCTACTCAGGGGGGCCTGGATGCCTACCACTACCACCCCCCCTACTCAGGGGGGCCTGGATGCCTACCACTACAACCCCCCCTACTCAGGTGGGCCTGGATGCCTGTCACTACTACCATCCCCACTCATAGGGGGATGGATGCCTACCACTACTACCATCCCCACTCATGGGGGGATGGATGCCTACCACTAACACCACTCCTACTCATAGGACGGGTAATGCATGACACAACTAGCATACTCCCACATAAGAAATGACAGAAGATTACATCCCCCCAACACCATGACAAGTGTGTGTAGTCTATGTCAAATGCCTAAAACACTGAACATGACATTGAACATACAATGTGACCCCCTAGCACATGTGTCACACAGAAATGTGTGTGGCCTCCACAATGCAAGCCAACCATGGCCACTGTGGCAATGGGCTCGAACACCCCATCACCACAGTGACCAAAAGGGAAGTGTGCTATCCATAGCTGATGCACATTTTGAACAGTGTGGCAATGGGGCCTAAAGCCCCATCACCACAGTGACCAAAAGGGAAGTGTGGTGTCCATAGCTGATGCACATTTTGAACAGTGTGGCAATGGGGCCTAAAGCCCCATCACCACAGTGACCAAAAGGGAAGTGTGGAATCCATAGCTGATGCACATTTTGAACAGTGTGGCAATGGGGCCTAAAGCCCCATCACCACAGTGACCAAAAGGGAAGTGTAGTCATGGCTAAAGCTGCCAAAGCCAAACTGCATGGATGAATCCTGGTCACACAACAACAAACACATCAGTGGCATAGTAGTGCTTGTGTCCCATAGCAACATAGATTGGTCGAGGGAAACAGTGCAGTGTCACTGAAACATCGTTTTGGCCATGTGCATACAAACATCACCCATGGGGGCCCACATTGTCAACATTCACAAATAACACAATAACAGAAGTGACCATCATAATGCTGACCCACATATCTGCACCAATGGACACACAAATGTAGATATCCTGTGGAGACTGTAGATGTCAGGTGAACAAATACCATACCATGGCAGCAATGGGACATACAAACCATGATTATTGTGCTGACTGATGACCTAGGAGTCCCAGGGACAGCAGGGGAAAGCCAACAAACAACATACAGCCAATGGCACACTCAAGATATGCCAATGCAGTGGTTCAAAGGCACAAACACAAACAGGCAGACTCACACTGCATATCAAACACAACAGGTGATGGGGGTGTGTGCCAGTGTCCCCAGGCAACCACACAACACATGAGGAGGCCTGAATTCCAACCACACAGATGTGTATACAGTGCCATACAAAAGTTACTCATGGATCGGATACCCCTATGTGGGCAATCAGGAATTGTTAGATGAGAGGGAGCACAAATTACACATGTCACACAAGCTTGTAGGAACAGCAACTAACACAGCAAGAGACAGACCCACCACAGCACAACCCCCAGGGACCCCACATTGTGCTGACACTAGCCTGCATGATAATCCCACTGTGATGACAAAGTTAGATGTCGTTCACACTGTGAACCACAGCCATGTGTCCTGAGCAACTAACTACCATCACACCTACACAAGCTCCAATCAATCAGCACGGCCTGCCAGCCAAGGCCAATATGGAGGTAGGGGTCTAGCCGTGCAACAACTCACTTTTGCACACACTCAACACCACACACCCTGATCTCCACCAATGTGCAGCAGTGAAGCTCACATGGACTGGTGACATTGGACATGATCCCATGACAATACCAGGGGTGGTGGTGGGAACTAAGGTGCAGAAACCCATCACACATGGCCAGTCAACAAGACTCGTCAATGTCTGACACACAGCACAGTATGCCGTACATGGGCATGATGTGAAATCCACCACAATCAATGGGATCCTGGCCATAGTCACACACCAACAAAGAAGCCAAGGTGACACACGAAGAACACACGTACACAACTTCCAACATTGCAGCTCTGACCCTGAGGAGTGGCAGCAGTCACACACACAACGTGTCACAATCACTGAAAGCTACCACAAACTGTAAATCACATGACTCGTGTAAACAACAAGTGCCAAGGGGAATCCTGAATGTGTCCCATCTGCGTTTGCCCACATCCCCAGCCCTGACAACAAAGACAACCTGGTATGACAACCTCATGAACATTAGTTTGCCATGCACCCACATCACGGAGAAACCAGGTCCAAGATGCTGGATGAACACAGAACAACTCAGCAAGCATCACAAACAGGAACATCCCTAGGGACACAGCCTGTGTAGGAAAAGGGAAGGGAACACACACAGACATGCTTACACAACACACAACACAGGCCCACGCAATGTCACCGGATTACACACTGCCATGAGGGCACTCCACTCCTGTGGAAGGTCCGCTGTGCCAAACCTTGTCTGTGCACGACCCAAACATGTCAGCAGAACACTCCGTCAGTGAGTCAACAACCACAACACACAGAAGGCTCTGCTCACATCAGCCTGGGTATGGGAGTGTCACGTCAGTCATCTGCACACACACAAAACACGTGTCAAGCAAGTTGCACTGTATACACAGATGAGTCCTTCGACATTGATGTGCAAAACTGCATGTCCAGTGGAGCTGGGCACACAGTCAGGGAAATCGGAACATTGAACAGTGGTAAGCCCACCAGATGTGCATCAGTGTAAGACAAAGATGTTCATTTACAAATGCAAAATGGACATCCCTGTGTCAAATGCTGAACATCACACCCTCAGACTGTAGCAAAGGATGCCATAGATCCAGACTACAACAGGACACATATCCCATGGACCACATGGAGTCCATCACTGCAACACTTCATTTTCCTGATGTGAACACTATTACAACTGCAAATGCAGGATGCTACTCATCCACATCATGTACATCAAAAGAAAACCCACAAGTAAACAAAAAGAGGCTTTATTCAGCAAATGTCAGGGTAAACACGGAAGTCCAAAAGAAACTAAGGCCAATGGCCAGTCCAAAATCACAGTCCCAACAGGGTGAGAAGTGACAACTGGTCACACATTGCTTGCCTGCACTGGTACGGTTAGGGGACATCCCCCTTGGAGGGGCATACAAGGGGCAGGCCAGGCACCGCAGGGACAGGATCAGGGGATGGCAGAGTGAGGCAGTGAAGGGGTGGTGGGTGCAGGAGTGTCACCGGCAACTGCAGTGGAGGTGTCTGACTCAGGGGGGGCCGGCACCACTGTGGTACACAAGTCAGTTGGTGTGGGTGCTGCAACCACTGCAGTGGGCTGGTCTGATGTAGTGGACTGGGTACCCACTGCAGTGCCCGAGTCAGACGTGGTGGTTGTGGACTCCACTGCAGTGCATGACTCCAAGGGAGTGGAAGGGTGGGCAGATGAGGTGGGCAGACCAGAGGGGGGGACCCGGTCTCCACAACAGTGCCACTAACAGGCAGAGCGTCTGGGTTGGGGGTGGAAGAGCAAGTGGCAGGGGGAGGGCCTAAGCAGTCTGGGGATGCAGTATCGGTGTGTGGGGGAACCTGGGGCAGGGTGTGGCGGGGGAACCTGTGCAGTGGTGGCCTGGGGGATGGAGGAGAGAGACTGGGCGGTGGAGCTGCGTGGTGGTGGTGGTGGGGTCTTGCTCTTCCTGGTCCGGGGGACTTCCTAATGGGGTCCTGTGACTGCCTGCGCCTGGGGGAGGGTGTCCGGGGGCGAGGGCACTCCCTCTGTGTGGGTGGACTTCCTCTTCCCCGGTATGCTGGATCAGCAGGATTGGAGGGGAAGAGGCCGAGGTCACACAGGAAGATCTGCTGTGTAGGTGGGGTAGCAGGCGAGGCAAGGGAAGGGGTCTTGGAGGGAGAGGATTTGGAGGACTGCGGAGTGAATGTGGATGCCTGTGTGTGTGTGTGTTCCCCATCCCCTGTGTCTGTGGTATCAGTCCCCTGAGGATGCTTGTGTGCATGTCTTGCCTTTCTCTTGGGTGTGTCTGTGCTGCTCGTGTCTGTGTGCTTGGGTGACTGTGCAGGTGTGCATGTGCTTTGGACAGGTAGGGGGCAGGAAGTGTGGATGGGGCAGAGGTGGGAGGGGTGAGGGACTGTTGGAGGAGGGACACTGCTGCCGTCAGGGAGGAGTCCATGGACTTATTGCTCCTCTGTAGGGCAGACATACCCGTCGAGATGCCCTCCATGAACGACACCAGCTGTGTCAACAGAGTGGTGTGTGCATGGAGGACACTCAGCATTGCTGTCTGCCCTACATGGAGCTGCCGAAGGAGGTACACAGACTCCTCACTCAGGGCAGCAGGGGACACAGGGGCAGGGGGTGCAGTGCCTGGCACGAAGGAGACACGCTCCCGAGCACGGGAGCCTCCACGGACCTCAGGAATGGGAGCCAATGGGAGGGCGGTGCTGGTGGTGGTGGTGGCGGGGCCAGACAGACTAGCTGGCCTTTGGTGGCTGCTGAGACCCGCCTCCACAAGGGAGTCATCCTCCGAGCTGCTGTGGTCCTCAGCTGAGGTGGATGGTGCTGAGGACTCCTCGGTGTGGCTCCCTCGCCCTCCATGCCACTGGGTCCCTCTGACCACTCGTCCGATGCTGACCCAGTCTGGCTCCGCTGCTCCTCTTGGTCCGTGGAGCTGTCCCCTCCTGTGGCCGTGGATGTATCTGCAAACAATTAGGGAAACAGACAAACATCAGTCACCTGCACTGACCGCACACACCACAGTAAGTACAGCACATTGCAGAGCAAGCCCTGGCATCCTTAGTTGAACATTGCCTAAAGTCCTCACACAGATTCGGGGAAGCCAATTGTCAGTCTGATGGTCAACCATGGGACTCACACCCCTCCTGCCCTTGCACCCATCTGTCTGGTGCCTGTCTGATGGTAAGACCCCAGTGTGGACACATGCACCACCTACACAGTTGTTGGACATTGCAGGGAACACGGTGAAGTATGTGAACATGCACACATCACATCTCTTGCCACTGAGTCAGTGCAGGTGTCCGGATAAAGGGATGGCCAGAGTCTAAATAGAAATGCATGTGATGCATACCAGCACCAGACACCATGATGCACCTATGTCCGGATAGTCAATGCCACAATGGGGTGCATGTTGCACATGTCACTCCCCTGCAGGAGTAGTCCCAGGAAGTTTAATGCCATGACACAGGAATGCGTGCAATGTCATACATTACTGTCTCAAGTCACATGGCCATGGCAGCCAGCCAACAACAGTCTGCACTGTGTCACAATCCGAGGGCATGGGGAATGCAAGTTATGTGACTGACAAGTGCACATGTCCATCCCCCAAAAACCACATCATCTGTACTGCTATTTGTCCACGTCATACCAACTGGACATATGGGGGACATGAAACACAACTCTCTGAACATGAGCACCTCACAGTGTGCTGTGAATGAAAATACAGCTGCCTGAAAGTCACAGTCGCAAACACCTTTGTGCACAGTCAAGTGATCAGACACCTATAAGTCACAGAAGTATCGTCTATCATGGTCACATCTCAGATGGCATGCTGAGCCCTAACCGATAAACATACCAGTAGTCCTGACAACGAAGACACAGCACAATGAGACAGAGGCAGACACCTGAGGGTACATTTCACTGATCACAACATGCCAGATGATACATAGGAGTGGGAGTACAGAGTGTATTGTATGCCCTGGAGTAGGCATGACTGTCCAGCTCCACCTGTAAGAGGGATGAGTCCTGGACAGTAGGCAGGTGGCTAAGCATGTGTGACACACTGGATACACATACTCCTGAGGCCCAAACATTGTTCCCACCAGCAGCATGGGTGTGTGCCAAGTTCCCCAGGGACATGTGGTGAGTCAGAGCAGCAAGCGGACCACATATCAAAGTTACACCCAGATTACATGTCAGAACTTAGGCATTGTGTAAGCAATTGACCCACCCATGAATCGCACAACATAGTCACGGGAACAAATGCTGTCCCCCACCTTGAGCAAAGCTAAATGCAATGACACAGTCCCCAAATGACACAATTTCCTGACTATAAGTGCCACACATATGCGTATTAGAGGAGAAGTGGGCATGTCACAAATGAGGGACATGGGTCCTGGACCACATGACTGATGTACTGTGGAAGTTTAACCAGTCCAGAGGAGGGCACATAGCATGTCAGACAAAGTGCACAGTGCAGTCATGGACTCACCCCCTCCTTGCTGCTGTCTGGCCTTCAGCTGCCCATCCAGGTCAGGGAAGACCACCGCCAGGATCCAGAGCATGTGGGGGGTCAGGGTCCGGTGTCCGCCCCTCCTGCGAGGAGGCGACAGCTTCAGCTGGACCCTTGCGATCCTCCGGGTCCAGCCACCTCTTCTGGCAGTTGCGGATCCTGCGCCTGTAGACCCCCACGGATCTTACTTCCCGGGCGATGGTCAGCCAGATTTCCTGCTTCTGGTGGGCATCAACCTGTGAGGATGACAAAGTGAAGAGGCCATTACTACACATGCAACATATACGTGCATCACACAGTTGGATATACATGTCTCAATCACAGGGGCATATGATGTACACAGGCAGTGCAACAATGGCTATGAACAGTTTGCCAGCGGTCACTACATGGTATCATTGATTGGGAAGTAAACCTAGTTGGAATGCACTGTTACTGCACTGTACCAGTTCTGTGCATGTAACTACACACTTTGGGGTGTGACAACTACTCAGTGAGCATGCTTGCCAGTGGTGTGCACACTGAAAGTCCTGCTAGTCAGACAACATGCACAATTAGTAAGGCAGTGGACAGCACACTCACCTGCTCCCCTGGTTTCCCATACAGCTTGCTGTACTGTGGAAGGAGGCTGTCCAGCAGGACCTGGTTCTCCTCAAGGCTGAAGGCTGGGGCTCTCTCCACAGTACGTGCCATTGCAGGAGCCAGAGGATGCATAAACAGCAGCAGTGTTGGTGGCAGATGTCGTCCTGGAGCATGTAGTGCAGGCAAGTGAGCTCTCAGGGGAACAGCCAGCATTATATGTGTGCTGCAGAGGCAGATACTGTCCCATGTGTCCAAAGTGATATGTCCAAGTCGTTTGCATCTTCTGAATCTGACCAATCCATGGAATAGCAGCACTAATACACGCCCACAGCATCCTTCAAATCTTCAACTTCATGACACCCATGATTTTGCAACATTGTTGTGGCTGGCCAACTGAATTCACTGCATCAGACTCGTTGGAGCTTCGAAAACGCGTCCGTTGTCATGCCAGGCCCCAGCCAATGTGTGCGCACCGATCGGTCCATTGCTGTACAACGCGTATTTCGGGATACAATTCGTACCCGCACCCATCATATGCAATGGGCCGGCCGGGCACACCGATCGGTCCATTGCTGTACAACACGTACCCGCTCACAACAGATGCAATGGGCCGGCCGGGCACAACGATCGGTCCATTGCTGTACAATGCGTATTTCGGGATACAACGCGTACCCGCACCCATCATATGCAATGGGCCGGCCAGGCACACCGATCGGTCCATTGCTGTACAACGCGTATTTCGGGATACAACGCGTACCCGCTCACAACACATGCAATGGGCTGGCCGGGCACACCGATCGGTCCATTGCTGTACAACGCGTATTTCGGGATACAACGCGCACCCGCACCCATCATATGCAATGGGCCGGCCGGGCACACCGATCGGTCCATTGCTGTACAACGCGTATTTCGGGATACAACGCGTACCCGCTCACAACACATGCAATGGGCTGGCCGGGCACACCGATCGGTCCATTGCTGTACAACGCGTATTTCGGGATACAACGCGTACCCGCACCCATCATATGCAATGGGCCGGCCGGGCACACCGATCGGTCCATTGCTGTACAACGCGTATTTCGGGATACAACGCGTACCCGCACCCATCATATGCAATGGGCCGGCCGGGCACACCGATCGGTCCATTGCTGTACAACGCGTATTTCGGGATACAACGCGTACCCGCTCACAACACATGCAATGGGCTGGCCGGGCACACCGATCGGTCCATTGCTGTACAACGCGTATTTCGGGATACAACAGATGCAATGGGCCGGCCGGGCACACCGATCGGTCCATTGCTGTACAACGCGTATTTCGGGATACAACGCGTACCCGCATCCATCATATGCAATGGGCCGGCCGGGCACACCGATCGGTCCATTGCTGTACAACGCGTACCCGCTCACAACAGATGCAATGGGCCGGCCGGGCACACCGATCAGTCCATTGCTGTACAACGCGTATTTCGGGATACAACGCGTACCCGCACCCATCATGTGCAATGGGCCGGCCGGGCACACCGATCGGTCCATTGCTGTACAACGCGTACCCGCTCACAACAGATGCAATGGGCCGGCCGGGCACACCGATCGGTCCATTGCTGTACAACACGTATTTCGGGATACAACAGATGCAATGGGCCGGGCGGACACACCGATCGGTCCATTGCTGTACAACGCGTATTTCAGGATACAACGCGTACCCGCACCCATCATATGCAATGGGCCGGCCGGGCACACCGATCGGTCCATTGCTGTACAACGCGTATTTCGGGATACAACAGATGCAATGGGCCGGCCGGGCACACTGATCGGTCCATTGCTGTACAACGCGTATTTCGGGATACAACAGATGCAATGGGCCGGCCGGACACACCGATCGGTCCATTGCTGTACAACGCGTATTTCGGGATACAACGCGTACCCGCACCCATCATATGCAATGGGCCGGCCGGGCACACCGATCGGTCCATTGCTGTACAACGCGTATTTCGGGATACAACGCGTACCCGCTCACAACACATGCAATGGGCCGGCCGGGCACACCGATCGGTCCATTGCTGTACAACGCGTGTTTCGGGATACAACAGATGCAATGGGCCGGCCGGGCACACCGATCGGTCCATTGCTGTACAACGCGTACCTGTACAGGTCAGTCGCTTATGTCACCATGCTTGTCACTGGTGAACGTATGCCAGCCACATATACCTGCCAGAGACCCAGGGGCACACCTACAACACCACACCCAGTCCACACTGTTTCCTGAGGCATGTAAGGCTGCATTTCCTTCTCTGTGTATGGGGGTTAACATGTGGTTTCTGTGGTGGCACTTGTGGGCAGCCACACCCAGGCTGTGCATGTGTTCATGGGGACAGGGTCCTTGGTGTGTTGTGCACATGACCACTGTGATGTGCAACAGTTCATTTTGGAGCATGTGGCATGGTCACATTTCCAGGTTGTGTATGTGTATGACATGTCACATACCCCCAGAGTCCCATGTGGGAAGGCATGTACGTCACAGGATGACCCATTGCCACAATAGTGATGTCCCTCCACAGTCTGTGTGCATGTTGTGTTTCTGATGTCACTGATTCCATGTGCACGATGGGAGACAGTCTCCACATCAACGTTGTTTGTGCATGGACTTTGATGTTGTGCGTCACTGGCGTCCATGTCTGTCCTGCGGATGCGACAGGGGCCACTACCTGTGGGAGTCATGTTTGTTTTTCTGACGTGTACATGATACGCCATGTCATGCCAGTGTCCATGTGGCAAGATAGGGTCACTGGGAATCTACCTGTCAATGATCTGTGATGCCTGTGGCGCATCTGTCCAGACATGTCACTGTGGTGTGTGTGTGGAACGTGACAGTAGTAAATGGGTACTGTGACACAGCCTAATGGTTTCCCATTGCACAACCTGGTACCTGTTGTGCACACATGTTGTACTGAGAAGTTAGATGATGGCCATGTAGGTGCGAGTTATGTCCGACAGAACGGCACACACATCAAGTACTTGTGTCACGTAATGATGTATCATGTGAAATTGAGTATGGTGAATGGCACATATGTGAGGTGACTGACAATCTTTCTTCCTTCAACCTATGCACTGCAGGGCTCCAGCTGTCCATAGACCATTCCCTGACCTGGCAACGATGGTGGAACGTGACAGCATCCGACGGTACCGCTTCACCAGGCAGCTGATTGAGGATTTGGCAGTGCGCTTGGCACCACATTTGCAACCTGGCCGGACGTACCCTACGGCGCTGACCCCCAAGGTGAAGGTAATGGCAGCCCTACACTTCTTTGCCACCGGTACCTTTCAACACACTGTTGCGACTGCCGGTGGGATGTCACAGACTATGTTCAGCCGTGTGCTACGCGATGTTTTGGAGGCAATGTTGAGATGCCTGAACCAGTACATCTATTTCCCAACACGTCAACAACTCACTGACGTCAAGAGTGACTTCTATGCCCTGGGGAGGATGCCACATATCATTGGCTCCATTGATGGGACACATGTGGCTTTGATACCACCACAGGCACATGAGCAGGCATACCGGAACCGTAAACATTACCATTCGATCAATGCTCTGGTGGTATGTTTAGCAGATATGAGCATCACACATGTGTGCGCCCGTTTCCCTGGTTCAGCACACGATGCCTACGTGATGAGGAGTAGTCGCATCCCGAGGATGATGGCACAGATGCAGAACCAGCGTGCCTGGCTTGTCGGTGTGTACTGACTTTGTACCATTGTGTGTGTTCTGATCTGTAGTATTCCACCCACTTTTCCAAATCAGCTAATGTGCACTTGTCTGTCCGTAGGTGACTCCGGATACCCCAACATGCCGTGGTTGCTGACACCCCTCAGGAACCCTGTGACACCAGCCCAGATGTGCTACAATGAGGCACATGGTCGGACCAGGAGAGTGATAGAGCGGACCTTTGGTCTCCTGAAGAGCCGCTTCCGCTGCCTGGACAAGACAGGAGGGGCCCTCCCATATGCCCCAGCAAAGGTGTGCAAGATTGTCATCGTCTGCTGCATGCTACACAACCTGGCAGTGCGGAAGGAGTTGCCTCTCATCCTGGATGACGATGACCAACGTCCGCCACCTGTGGAGGATCCTGGCCTGGACCACGATGCCAGTGATGATGATGATAATGATGGTGATGTCCGCACACAGCTCATCACCAACTTCTTCAGCTGAATGTGAGTATCCAGGGAGATGTAATGTGAATGACGTGAGTTTGCATGATATGTGTGGATGGTGCTCTGGTGCTGTTTGAGTGTGGCCATGTGCTACTTGACTGGATGCGTGCAGCAATGTGTCCTTCCAGGTAGTCTGAACTCCCCAACAGTTTTGATATGCTAACTTGGTTTTGTGTAGTTGTCTTGTGACATGTATTGGGCATGAGTATTGCAGTACTGTCCTGTTCTACAGTGATTTTAACTGTGTGTCATGTCTGTCCTTCACAGGGTGCTTACTGAGTACTTTGGTCAACTTGGATCCCCCGACACCATGATTCAGCTTTCAGGGTGGCAGCAGTAGTTGGCCTACAAGTGATGTGCCACACACCCCTGGACTTCATATCTTCTGCACTTGTTGACTGTGTGGCCACTGCCACGTGGGTAAACCTTGCATTTGTAGTGGAAACAACATGTTGCAAATGTGTAATAAACCTGTGCTTCACTTTGGGATGTGCGTTGTCTGTGGTCACACATCTGACTGACATTTGCTTACTGCACCTGTGGGCTAGTTGACACAGACTCTGAATAGGTGTGGTGTCTGTGCATTCCACTGTATTTCCTGGCAACATCACTGTGGGCGATGAGTCCGATGGCCCTGGTGTCTGTGTTGTGTAGCCCTAGTGGTGTGTCTCCCTCATATGTGTCACGTCACCATGACTCACACGACGGTGTTGTACTTGCTGTAGCAGTTAGCATACACAGTGTAATTTAGCAGAACATCATCACCATAACAGTATCCACATTTGAATAACAACAGTGGCAAGTATGGTGTACTAGTGATTTTATTTACAGAAATGTGTGTGTGTATAGTGCACAGGATGGTGGGTGCTGTACATTGGGATTGTGATCCAAAGTTCCCAGATGAGTTGGAAGTCTTGGTAGCAGAAATGTCCTGAGTGAAGTCCACAGTCATATGATACATTAGTCCAACTTGAACTCCCCATGTCATGTGGGAAAGTAGTGTTGCATTCGACAGGGTGAAACGTTTGCACACAAAGGAGAATTTCCGGAACAGGTGTTGGCTTCCTGGGGGATGTACATGGCCATCAACCTCTCAGTTTTCCTTCCTCAGACGACCCCTCTTCTTTGGGGGGGGACCCTCACGTGCAGGCTGCGGCGGTGCAGGGGACTCTCCACCAGAGTCCTCCTCCCTCCCTGTGGCGGTGTCAGTTGTTGCAGCACCAGATGTTGTGGGCACACAGGGAGGTGTGGCCATGTTGGTGCTAATCTGGCGGAGGCATGTCAATATGTCCCTATGCACCGCTGTGAGTTCTTGCAATGTGTCCCACTTGGACTCCATGCCCGACATGTGTGTCTCCACATGGGCCATGTGTGTCTCCACACGGGCCATGTGGGAGTCCAAGCTGGCATGATGGGCAGCCTGCTGCTGTTGTATGTCCTTGAGGATCCCCACGACCTGTCTGACCTCTCCGGTGCTATCCTGGTACGCATCAGCGATGCGTGCCAGTTGTGGGTCATCATGCAGTCCAGACCCCTCTGCAAGCAGCGACCTATGTCTACCACCCCTCCCACCACCCCTGGCGACACGTGCAGGACCTGCGGTGGCACGCACAGGTGACCCGAGGCTCACTTGGGGGTTGTTAGTGGTGTTGTCATCCGTTGCTCCACGCTGGGCCTGGGGCCCTGTGCTGTTGTCAGCGGTGGTCCTTGGTCTGTCTGTGTCGGCGGGGTGGTCTGTATGTTGGCAGTTGTTGGAGGGGTGGGTGCAGGGGGTGCAGATGTTGGTCCAGCTGGTGCTGCATGATAACTCACACCGGAGGGGCCAGGTAGGTCTTCGCCATCCGAGGAGGGCAGAGGCTGTTCCACACCAGTGAGCTCTGTGTCCCCCGGAGCCTGGGACAGGGACTCCTCCTCGCCTGCTGCTGTGTCCCCATCATCGTCACCTGTATTTGGAAGAGACACACATTGTATGTAATGTTTCTACAGACATCAATGGTTCACACACCTGACAGTTGTGACTGTACCTCTGGATGCGGGCATGTACATTGCATTGTCCTAAGTTGTCACAGTAAGAGGTTGATATTGGTGTAGCACATTGTCATGCATACCTGGGGCATTTCAATATGAATGTTGAGGTGTGTGCATGGCCAGCATTGGTTGTATTTGGTGGACATCCGGCCATCCTTCTCCACCTGGCCCAGTTATCCCACCATGTAGCATGCCACCCTTGCAGTGGGTTCAGGTTGACTCTCAGGATGTCCTTCAGTGGTGCTGTGCTGTTTGTTGGTGCACAGTTCCCAGCAGGGCCTTGTGCTCCCCACAGCAGTAGCCAGTGTCAGCCATTTTGTCAGTCCTTATCCACTCCCTGTGATGTGAGCATGGTTCAGAGTGGTGTTGATGGGCCAATTGTGAGGGTGAGCAGTATATGTGACTCCAACTCCCATCATGCTATTGCCTACACCCCCCTTCCCAGCATGCCCGTACTTCCTTCCTTTGGACTGTGCTTCCCTGTGGGGTAGTGTGCCTGTGCTGACAGGAAGGCTGACAGTGTTGTCCTTTCGTTTGTTTGGCTACAAGTTCCAGGTGTGTCCCTGTGCTTCACACAGCATTACCCAGGGTGGTGGTTCTTTGTGGGATCTTCATTTGGTATGTGAGGCATTGCATTCTCCCAGGTGGGTTATGTGGAGTTTGTGTTGAGGGGGTGTGTGAGGTGAGCTGCTTGTAACTATGGTCAGTGCTGTGAGTCCTCCTTCCCAGCCAGCCAGATATCCCACCATGCAACGTGCTTGCATTGCAGAGAGTGCAATTTGGCTTTCAGGATGTCAGGCAGTGGTGTTGTGCTGTTTGTTGGTGCACAGTTCCCAGCAGGGCCTTGTGCTCCCCACAGCAGTAGCCAGTGTCAGCCATCTTGTCAGTCCTTATCCACTCCCTGTGATGTGAGCATGGTTCAGAGTGGTGTTGATGGGCCAATTGTGAGGGTGAGCAGTATCTGTGACTCCAACTCTCATCATGCTATTGCCTACACCCCCCTTCCCAGCATGCCCGTACTTCCTTCCTTTGGACTGTGCTTCCCTGTGGAGTAGTGTGCCTGTGCTGACAGGAAGGCTGACAGTGTTGTCCTTGCGTTTGTTTGGCTACAAGTCCCAGGTGTGTCCCTGTGCTTCACACAGCATTACCCAGGGTGGTGGTTCTTTGTGGGATCTTCATTTGGTATGTGAGGCATTGCATTCTCCCAGGTGGGTTATGTGGAGTTTGTGTTGAGGGGGTGTGTGAGGTGAGCTGCTTGTAACTATGGTCAGTGCTGTGAGTCCTCCTTCCCAGCCAGCCAGATATCCCACCATGCAACGTGCTATCATTGCAGAGAGTGCAAGTTGGCTTTAAGGATGTCAGGCAGTGGTGTTGTGCTGTTTGTTGGTGCACAGTTCCCAGCAGGGCCTTGTGCTCCCCACAGCAGTAGCCAGTGTCAGCCATCTTGTCAGTCCTTATCCACTCCCTGTGATGTGAGCATGGTTCAGAGTGGTGTTGATGGGCCAATTGTGAGGGTGAGCAGTATCTGTGACTACAACTCCTATCATGCTATTGCCTACACCCCCTTCCCAGCATGCCCGTACTTCCTTCCTTTGGACTGTGCTTCCCTGTGGGGTAGTGTGCCTGTGCTGACAGGAAGGCTGACAGTGTTGTCCTTGCGTTTGTTTGGCTACAAGTTCCAGGTGTGTCCCTGTGCTTCACACAGCATTACCCAGGGTGGTGGTTCTTTGTGGGATCTTCATTTGGTATGTGAGGCATTGCATTCTCCCAGGTGGGTTATGTAGAGTTTGTGTTGAGGGGGTGTGTGAGGTGAGCTGCTTGTAATTATGGTCAGTGCTGTGAGTCCTCCTTCCCAGCCAGCCAGATATCCCACCATGCAACGTGCTTGCATTGCAGAGAGTGCAAGTTGGCTTCCAGGATGTCAGGCAGTGGTGTTGTGCTGTTTGTTGGTGCACAGTTCCCAGCAGGGCCTTGTGCTCCCCACAGCAGTAGCCAGTGTCAGCCATCTTATCAGTCCTTATCCACTCCCTGTGATGTGAGCATGGTTGAGAGTGGTGTTGATGGGCCAATTGTGAGGGTGAGCAGTATCTGTGACTACAACTCCCATCATGCTATTGGCTACACTAACTTCACCAGCATACACAGAATTCCTTCATTTAAGTGAGCTTCCCTGTGAGGTGGTGTTCTAGTGGTGGCAAAATATCAGGCAGTGTTTGTTGGTTATATTTGTGCCACAACCTTGCTCTATTTGTTGTTAGGTTTGTACATGTCATGACACAGTTACATATCACTATGAGATGGCATGTATTGTGTTTATCTAACTGACATACACATCTTGGGATGATTATCTTTTGGTTGCTGTTGATTTGCTAGGGGTGGATGGTTTGACTGTCCCCTTGACAGTGATGTGTGTGTATTGGCACACAATATTGTGTATATTAGTTGTGTACTCACCAGGCTCTGGGATGTCTGTTAGTCCATATACGCTCACTGGTGGTAGGATGGCCCGCACCTTCTCCTCCCAGGGCCTGAGGTATACTGGTTTTGCAGGAGGGCCACTGCCTGTGTGCTGGCTCAGGAGGTAATCCTTCTTGAGTAGGTCTCTGACCCTCCTGCGCACATCATACCACCTGTTCTGGATGTCTTCCTTTGTGCGCAAACATGGTGATTGTGCGTTCACCCTGTCGACGATCCTCGCCCACATCTTGGTTTTCTGCGACATGGGGGTCTGTTGGACCAATGTGCCAAACAACTGTGGCTCTACCCTCAGGATCTCGTCTACCATGACTTCCAATTCACTATCTAGGAACTTTGGATTCTTCTTTAGGGGCATGGTGATGGGTGGTGGTGGTGGTGATTGATGTGTGTGTGTGCAAGTGAGGGTGTGTGTGTAGGTTTTGCTGTGTGTGTGTGAGGGTGCTATTTGTTGAGGTGCTAATGGTGTGTGGCTTTTGTGTTGGATGAGCTGTGTGTGTGTCTGTGTTTGCTGTGTGATGGTGTTCTGTGCTGGCAGGTCAGTGGGATTTGCAAAGGATCATGGTAGGGATTTGCGGGCTTTATGTAGGTGGAGTTGGGGGTGTGTCCTTGTTCCATTTTTTTCACTCCCTGTATTTATAGGCTTTGTCATTGCTTGTTTGGACCTTTTTTTTTGTATTTTTTCATTTGTGATTATTGTGCATGTAGGAGTCGTTCTTCTGACCGAGTAGGACGTTGCAGTTGTCTCGTGCGCGCCTCTCCGAGTCGTTCCCGCTGTGTTTCAGCTCAGTTTCATATGCGGTGTACGCGTCGGTCGCGGAGTATTGTATGTGTTCGGCTGGGTTTGGTATGCGTGTCGGTCGTACGGCTTGGGCTCCGTACGAATCGGTCTGAATTTGCACCCATTGCATCGTACTGCGCGGGTCGGAGTTTGCCGGTACGTTTCGTTCGGGTTATATCCTGATGCGTGTCGGTCGGTTCGATTCGCGTGGTTTCCCGGACGGATAGCTTGTTTCCGGCCGGGTCGGTCATTCGCCTTGTGTTCCGTGCGAGTCGGTCGTGATTCCCATGCATTTCATCGTACTTCCCAGGTCGGGCAACGCCGGTACGTGTCGGTCGGACTATAATCCCGTACCGAGTCGGTCGGCATTTTTTCCGGCCCGAATCGGATTCGGCCCCTTAGTCTCCCCTAGTGACAGCCAGCATCAACACTCTTTTCAATGTCTTCTCTAATTTTTCTCAACTGCTAATATGTGCTTTTTTGCTATTGCGCTCCTTTCACCGATCCCTGCAAGTGCATGACCCTTTCACTTTCGATTAAGTGGTAGCCATATTTGAATGTATTGGAATACATGCTGATTTAGCATTCCATCGAAATGTAACTAATTTTACCATTCAAAAGGCCCATAAATAATTCTAAAACTTAATTACAAGGATTGCAGCCTAACCCTACCCTAGATCATTCCCATCTTGAAACCTTGTAGTGTTTTTTTTTTAAACGTAGACTTTTGAACAATGCATTGCTATTGTAGAGTTGTCGAGACATGATATCTGCATTATTCTAAGTTGGTTTGAACCATGCTCCCGAGTTCTTCCACAAAATATTCAGTTTGGTTGCTTATTTGGTAAGTCATTGAACTGCAGTACTTCTAGACAGTAGTTAATTTGTAAAAAAAAATAAGTGCCAGTGCTCTCGTCGGGATACAGTTTGCACCAGCCCATTTCTCCTGTTAGCGCCGCCTAAAACAGAACCAACTACTAACCATGAATGTGAGGTGAGGATATGGTGTAATAGCCAGAACTGGCGACTTCTGAGCTGAGGAACCAGGTTAGCCACCATAAGCCCCCCTAACCTAGGGTGACCAGAATTTTAAAGCAAAAAACCGGGACATTTCACAAAAATAGAAGAAGGACTATAATTTTACGTCAAGCGAGCGCACAGAATGACAGCGCTCCTCAGCAGAGAATTACAAAACAGGCAGTAAGAACATACATAAGATGCAATTTTTAAACCCAGTAGCTTGCCTGTGAATTAAATTTCTTTCTTGGAACAACTGCTAACTATCCCTGCTTTGTAAAACATAAAAAACACCTCCCCCCGTTTTTAGTCGACCCTCTCCAAAAACCGGGACATGAGTTAAATTTCTCGAAATTTGCCCGGACAGCTGGTGAAAAACGGGGATTGTTCCTGGCAAATCCGGGACGCCTGGTCACCCTACCCTAACCTTACCAGGGAGTGAATAATTTCTGGCAACCACTGAACATGACAACCCTGACCCCTCAGGGATCGTGGAAACAGATCTGAACCTTTCGCTCAGTCACTTGTGCTTGCGTGTGCTCAGAGAAATTATTATTATTATTATTATTAGAAGCTTATAAAGCGCGCAGCTACCCCCAATGGGGGTGTCCAGGCGCTAGGACAGACGATAGATAAGAGTACTCACAGCAGGCTAAGAATTGGAAAAAAGCCAGGTCTTCAAGTCACGTCGGAAAATAGATTCAGATTCAGCCATCCGCAAGGACAAAGGCAGGCTGTTCCAAGTTTTGGCGGAGAACACTGCAAAAGCTCTGCCGCCCATTCTGGCGCGGCAAAAACGGGGAGTCACTAGAAGGCGAAGATGGTTAGATCTGAGTGAGTGGTTAGACTGAGCATGCTTAAGTCGAGCTGTAAGGTAGGCCGGGCCCTTACCCTGCAATGCTCTAAAAGCCAAAACCATTGACTTAAACTGAATGCGCTTGGTCACTGGAAGCCAGGGAAGCTTCTTCAGATAAGGAGAAATCGAGTGACGATAAGGAATGTTATAGATCAACCTGGCTGCCGCATTCTGAACAATCTGTAAGCGTCTGATCAGGTAATCAGGAGCCCCAGCGTACAGACTATTAGCATAGTCCAGATGTGAGGTAATCAGCGCGTGAACAATGGTCCGGCGAGATTCCCGAGGGAGAAAAGGGAGAATTTTGCGAATCATGTGCAATTTACCGAAACAGGCTGCGGAAACCTGATCGATTTGCGCTTTACATGATAACTCATTATTAAACCGGAATCCAAGGTTCCTGGCTGAATCCACCGGTTCCGGAGGGGGGGTTCAACTCCGATGGCCACCATAGTAGGGGTGGAGGAGTGTTTTTTTTTATTAAAAAACAACACCTCAGTTTTATCAGAGTTGAGTCTAAGCGTATTTAGGACCATCCAAGTGGAGATATTGCACAGGCAGCGTCTAAAATTTAAGAAGGTTGCTTCAGAGTGATCCCTAAATGAGAACACCAATTGGGTGTCGTCAGCATAGGAGATCACTCTGACTCCACACGATTCTACCACTGAGGCCAGAGGAGAGAGATATATATTAAAAAATAGCGTGCTCAACGCGGAGCCCTGAGGGACTCCACAGTTCAGTGGTTTCTCCTCGGAAACAAATGGCTGAACGGAGACCTGTTGAGTGCGACCATTTAGAAAAGATCTGATCCAGGATAAAGGGGTACCTTGAATCCCGAGGCAGAGTAGTCTCTCAAGCAAAATAGCATGAGAGACCGTATTGAATGCCGCGGACAGGTCGAGGAGCACCAGCATTGCCGCTTCACCTGTATCCACACATTCACGAATGGTTTCAGAAACCTCCAGCAGTGCAGTCTCTGTGCTATATCCGGATCTAAACCCGGACTGTGAGTCATGTAAAAGATGGCATGACTCTAGATAGCTGGATAATTGCTCCTGGACTACTTTTTCTAGGACTTTGGCTGGTTTAGGTAATAGGGAGATAGGGCAATAGTTTTTAAAAACAGAAGGATCAGCATCTGTTTTTTTTAAAATTGGTATTAGCATAGCCTGTTTCCAGGCTGAGGGGAAAACCCCAGTTCGCAATGAGGAGTTCCAGATCGAATTCAGGGGAGAGATAATGAGGGGGGCCACAGAACTAAATAGTGATGCCGGGCAGGGGTCCCTTGGGGAGCCTGATTTACAGGCAAGCCATTTTTGAAGAGCTAACTCGTTGGAGATCGGGATAAAGGAGGTAAATGAGCCACTATTGGTAGCCACAGAGTTTTGAACCGGGCAATCTCGGGTAGGACATGGAGAAAATGTCTACAATTTTGTCATAAAAGAAGTCCGATAGACCATTGCAGAGTTCTTGAGTAGGGGGAGTCATACTAGAGAGTGCGGCTGGTTTAGTAAAATCTTTCACAATTTTAAAAAGGGTTTTGGAAGAGTTACCAGCGGAATTCACCTTCTTGACAAAGTATTCTCTAATTTCTGAGCGCTTTAGTTTATGAAAATTCTTAATCGCAGCTCTATAAATTGATTAAGCCTCCATATTGTAGGCTAGTCTCCAGCTCCGTTCAAGTTTCTTGCACCGACTTTTTTCAGCGCGCAGAGTGGGAGTAAAGCAGGGGGCCGATGGTTTTTCTCTCGAAGAGACAGTAGATTGAACAGGGGCAACCATATTGAGGGCAGAAGAGAGCCAATTATTGAAACTAGAGACGTCTAGATCCAAATCCCCCCCAACTGCAGCTGGAAACGAGACAGGGCGAGGGCCAATGTATTACAAGTAATTTTAAACCATTTCCTACTTTGATCCCGAGCCAAAGATGACTTAGTGGATTGAGAGAGAGTAGCCACACTAAACGGGATTAAAAATGGTCTGACCATGTAAGCGGTAAAGGTGGTGCCGTGAATAAATTAGGGTTGTTCGTAAACAGTAAATCTAGCATATGGCCAGCTCGGTGGGTAGGGCCTCTCACCCTCTGGGTTAGATTAAGGCCTTCCAGAGTATCTAAGAGCTGGCCGGCTTTAGTGCACCGAGTATCACCAACATGTAAGTTAAAGTCACCAAGGACTATGAAATGTGAATGTTTAAGCGACAAATCAGCCACAATATTATAGAAATCCGTGAGATGTTGAGGTGGGGAGCTAGGGGGTCTGTAGATAAGGATTCCAGCCATAACTATATTCGATGCAGCAGAAATGCTGAAATACATAGCTTCTAAGGGGCTGATATTAGGGATTTTCCTAGAAGAGATATCCCAGCCCAAACGTAGGATCACTGCAATCCCACCCCCCAGCTTGTTGTTAGCCCTATTTATTCCCACAAACCGATATTCAGGGGGTATGGCCAGATTGAGGTCGGGGTTAGAAAAGTCTCTAACCCACGTTTCAGTAAGAAACATTATATCACAAGCGTGAGTTGCAAGGGAGAGCCAGATGTCCTCTGAATGGCAGACTAGCGATCTGCAATTCAATAAGCAGGCTTTGATGGAGGCTGAAGCACCAGTTTGTTCCTTTGTGGAACCAAGGCGCGTTAGATGTGGTCTAGGAGGGGCTACGGGATCTGGCTTAAAAATAAATGGACAACTAGCACATTTAAATTGAGACAGAGGCCCAGTAAATTTACATAAGGTTGGGGCACTACAACTACAACTACAACACTTATCTCTTATTTCAAGAATTTGCGACCTGGACCAGAGAATTTGAGCACCCGAGGGGCATCCAGCAGCATGACTGGCCGCGAAACAGGCGCGGACGGGTGCAGACAGGCTTGCCTTAGGCGCGGCAGCGGCGCGCCTGCTGCGCGACGGAAATGCCAGGTTTAAACAGTATGCAGGAGCTAGTGCGCTAACCCACTTGTACCGCCCCCCGAGGCAGCCGGAAATAGGGAAGCCGGCAATCACTCTACTCTCCACTACGAACGGGCGAACCCGCGGTGGACCGGAGTAGGAGGTAACAAGGTAAAAACCAGCTGAGGTAGAAGCCCTTCAAACACAATACCCCAAAAGTGCAATGTCCAGCAATTGATAAAAACACAGTATACAGATTCAATTTCAGTCACAGGATTAAAACGCAACTAGCGTGAGTGTCATACATCTACTCGTGTATACAGAGAATACACACTGGGAAGTTTTCAATATATTTATTGAACCAACGATATTCTTGTATAGAATACATGTGCTGCGATAATCAGTAGACAGAAGCAGATGAAAATGATTACAAGCAACAAAAGCGTAAATAGTAGATACAGTTCTACCATGGTGCTAAAACACTGTATATATGCAGGCATATAAACAAGGCAGTAATCAGGCATACTCCTACTATGCAAAACCCTACTCTAAGTGTACCTAGAGTGTGTGTAGGTGTAGAGTCAAGAATAATCCCTAGAGATGATCCAACCCCATTAACTGGCGGGTGAGAATGAAGGACCCCGTCTTGGTCATGAACAGGACACCCCTCATGAGATGTCAGACCACTGGGTGAAGTTTCAGTATGCAGGGGCCCTCGGTGTCAGCTGAACTGCCTCCTCTTCTAATCTATCGGGATGCTCATTATTTATAATAGAAAGCAGCCTTGCGATGTACGTTGTAGATTAGTGATGTTACGGATATGTAGATAGCTCTGTTGCCCGTGGATGAAGATAGAATGACATTTGTACCTAGTGCGTTAAGAGGCCTTGAACATGATGTTTGAGGCATCACGATAATGTTGTGTGAAGCTAGATGTGTAAACAAAGTAGTTTCAGAGAAACTAATCCAATATTGTTGTGCATGCAAATCTAGCAAAAGTTCATGGTTGGAATGTTATTGTGAAAAAGAGGACCATGTAAGAAATGAACAGCTTCGCTACATGGGCCTAACCTGAGAACATACCACTTAGTTACAATAAAGTGTTTTTTGATACATAATCTGTATTGAGTCCCACCCAGTGCTAATCCCAACATATGGCCCGGTGTTAACAGATGGAAGGGGCAATGTGTCAGTAAACCATAGGATGGGTACCACCCACCACAACTTCTAGTTCTCCGTGCCATGGTCCAGGCATGGGGGATCACAAGCCAGTATGTGACAGGGGTATTTTGCCCCAGAACGGCCCTGGGTACAGACAGCAAGGGCCTGATTATGAGTCATGGTGGCACGGGGTGGCAGTCCAGCCACCACCGCACCGGCAGTCCAACCACCCCATTATGAGTTTGGTGGTTGGACTGCCCTAGGACTGCTGACTCTGCCAAGGAACTGCCATTCCCTGGAGGTGGCGCAGTTGTCAGAGGCCACAATATGCTTTGTGGGACTGCCGTGATCCCGCCAAGCATATTACAAATTTCCTCTCTGTCTGTGGTGACAGGGAGGTTCCTCCTCCATGTCAACCTTTGGGGAGAGGAAACAAAGGGTGCCCATGTACCTCCTCCATTTGTGCATGCACACATGGGGGCATAACATGTGCCCCCCTGTATGCATGCACAACAGTTCCTGCACTGCATAGAATTTTGAGATGTCATCAGTGATGTCTTCAGTGATGCCACTGACCATGTCATAAGTGAAGTAATATGTGAGGTCATAAGCAGTGCATTGCGGGGCACGAGTTATAGTTAGCTCACTAACCATAACATTTGAATTTGACTGTTTTTTTACGTCTGAAATCTGAGCCTAACTAGAACATCCATCTAACCTTTGGTTTTTTCAGTGAATTTCTAAGGTTTTTTTAAAATGCAAACTACAACGTTCCTGTAACCTTTGGTTTTTTCAGTGAATTTCTATGGTTTTTGAAGTAGTAGGTGTGTTTGCAGAGTGGTGGGGAAAGGGGGCAGGGCCTCTGAAGACCTCTTAGCAAACCCGCTGTGTGGGACTTACTGGAGGTAACAGGAGGGGTAGTTGGCCCCCAAGGACATCCTTGGGGGTCAACTACCCCTGCTGTTACCTCCAGAAAGTCCGACACAGCAGGATTACTGAGAGGTCGTCAGAGTCCATGCCCCCTTTCTTCACCACTCTGCAAACGCGCCTCCTATCGCACTACTGGTTGGAGGAAGATGTCCACTTTAGTCCTGAGACCCTCATTAGGTAAGGGGACTTCATCCCCCAACCAGCAGCATGCCAGGAGGCGGGTTTACAAAGTGGTGGAGAAAGGGAGCGTGCCTCCAAAGACCTCTCAGCAATCCCGCTGTGTGGGGCTTACTGGAGGTAACAGCAGGTCTTGTTGGCACCCAAGGACCCTCAGTAGTCAAGGGGACTTTTTCCCCCAACCAGCAGCGCATCCGTTGCCACGTTTGCAGAGTGGTTGACTTTTTTTCTTTTCTTGTTTTAGGGAAGGGGGCTGTGTAGCCCCCCTTTCTTGGGGCAATTTTGGCCCTGGGGCTCCATCCCCTGTGGCCAGGTATTTTTAGAATAAGGAGGAGGGAGCACGCCCCCCTTCCCTGCATTATTATGGCCCCAGTGACCCCGGCCCCTTTTTCTTTTTTTAATAAAGGAAGGAGGGCCGCAAGGACCCCCTTCTATGGGATGATTTTTGCCCTGGGGACCCCATCTCCCAGCCTGCCCCTTTTAAAAAAAAAAAATTCTTTTAAAAAAAAGGTAGGGGGCCATCTGGCCCCCCTCCTGGGCTGATTTTGGCCCCGGGACCCCATCCCCCGGGGCCTTCCCTCCATTTTGGGTGCCCTGGTCCCACCCAGGGCACCCATTGACATTTGTTAGCGACCGCGGGAGGAGCCTCAAGGCCCCCGCCGTCCCTGTTGGCTCCCCAAATCCTGCGGGAGCAAGCATTGATTTCTCAGACAGGGAGCTGCTGGAATGCTCTCGCTTGATGAAAGCGGAGCAGTGTTTGCTATGGCTTTGCGGGAGCGGTAAAGCTTCCACCAAGCCACAGCAAATAAGCTATGTCCCAGGGGTGGTCACCCTGGGACATAGCAGACCCTGCCATGGGGGTGGCGGTCCCCAGGGCCAAAAATGGCTCTTGGAAGGGGGCCACACGGCCCCCTCCACAATTGATTTTCATATCCCCGAGGTCCGGTTCCTTGACGGACCCCCTTTATTGTTTACATTTTGCCCCGGGGAGGTAGCGGTCCCTGGGACTTTGAATAGCCTGAGAAAGGAGGCTCCTTGTGTCCCGTCCTATGTTCCCACATTGCCACTGAAGGAAGTGGCCCAATTAGGGTCACCCGGGTCATTCACGACCACCTCTCATCCTTCCATACCAAATGAAGAGTCGATCAGACAGTAGAGAATATAAACTAATGGATCACTGACAGAATATAGAATGCCAAAATATTGACCTGCAAAAATATAGTGGATAAAATATAGAATGCCAAAATATCGAATTCCTATCTACAAACAGGTAAGTACAAAAATATCGAATCCAAAATATCGTTGTAAATAATATAGTTTATTAAAATATCGAATTTTTTAAATGTATTAAAAGTAATGTAAAATTAATAAAATAATAAATATAATTAACTGAACATACTTAAAAATAATTAAATAACCTTAAAATTTATAAATAATTAATGTAAGTTATAAAAAAATAAACATACATTTTTATTTTTTAATACATATATATATTAACTTAATATTAATAAAAAATATTCAATATTTTTAGCGTAGGATAGCGCGAGGGTAAAATTTACTATTATCACTCCAGAGAGTGCAACAGTAAGGAAAGCGTTGGATAGCGTAGGGGTAAAAATTACTATTCCCACTCCAGAGAGTGCAACAGTAAGGAAAGCATTGGATAGCGGAGGGGTAAAATTACTATTCCCACTCCAGTGAGTGCAACAGTAGGGAAAGCGTTGGATAGCGTAGGGGTAAAAATTACTTTTCCCACTCCACAGAGTGCAACAGTAGGGAAAGCGTTGGATAGCGGGAGGGTAAAAATTACTATTCCCACTCCAGTGAGTGCAACAGTAGGGAAAGCGTTGGATAGCGGGAGGGTAAAAATTACTATTCCCACTCCAGTGAGTGCAACAGTAGGGAAAGCGTTGGATAGCGGGAGGGTAAAAATTACTATTCCCACTCCAGTAAGTGCAACAGTAGGGAAAGCATTGGATAGCGTAGGGGTAAAAATTACTATTCCCACTCCAGAGAGTGCAACAGTAGGGAAAGCGTTGATTAGCGTAGGGGTAAAAATTACTATTCCGACTCCAGTGAGTGCAACAGTAGGGAAAGCGTTGGATAGCGTAGGGGTAAAAATTACTATTCCCACTCCAGAGAGTGCAACAGTAAGTAAAGCGTTGGATAGCGTAGGGGTAAAAATTACTATTCCAACTCCAGTGACTGCAACAGTAGGGAAAGCGTTGGATAGCGTAGGGGTAAAAATTACTATTCCCACTCCAGTGAGTGCAACAGTAGGGAAAGTAATGATTTAATATTTAAATAAAAATAAATTAATTATCAATACCAATAAAAAATTAATTAAAATTAACTACCAATTACAAAATATTTAATAATTAATTAATTATAAATACCAATAAATATTATTTATTAAAAATGCATTACCTATTAATAATTAATCAACGACCAATTAATTTTCAATACCAAAAATGTAATAAGTAATAAAAAATTACCAATTAATAATTAATTAACAATAAATTAATCAATACACAAAAAGAATTTCAATAATTACTTAATTACAATTAAATTACTTCCCACCCTATTCCCCTATAAACCCACAACCCGCTCCGAATAATAAATTAATACATTTAACATAATTATCAATTAATCAATTAATAAAAATTAATTACCAATTAATAAAAATTAATTACCAATTAATAATTAATTAACAATAAATTAATTATCAATACCAATAAATAAAAATAAATATTTTCTTAATTACAATTAAATTACTTCCCACCCTATTCCCCTATAAACCTACAACCCACTACAGAACTAAAACGCAAAATTAAATTAAAAATAATTAATAATTCCTAAAAATTAATATTTAATTTACTATAATTAAATTACTTCCCACCCTATTCCCCTATAAACCCACAACCCGCTACAGAATTAAATTACGCAAAAATAATTTTACATAAATTTCGTAACTTTAAAACAATATTAAACATACATTACAAAAATAATATACATTTTTAACTCATATACTAACATACTAAACACTTACAAAAATTCGATATTATTAAAAATTCGATATTTTTTAATGCCTATATTATGTACTTCTATATTTTGAAAATCGATATTACTTACCTTCATTTCGATATTATTAACCACTATATTATGTCCATTCGATATTATGTCCATTCTATATTTTGAATTCGATATTCTGTCCATTCTATATATTTTTTTCGATATTATGTCTATTTACCTAAACTAATATCTATTTATTCAGGTACACTCAGAGTGGAGCCCAGTCTGCCCAGTCGCTTAGGAGTGCTGCAGAGGGACTAACTTCAGCAAGCATAAAGATACATTATGTACATTTCAAAACCAATTAAGGCACGGCCACTGTGGAATTTTCCGAGCAGATGCAGCAAAACAGTGAAGTACAGAAAATAAGTTTCGATTCTGAGGCCTTGCACACACTGTCTACTACTCAAGGTCGCTCTGCCCGTGCCCGCCACTAGACAAGTGGGAGATGGCCTCTATCTAAAGGGAAAGGTATGCGCTAATAAGAACAGTGTATTTATTAGTGAAGCAAACCTTAGCCTTGGAGAAAAACAACTCAACAGAGACCTTTTCTCGGAAATAGTGAAGAATACGTTTCGATTATAACTCAAAATGGCGCCGACATAGAAAATGGCGCCGCAAATGCTAACGTACATAGAACAATGCGCAAACATTAATTTTTCTATTCCTACAGACCCTCCTTTTAGCATGAGCTAAACATTTTCTAGTAATAGCAAAGAGCATATAAATCAATATAACAGAAAGTCATAGGTAAACTTCTTAGAAGCATTCCATGTTGTCAACATCAGGAAGAGAGACCGAAAGGAGGGAAGAAGTCTTGAAAATGCCCTCATCTATCTGCATGAGGTCATCGATCTCCTTTTGAACCATAATTGCAGCATTGGTGTCATGAATCGATATTTTCCTATTAGGAGTGAGAAGAGTGGTGCAATAAGAACAGAAGGGAAGGCATTGAGCAAGGACACAGCAAGAGACCAAGATCACAATGAAATAAATCACCTTTTCAAGGATCCAACCCCAGCTGCCAAAAAGAGACCAACTCCAGTTCCCACTTTCCATTCCTTTAAAATTTTCTAAGAAGTCTAAAATGTGTTGGGTAATATTATTTTCCATATTTGTGATCCCGACTACACATTGGTCTCCTACTACCACGCACACACCACCACTCTTATCTAGGATGAAATCGACTGCATATCTAGTCTGCTCGGAATATATTCACATACTTTCCAATTGGGTGGTGATGTCACACAAAGCTGCTACTGTGGAGTTAGACAATATTTGCAGCTTACATCCAAAATATTCTCTAGCCTTCTCACCCCTGGCCATAGCAGTACCACCAAATGTAATTATGGAGGAAAGAATGTATCCAAAAGTTATACCATTACTATAATTATTGACTTCGAGATCCATCACTCCTTCACAGAATTCTTTGGTCAATGTTCTTTTAACCCATCTTACTTTAGACTTTGCATGTTTGCAAGGTACACTCAAAGGCAGTACCATCCCAAGTGCCACATCATCCGTACCATAATGGACGTTCGAATAAGTCCCATTAGACAAAAAGAAAAACCCTGGGTGTGCATACACCGGTCTATCATAATCTACTGCAGAATACCTGGAATTCCTCCCAAAGGTACTGGGGTCCTTTGTATTTACCAAAGAGTACGTGCCCTTACGCAATACTATCCCTGAACAATTGACATACAATGTAGTGTCAGTAAAATTGATAAATGGACAATAAGCAGGGTAATAACCAGCTTCTCGGCGAACTGTCAATTCCTTATACTGGTAACCCACCAGAGTTACATTCTGTTTTTCCATATAGAAGTTGTCACAATAGGTGTGTTGTCACACCCCAGATAACCCATGCCTCTTGGCTTTCTATGATATAGACAAGGACCTGGATAGCCAAACCCAAATACTGCTTGCACTTCTACGAAGTCAAGGGGCCGAGTATAGATATAATTGACAATTGACAATGGATATGCTGTCCATAGACTAGTGACAGATTCAGTGGGGTAACAAGCAGTCCCTTCTCCAAAGAACCTCTTATGTGTATCTAGAAACACATTGCTTGGGGCCGTCCTTTTCTTTAGGACTTGAGGAACAACCTTATCCTTACTATGTAAAGGTACACTTTGATCACTTTCCAAAACCCATGATACCCCACATAAGATGATTAACAGCAAAATCACAAGGGTAATACATGTTAACTTTTGTTTACGGGTCCTCACTGCATTGTGCTGGGCAACAAGAATCACTGGCTGCTCTTCCTCAGCAACCATTCTACCAAATGGATGGATAACGAATGATGAAATGGGGCAAAGTACAAGGAAATATGCAAGTTCCCAGTGTCCGTCAGAGCCTCACTGGTACAGGCTCCTATTATCCATCAATATGTTGGCGCTCTTTAGCACCGGCAGTGCAGCTTGCTCTGTCCTTAGCTCGTATCCCAAGATGACCAGGATAATATATAAGGGATACTTCAATCTATCCTGTCCCCATCTCCATCCTTCACCCACTGGTCGTAGGGCAGGGACAAAGGAATCCTGCGACAATGAGTCGCGTGAATCCAGTTCTTACGGTCAGCGACTTTTACTGCGGTGCGCGTTGCTAACAGGACCTGTTCCGGCCCCCTCTAACGCGGCTCCAAACATTTCTTCCTCTGGAAGTTTTTAATCAAAACGAAATCGCCAGGCTGAATGTCGTGCCTGTGCCCCTCTGGTGCAGCTGGCAGGGTATCCCGGACCTGTTGGTGAATAGAATGCAAACTTTCTGTTAACTGGCCAAGATAATCAAGCAACAATGGGTACTCAATATCAGAAAACCGCTGAGGTCGCAGGATGCCCCAGACATTTGCCGGGCGCCCGAACACGACCTCATACGTTGACAATCCTGTCCTAGAATGTGCTGTCGTTCTTGTTGACAAAAGAGCTAACGGTAGAGCATCTGGCCACTTTAACCCTGTGGTCTACTGCATTTTTGCCAGATTGAGCATGAGAGTACTATTGTACTTCTCAACCAAACCTGCTGACTGTGGATGATTGGCAGCATGGAACTTTTGCTTTATGTGTAAACCATCACAAATCAATTGGATCCCATTTGCATTAAAATGACTTCCGTTATCACTCCAAATCAATCGGGGCAAGCTGAAACGAGGAAAGAACTCCTTCAGGAGTACCTTTGTAGTCGTAATGGCTGTGTTGTCTTTCGTGGGATAAGCCTCAACCCATTTACTAAAGGCACAGACAACAACCAAAACATACTTCAAATTATTGCATCTCTCTAGTTCAATATAGTCCATTTGAAGGACTTCAAAAGGAAAAGTGGGCGGTGCAAAATTACCAGGCGGTGTAGGGGTACCCTTTCCAGGATTGTGCATCATGCACACCATACAATACTTCACTAAATGTGCAGCTGTCTTAGGGATATTGTCATTCTGCCATACAGGGTCCAACAACTTGCAAATAACCTTAGCACTAATATGGGCTGGACCTTGGGCCATCGTAACCACAGGGAGAACATATGCATTGGGCAACATCCATCTCTGCTTCCCTGACTTAACAATCCAACATCCCTCATCGTTCCATTGTGCTGTACTTTCCGCCACACTGCTAACTCTTCTACTGTGGCTTCGCATTGTATCTCTTTTACATTCTCAAGGGTGTCCTCGAACATGACAACCTCAGGCACCCACCTAGCCGGACCTGCTACAAACATTCTTTTCATCTTTGTCAGAGCCGTTTCCTTAGCTGTCTGATCTGCAAAAGCATTTCCCCAACCTACATCATTGGTGACCTTCCGGTGGGCGCTACACTTCACTATGGCCAATTTCTTGGGGAGCGTTAAAGCAGACAAAAGTCTCAATATAAGGTGCCCATGCTGAATTCTGGTGCCTTTGGAAGTAAGGAACCCTCTCTCAGCCCAGAGTCGCCCAAAATTATGCGCGACCCGAAAGGCATACTGGCTGTCAGTATAGATATTGACAACCAGCCCCTCACTCAATTCACAAGCTCGAATAAGGGCAGCAAGCTCAGCAGATTGAGCCCACTGATATGGGACTCGTGATGTCTCTATTACTGTACACAGTGTGGTAATAGCATAAGCTGTAGTTGTAGTGCCATCTGGTAATTTGAAACAAGAGCCATCAACATATAGTTCCTCTTGTGGGTCAGATAAGGGAACGTCAGTCAAGTATACCCATCCTTTCGTCTCTTCTTCCGTCCGGAAGATACAGTCATGTTTGTCGACTTCATCACTCTCGGAAGGGAGGGGTAGTAACGTGGCTGGATTCAGAGTAGCACATGTTTTAATCGTGATATGTTTAGCAAACAATGTCAATTCACAGCCAGTAAGATGTGCACTGGTGAGGTGCTGTGTCTTTGTCTTGTTCAGAAGTGTATCCACAGCATGGGGTACCATGACTGTGAGGTCAGTATCCAGTTCAAGTCCAGCCGATTGTCTGATCGATGTGGCCATGGCCGCGACCGATCTTAGACAACCTGGAGAGGGCTCTCACGACTGGATCAAGGACTGCAGAGAAATAAGCACACAGCTGTTGCTTATCTCTAAATTTTTGTGTTAGGACAGAAAGCGCACAACTAGCCATCTCATGCACATACAACACAAACAGTTTGCCGTAATTAGGGATGCCAAGTACTGGAGCCGAACAAAGCGCAGTTTTCAGTTGCTCAACAGACTGCTGACATTCAGGCGTCCACGGCAAAGGCTCATGCACTTCTTTCGTTGTTAAGGCAAGCAAGGGTTTGATTAGTAGGGAGTAGTTGTTGATTAATAAAAATCATTACAAACAAGAATAACAACACTTTGGGTTGTGACAGGAGCTTGATTATACCAATTAGATCTGACTAGTATCACATCTTTAACCGACAGAGCACATATACTACATTTGTTGAGAATAATATCAAGGTACAATGGGAATCGATTCCATGTTTCGCACCAGTGGCAGAAGATATCCCTTCAAATTAAAACTTAAATGTTCACAATGAAACGCCTACACTACCCCCAATTTTAAAATTCATACTTTAAAGTGCCATAGTTAAAGTGCATTAGGTAAAGTGCACTTGTGCAGTGTCTTACATCTAGCAGCAAAAATGAAAGTGTACTTAATTATACCAATTCGATCGGTCTAATATTGCAACTTTAAAAAACAAAAACACATATAATACATTTTGTTGCGAGTAATATCAGGGTACATTTTAAAATGGTTTCATATTTCGCACCTATCACAAAAACCATTTCTCCAAATGGATGGTAAAAACCTTCTCAAAGGTACTACCTGCCCTACCCCCAAATTTAAAATACATGCGTAAGAGTACCAAAATTAAGATGCAATAGATAAAGTGTACCTGTGCAATATCTTACAACTAGCAGCAATGGTTAAGAAGCACTTGTGCAAAGTCTTACATTTAGCAGCAATAATTAAAGTGCAATTGTGCAGTGTCTAACATCTAACAGCATTCTAAACAGTTAATTAGAATGGATACTTTCGCCTCGTAAGAACAGGCCCACATTACGCGAATAATTGATTTAGTATTGGGATTTTATCCAGTTACTACGAGCAATTAAAATCTTTTAAAACTTCGGTTTCTGGGCCATTCACAGAACTTCAGGAACAATTTTATGGGATTGCAAATTTTCATTTAACATTTTTGAGAGTGACAATATTATACTGTAAAACCAGTCATTAATAATCTAGGCATGCAAGTGATGTTAGGTGTTACACTCAGAAAGTAGCTTTTTTTCTGCGATGAGGACGAACTTTACAAACTGTGGGATCAGACGGGGCGTGTTCCCAGAGAGACAAGTTGTAATAGCTTGTCGACATGTTCTCATCCCTAATTCGTTAAAGATGGATATTAACAGAGCTTTCCTTTCTTCTAACAGCTGAGGGCAAGAAGTTACAATATGCATAAAAGGTTCTTTATAAAAAACACATAACCTACAGCTGTTTTTGGGCCAATTTCGATCCCATGTAGCCGACAGTAGGAAGTGATATCTATAAAAGCGCGCACATCTTTCTGAGTCTGTGGAATAGGCATTTTAACAATGGTACTGATGCGCTCAGGGGTCAACCTCCTACCCTCCTTCGACAGTAGGTGACCTAAGTAGATGACCTCCTGTCGACAATACTGAAATTTAGAAAGAGAAACTTTATGGCCATGTTGAGCCAAATGCAACAATAATTTAACTGTACTATCTTTACAACCCTGCTCTGTATCAGAAGCAATAAGGTGGTCATCAACATACTGCACCAATACATTACCTGCAGGAAGTGAAAGGGAATCCAACTGACTCTTTAAAGCCTGACTGTAAATACTTGCACTCTCAGTATTGCCCTGAGGAGCTCGACAGAATCTAAAGCTTCTGCCAGCTAGTGTAAACCCAAACAAGTACTGGCTATCTGAATGAATAGCAATACTAAAAAATGCGTTTTTCAAATCAATCACAGAAAAGAATTTGGCAGTGGAAGGAATCATTGTCAAAAGTGTAGTAATATCTGGAACCTCTGGAAACTGGTGAATCACTATTTTATTAACTTTGCCCAAGTCAATCACAAAACGGTAAACATCTTCTTGATCATCAGGAGAACCCAAGGGTGCCCGTTTGAGAATCGGAAGAATGGGACTATTACAAACATTGGCAGACGTCTCTTCAACCACTCCTTTCTTGATCAAATCCTGAATAATTTGCAATAAGGCTCGCTCTCCTGTCTGTGGTATTTTATACTGAGGAATACGAGGCAAAATAGCATTGTCTTTGACCTGTATCGAAACCGGTGGTATATGAAACAGCCCTACGTCTGTATCACCTGTCGCCCACAAAGTGGGTGGCACATCAGCAAATTCAACAGGAAGAGGCGCATCCTTGGACAAACACTGTTTAACACATACTACATCTGGGCCCATTGTCATTTAGACACCTGCCGGGGAACAATAAATAGTGGCATGCAAATTCTTCAACAAATCCAAACCCATCAAATTCTCACCACAATTAGATGTCAGGAAAAATGGAGAATCCACAGTGAAAGGACCAACAGTCAATGCAAGGGGTCTTAAAATGGGGCTCACAACCGGTACACCAGAAAAACCTACCAAAACATTATTATAGCCAGACAGAGCCGCCCCATGGACCATATTTCGAGAAACAGAACTTTATGTCGCACTTGTGTCCACCAAAAATTCCTTAGTCAAACCTTGCAGTTCCGCTGTTACATAAGGACCACGCTGGTCTACAGGTATCAGAACTGGTCCCCCACTCTGTCCCTGGCTATCCTAGCTGTAAGACATTCCTGTCGCTTCATCCATTTCAAAGTCATCATGGTAATACTGCCCATCGCGGGGGTCATCAAAGTAATTATTATCAGAACGACCCTGTAAGGCTGCAGCGTTCTGAGCCCTATCAGCCCCACCAGCTCCATGACCCCGTTCACGAGAACCTTGTCCTCTAGAGACCGCCACCTTCTGCAAAAGCACGGGACACTCGCTACGTCAGTGACCCTCCTCCTTACAATATGCACACTGAGTCGGCCCCAAAGGCGTTGTATTCAGCTGCCTACTAGTGCGTGGAAGCTGTCAGGCAGGACCACCACATCCTCTACCATTCCCTCTAAATGCCTGTTGCAACAATACCTTTGTCTTCAAATCCTTATGCTTTTTCTCCATCCTCTCTTTCTCCTCTTGGTCCCGATGTTCATAGTATTGAGCCATATTCAAAATAACAGAAGGGGAAGAGGTGGACCAAGTACTTTCAGAGGCCTGTAAATGAGTCGCAATTTCAAGAAGTAAATTAGAAACAAACCTGTCGACAAACAACCGAACACCTCCTTCAATAGACATATCCTGCCCACTGTAATCCAAAAATGTATCCTCAAACCGGGTGAAGAAATCAGATGCACTCTCATCTTTCTTTTGTCGGCACGCCATCAACTTGTCCCAACTTAGTTTGTTCAGGGGAATAAGAGAATGCATATATGTAATAATGCGGCCTGGCAAAGCAAGTATCTCTGCTCGGGGCTTATCACCTGGCTTTCTTTCCTGATCCCAATCTTTAATTTGATCCCATGTACCACCCAACTCTGCAACATGATCTTGAGTATGAACCTGCCTCCTGATATCAACCGGAACAAGAAGACCAAAAAACATTTCAATATCAGCAAGAGTCAATAGCGTCGAAGAGGCAGCTTCAGTCAGTTCTTTATGATAAGCAGTAGGATTTTTCCTAGGATCGGGCAAATGAGTCTTAAGGGATAAAACCTCACTTCTTTTCCACGGAGTATAAACCCCTTGCTCCTAGAAACAGGCCGCTACACCCGCTCGAGTAACATTACCTCGCTGATCCTTTAACTTTGGTATCTCTGGGTGATATATGGGATGAACTTCTCGCATTGGAAACTGAGATACCGTGGTAGGACTCTTCTCATGCAACCTGCCCCTATAGGCAACCAACGTGGTAATGTTCCCAAAAACTTGGCCTGGGTCCAAACCAATGACATGCACGTGATCTCTAATATTGAATAAAATTTGTAGCGCGTCGTACCCAAAATGTTGCTGCCAAAGGCTAATCAACATAGAGGACATATGTTTAAGAGCATGCTGCTGCATAAAAGTCTCATAATCTTTCATCACACCACAAACATCCTCCACACTGTAAATGGGATTACGACCCCACTGCGCAGCCTGATTAGCTACTACCTTCTTCTCCTTATCTCCCACCGCAGACCGTACAAAAGGGCCCATACGCTCCTTAAATTTGATCAAATCTCTATCCTCAAATCCATGTGTTGGCGTCTCAACACCCAATAATGCCTGGAAATGAACCATCGAAGATGGAGAAGCAACAGAAGCACTGGGTAGGACACTCGCAGGTGGGTGCGCTGAGGGAGAGAGAGATGGAGATAGGGATGCCGAAACAATAGGTGTGCTTGATGTGCTAACAGTCACAGTTGCCACAGACGGTGAAGACAAAGAAGGAGGAGGAGGAGCCGAGCCACAGCCGTCGAGACGACAACAGTAGATACAGGGACAGTGGGAACAGTTGTATCAGGTGGCTGTGATGGCACAGAGACAGTGGGATATATCCTTTGCGGGGCATATGGGGCAGGGGCAGGTGTCTAACAATTCTTCCACAAAAGTATCAGTTTCCTCCTGAGCCAAATACGATTTATCAACATGCAATCAAAGTCTCCTATCATCACATTTAACTCCCTTCTCCTGTTTCTCTCTATCATATGCTACAGCTTTCTGAGTCAGTGTCTGCTTCTTCCCTTTCCGTGCCTCCTTCTCCATCTTCAATCGTCTCTGCCTAGCTGCTTTCTGCCACGTTCTGAGAGAATCAAACATAGGCTGTCTACTTCGTCTCTTGAACAACTGTTCCTGTAAATACCCAATTTTTTGTTCATCGAAAGTGCCCGTCAACGGCCACTGCAACTTGGCATTGTCCCTCGTATATTTGTGCCATAATGTACTAAACATAATAGGGCCAAGACTATGCTTCACATACATATCAAAATTAGGAGTGCCTTCTGGAGGCGCAGGCTGAGCTTCTTCCAATCGAGCATCTGCAGAACAGCAGCGATAGCACAAAGAAAACAGTTTACTGATACCAGGCATTCTCAAAAGAAAACAGGTTCACTATTTATGGCTGGCAAAGCAATTGCAAATGCTTTTATCCCAAAGACGGTCCTCAGACTGTACCAAATTCAAACCAAAATGGTACCATATCCACAAAGAACCAAAACAAACTCACCTGATATATGCAGGTCAAGCGAACTAATTCTCCACTGCTGACTCTTTTGACCAAACGGACATATTCAATGGTTTTGCTGTTTAGGACTCCAGTTGGGATGACCGCTGGGCGAGGCACCGTCTGGCAGGATGGAAGGGGCAGCTGCGAGCAATCAATGCTCCTCATACAGGGATCCCTGAACCGTCAGTCCAACCCGACGATGGCCTCGACCTCCCCCGTCCGTGGAAGGGGATGGGTCACTTACCCGAAGGAGTCCCTGTTCGGGCCCCAACTGCAGAAAGTGGCCCAATTAGGGTCACTTGGGTCACTCACAACCACCTCTCAGCCTTCCATACCAAATGAAGAGTCAGTCAGACAGTAGAGAATACAAACCAATATCTATTTATTCAGGTACACTCAGAGTGGAGCCCAGTCTGCCCAGTCCCTTAGGAGTGCTGCAGAGGGACTAACTTCAGCAAGCATAAAGATACATTATGTACATTTCAAAACCAATGAAGGCATGCCACTGTGGAATTTTCCAAGCAGATGCAGCAAAATAGTGAAGTACAGAAAATAAGTTTTGATTCTGAGGCCGGCACACACTATCTACTACTCAAGGTCACTCTGCCCGTGCTCGCCACTAGACAAGTGGGAGATGGCCTCTATCTAAAGGGAAAGGTATGCGCTAATAAGAACAGTGTATTCATTAGTGAAGCAAAACTTAGCCTTGGAGAAACACATCTCAACAGAGGCCTTTTCTCGGAAATAGCGAAGAATAAGTTTCGATTATAACTCAAAATGGCGCTGACATAGAAAATGGCGCCGCGAATGCTAACATGAACTTTTCTATTCTAACACCCCCTGGGACCTGGCACACCTGGGGGCTTATTAATAAATAAGCGTGGGCGCCTGCGATTCATTTTCAAAAATAAATTCGGCGAGATTCGCGGATCCAGCGTGACTCTCACCTAATTTTTTTTAAAGCTGTTTTGGCACTGGGGGTCCCTGTGGGACCCTCCAAGAGGCCTAGGGGATCAGGGTTTTTCTACCCTCCCCCCTTTTCTTTTTTTTTATGTTTTTTCTGTGACTCAGCTTCAAGCTGAGTGACAAGGTGGCTGCCAACACTTCCTGGCTTTTAAGTGATGGCAGGCAATCAGATCTCAGCACGAGATCGGGAGGGGTCGCAGAGTCACTTCATCCCTATATATACAACTGGAAATTTCTTTAAATAACTCAGAAACTACTGAACGGATCTACACCATTTAACAAAAAAGACTCTTTCTGGACCAACAGCTACCTTTCTACAAAATTTAGTGTAATTCTGTTCAGCAGTTTGGGCTGTAGCTGTGTTTTTTCCAGCCCCACTTGACGGATTACCCTGAAATTTTCAACACAGCGGCTGACATAAGTGCCAAATTTGTTTTGAAAAGTACAGCAGGAGCCATCAAATGACATCAAAGTTATTGACAAATGAGTAAAGACTCTTTCAACGTAAACTAGGTCCCAACTATAACTACCTACTGGTGACCGCCAGTAGCTAATATATACAATATTTCTGTATCTTGATATAATTGTTTTTTATATTGTGTCAGTTGTCTGAATGATAAAAGGGAGGTTGAGCAGCAGATACTGTTGAATCAAATGATTGTCAAGTCCAAGTTCAATTCGTATTTATGCGGTTGAAATAAACAACCATAAAAGATACAATGATACAAAAAACATATAAAATCAACATGCAATTATGATCAGAATCTAATAGAGTCCTGGCTTGAACTGCCCCAGAAATCAAGCAACATGGTAACGAATGGTCACATCAGGTAAAAAATGAACTTATACAAGTGTTTGGTTAACTTGTTTAAAATTAATTTTGTTCAACAAGGGATGCATAAATGTACTTCTTATCATTAAAATGTAAGGTGTCTTATCGAGAATCCTTATCACATAAACAGGGTGCTAAGTCAGAACCCCTAAACCAGAACCTCTGAATTTTTAGCAGATGATGTGAAAGGTTCATCCTAAATCATTTCAAAAGGAAGCGATGATGGTTAGATATTGCAAAATAAGATATGGTGCCATAGACTGGGTTGTTTTAACCATTAAAAATTGCCTAATCAGAGGATTAGTGATAGCTCCCATTCCTCTTTCTGATTGTTTGTAGAGGTAATAAGCGTTATATGTCCATTTTATGTGTGCCTTAGTGCTGGAGCTGGGGCAATAAAATAAGATAGGGATGACCTAAGAGCTTAAAGCTCTGCTCTATGTATCTCAACCAAGGTATGGACATGAGATGGTGAACACCAAACAATCCTCCAAATTTAACAGGTTCATCTTGGCCTCAGGTTTCAAAAACACACTAAAAACAACAGTGGGTGGAGTTGTAACATGTCGAGAATGTAAGACATTCCCAATTCTTTACGCACCATCACCAAGGCAACACTTTGTAGAAGGGATAGCAATCTTCTTAAATCCTAATTTTCCACAGTTAGTCGTATTGGTGCAGCAACATACCCCAAAACATCACACCCATAAGACATCAATGAGATAAAAAAACAACATGGCATCAATGGATTTTTGGCCTAATTTCCTTCCAGAGTTAACTATACAATTATTGCAACCCCTAAAAGGAATCTGTCTTTTCTGTTACAAGGAGTCCAACTAAGAGCAGAGTCAAATAGAATTTCCATATAAGAAGACAACTCCACTTTACTCAGTGGGAAATCTTTACCCAAAAAATCCTGGCATTAGTACCCTTAGGGACGATTACAATGACAGGACTTTTTACATTGGTGCTTAAGTCCAAGCCGTCTATCAAGTCTACAAAGAATCTAGAAGTTGTTGTAATCCTATAGAAGTTCTAGAAAGGAGATAGGAGAAAGCAGAACTACTAAAGTTCGCTTCCCCATGATCGCCATGTTGAACTAAAATGGATTTGAGGTGATTAGCATATAAAATAAATAAAAAGAGAGCTTAAAAACATCCCTGTTGGGTGCCCTTTTCAAACTAAATTTCTGAGTGTGTTTTCCTCCGTCACCAGACCTAGATGATACAGTTAAATTGCAGTGTCAGTCCCTCAGTAACCAAATAATATCCTACATTACCTTCATGGAACCCAGTATAGTTCTGAGTTTATCTCTATTCACTCTCTCACAAGCTGAACTAAGGCCCATGAAGGCCAGGGGAAATGATCCCTTTTTGATCTCTGTGTATTTTGAATCAACCAAGTATAGGTTAAGGCATTGATTGACTGACCTATTACGTTCCTTAGCCCAGAGTTACAAATGGTTCAAAACCACCCATCTGAGAATTTACACTTTAGAATCGATCGAAGAAATAAGTGATTAACAACACTGGTCTTCCCTACAGCCCTTTTTAACCATGGGAGCAATCACTGAGTGAGACTGGGATGCTGGCAAACACAGTTTTACAGCTGTGTTAAGGTGTTGTGTGATCAAGAGTGCCCATAGATCAATATTAGGCCTGGGGGAAGCTCATGGAATTTAACTCAGTGGAATTCCATGGAGTTGCCGAAAAACTCCGCCAAATTACACGGAGTTCTGTGAGCGGGCGGAGTATTGCTTGGTCACACCTAATTAAGTCCCTTAGGTATCTGAGGATTGTTGTTGGCCAAGAATCCCTTTTGTTGCCACTAGTAAGTCCCTCACAGCGGGATTGCTGAGATGTCATCAGAGGTCCCACCCCCTTTCTCAACCACTCTGCATAGGGTCCTCCTGGCGACCTACTAGTGGGGGGATAAAATCCCCTTGGCTGCTGAGGGTCGTTGGGAGCCAAGAACCCCTATTGTTGCAACAAGTAAGCCCCCCACAGCAAAATTGCTGAGATGTCATCGGAGGTGCTGCCCCCTTTCTCAACCACGCTGCAAAGGGGCCTCCTAGCATACTACAGGTTGGGTGATGAAATCTCCTTGACTGCCGAGGGTCGTTGGGGGCCAAGAACCCCTATTGTTGCAACAAGGAAGTCCCCCACAGCGGGATTGCTGAGACATCGTCAGAGGCCCTGTGCCCTTTCTAAACCACTGTGAAAAGGGGTCTCCTAGCACACTACTGGGTGGGGGATGAAGTCCCCTTGGCTGCTGAGGTTCGTTGGGGGCCAAGAACCACTATTGGTGCCACAAGTAAGTCCACCACAGCGGGATTGCTGAGACATCATCGGAGGCCTCGCCCCCTTTCTCAACCACTCTGCAAAGGGGCCTCCTGGTGCACTACTGGTTGGGGGATGATATCTGTTGCGTAGTTTATCGGTAACTCTGCATTCTCTGTGGAACTTTTGATCGCCCACCAGGCAAAAAAAGGCAGGATTGCAACCTTGGTAATTATAAATAGCAGCATAATGCTTCGCCCATGTGTCAGCAGAGAAATTAGAGGACAGCTCGGGGAGTTGGGAGTAAGTAAACAGTGGCCAATTCACAATACACCAGAACATTCCACTGTCATTCTTGGTGCAGGCCAAAATGAGTTTCTCCCAGGCCTCCCTGCGTTGAATTATTTTTGATCCTTAATGGCTATCTTGCAGTTTACTCGACAAGAAGGAATTAATTCACTGTCTCTAGGAGTTTGCTTCAGTGACAACTTTAATTCTTGATGAGCACTTGTACAGAAAAGGTCAAACCACCCTTTATTGAAGGGCAAGAAGCATTAAAAAGCCTAGACAACTAGGACAGCTGAACAAATTGACTGATGAGAAGACAAAATCATACTTTCTGGGGAGCCTTCTTCTAAACAAGCTTGAAACTTATAAGCACTCAGTTCAATTAATTTAAGGTAAAAAGCATACAACAAACTCCTGTCCCTTTTCATTCTGTGGCCATGGTCCCATAGTGTAACTGCACTGTTAAAGTTATGTAGCTTCCTATTGGGGTCAGTCAACTCTCAAGCAGGGCAGTCAAGGGATTATGGTCACTACGGGCATCCCATGAAATCTTGAGCTCCCTGTCAAAATGAAGCACAGTTGATGAAACAAAATGTATAACTGACATATTCCCGCTTGCAGTAAAAGTGGGGACACTAAGGGACCAAAATGGTCAGATTGCATATTAGATAAAATAGACAGAAATGACCAAATGCATCAAATCCCCCTGTTTACAATACTTAAAAGGCCATGGAATGATAGTGTCACAATCAAATGGGGCGCTCTTCAGATGGGGCAGCCGTCAAACAATTGAAGATTGAAATCACCCATCTGTAAAATAAAAACATGGTCATTATATGTGCTTAAAAAATTCCACATAAACCTCATAAGATCATGCACATGACAATTTGAATCAGGTGAGAAACTGGAATTGTAAAAATTCACAGAAAATAAATTGCCATTTTTAGAGAAATACACCAAAACAAGGTTGTGGGAACTAGTGTCCAGTGGAAAACTTTAACAGTTTTTGCAGAGCAAGTAAAGTCAGAAGGCCACCCTTGGCCATCCCATGCACTCCTGAAACTGCAGGGAAATAGTACAAACTGTATCCATCCAATGCAAATGTATTACCTACTCCCCATGTTTCCTGCATAATGTGAAATGCCTTTAAGAAATTGCAACACTGGGTATGCTCACTTTTCCACAACAAACCAGCAATATTCTAACTCAAAACCTTCAAAATCCGAACCAATTCCAGAAAGATAGGTAAACTAGTAAAAACAGAACCATGAGTGGAGACGTCAATCTAAGTCCTCTACACTACTTAATGGATCAAATCTATTGAACACTGGTAAGGTAGAAATTCCCCTCTCTAAATCCCTAAGTGCTGGACTGTCCTCCAGAGGTGAGCCGCCACCAGAACTTGATAAAGCTTGCAGCTTCTAAAACAAAAACAAAAATCAAGGGCAGAGCTGGGATATCTGACTGGTCCTTCATTTTTTATAAGACTTGCACTTAAAAGGTGCCTGATACCCCCTTTTGCTCCTGAGGGAGTGCAGGTCCTAAAGTTCAGACTCACAGGTTGCAATGTGGCAGCTGGACGTCCCGCGCTTCAGTGAAAACTCGCGCTGAAAACGTGCCTGCTCCCTTCTCTTTGTCCTGAGTGTGGTCCCTGATATCCCAGCTGTCTGGGTGCATTAAGGCAGCTGGGCATCATGTGCTTCAGTGAAGCCTCGCACCAAAAAAGAATCTACTCCCTGGTGGTTTGGCTAGTGCCCCAGAAGTTGGCCACCTTGTCACCGAGCTCCGCTACTCCTGCAGCTACCGCAGCTATCTCAGCCTTCCAGGGGCATTGCTGCGTACCTCCAGGGCCCGATCCTGTGTCCAGCGTGAGTTGTGCTTCCAGGTTACTGCCTGCTTCTCCTGCTCCTGGTGTCCCGATACACAAGCATTGCATGCCCCCCCCCGGTCATTGTTGGAAGCCCTGCCTGACCTCAAAATGGCTGCTGGCGGGACATATCCCTCCTTTCTATACCGATCCATGCTGCTTTGATTTCTCCCTGTATCCTTGATTAACCAAATTCGGCCTCCCATTGCCTGTGGGGTAGGTGTAATTTTCCTACATGCTGTACACTTGATCCTGAGTGGGTTAACTTCAAAAGCTCTGCACACTGTGTATACATGCTTTGCCTCACCTTTAGATGTAGTCCAGCTGACTAACCCCTGCTTCAAGCATGACATCTAAACCCATAATAAGGTCTCCAGTGCCACATCTTCCTGGGCCGTCTTTCTTACAGCAAATAGCTTCTTCAGTGCACCTCCACAATTGGTATAACTGTTTTTGCTACACTATCCAGGTGCTAACACCACCATAGACCGGCAGCACTTAAAACTGTCTTTTCAGGCACAAACCCTCCTCCTGGAGTAGGCATGCACCTTACTGCCAACTACTTTGCTTCCTGTAGAGCCAGATATAATACTACGTATGCTATATACCTCTGCTGCCTGGCAACTACCCGTCTGGCACTCCATTGAGTGGCCTGACCTGCCAAAATGTCTAACTCCAGAGCACATGACTCTGAAGATGCCAATGGATGCCAGAAGGACATGAAACCTGGCCAAAATAGATCCAAACAGAATTCTCCTGTTCCGGATTCACCAATCAAACCTAGTTTGGACTCTGGTCCTACTCTGGATCTTATCATGCAGAAACTTAAAACACTACATGTCCTACCTCAATCCATAAAGGCTACCACAGACATGATGCAGAATGACCTTACCTGCATTAAACAGGATATCCAACTACTAGGAAGTAGGATGATGGAGGGAGAGTTATGAATAAACTCTCCAGAATACCACAAACAGAGCTAGATCAAAGCGCTAACAGCCACCTCAAAATGGTTGCCACGACTGGAAAGAAGTCTCACAGACATGGAGAATAGGCACAGAAGGGGTAATCTCCGTATCTTTGGGGTTCCAGAGGGATTGGAGGACCCTGCTTCATCATGTGCTGCTTTCGTCGAAAAATGGATGGCCCAAGTGCTGGGAATAAACTTTATGAAGATGTTCCAACCCATGCCCATAGGGTCCCACGTGCAAATTTATAAGCAAATCCTTACCCAGGGCTTTAATGTTCAGACCTCTTCACTATTCACATGCGGAAATGATCATAGTCCACGTGAAAAAGATGCAGAAAGATGCAGATGATCTCTTGGCATGGCTTTTCTACTGGAATTTCTCAGGATTACTCTAAAGATACTGTAAAAATGAAGAAACCATTCTTAGCTAAGGGGCAAACACTTAAGGATCTCGCAATGCAATTCTTCATTGATCCGGCAACTACAATGGGAAAATATCCATCTTTGATGACCCTAAAGACCTGGACTCCTTCTTTGCTGATATTCAGGACTCAAATATGAATGCTTGATTGCATCCCCTCATCATCTACTAATGATCGCATATTTGTATGCTCATCTAACTGGGTAAGTTACTAACCGGATCTACACTTCTAACAGCAATTATTGCTTATTTTCTCTAAAAACGAAACTCTAATTACCTAATTAGTTCCTACTCTCGTCAATGCTCACCTCCTTTTTGGGTCAGAGCCCTATGCAATTCAAATATTGCGTGAACCTGTCTTCACCAGTACTCCTCCTTTCAGAGCCCATCCATCCTCTACTTAATCTCCGACACACAGGGTCACACCCTCATATAACTACATTGCGAGCTGCCTGACATCTTTCATTCTTGTCACTTACTCTGTTCTCATTGTAGATAGACATATCAGTTTTGCATGATCTTTTCCTTTAAAAACAGTTCCATATCATAAGTTGATCAGTCATGTACCTCTAACGGAATGATCTCTCACTGGACCTCTATATCAATACATTCTGTAACAAAGGTACAGATACCCGCCAATTACAACGCATTTTCAGTGGTGGATAGTACTACCCATGTTTAGTGGTAGCTTACAGCGCTCAGCTTTTCTCACTTGTAATGCCTGAAGATCTATATCGACAAGATGATCCTCAAGATAGTACCTCATTCTCACAGTGCTCTGGATATCCCTCTATGGGATCTATATTCAGTTACAAAATTGTCTTTTATGCACGTCATGTTGTTATACTCGCTTCATGATGTAATTGTTCATATTTCAAGATGTGCCTGTATTTACCTCAAGTTCTGCGTGCACTTACCTCTAGTTGTGTATACAGGTATAACCTTATAGTTATTGTGCAACACCCCAGTATAATTCCTTGTTGATATTGTGACCTTAAAGTTAGTAGCCCATCCTCACTTAGTTCTGGTTACTGCCCTGTGGTCTCCACACCCAGTTACAAAAATGTATTTATGCACTTCAAATTGCTCTTCTTGCTTCATGATATGCTTGCTCATATTTCAAGATGTGTCTGTACTTGCCTCAAGTAATGCTTATACTTACCTCTAGTTGTATATAAAAGTATAACCACTCTGTTATTGTGAGATGCCCTGCTACAGTCAGTTTGGTTCCCAACCTAAATGGCTCCTATCATTAGCTCAGTCTTTACAACTTGACCCCTGATACTATCCATATAGTGTAGCTTCTTTCTTTGATACATCTAGGCTCAGCCCCTTGTGACCTCCACTGCCAATCCTGATTTATTTGCATCTATGAGACCCTCCTCAGAATATGGGAATTTATTCTCACTTTTCTCTACACCAATCCCCCTTCTTTCTTTTCTTTTCTCTATTTCTTCCCCTTCATCCCTTCCCTTGCTATCCTTCTCTCTCTCCCACCACATTCCCTGCCACTCCCTCTTCCTCTCCCCTCTATGCCACTCCCTGCCAACCCCATCACCCCCTCGAGCGTGGCCCCCTTCCCCCCTCATCTCACCCTGGTTGGACATCCCTACCGTCCCTCCACTTACTAGACAACTTTTGACACACCCTACAAGCTCTTCCATCCCCATAAATGCATAATATAAAAATATTATCTTTCAACGTGAGGGGTTTAAATCACTGCATAAAAGCACCAAAAAGTCCTAGACTATCTTCACAAATTTAAAGGTGACTTGATCCTCCTACAGGACTCAAAAGTCAAACTTATGGAAGCCATCCTTCTACGTAAAAATTGGGTGAGTGATCTCACCTGTGCCCCACCCATTAAAATAAAAAATGGATTTGCTACTCTTTTCGCCCATTCCTCTGCCTAATGAATCATTTTCTCCAAAATGGAACCAGAAGGCAGATGGTTAATAGCAAGGCTACAAAAAGACAAAACCAAAATCTTTGTTGTGAACATTTATGCCCCTAACAATAATCTCCCAATATTCTGGTCGCAATCAAATAAAAAGATGTCACTTATCCCAAACAACTCCAGAATTATTGTTGGCAGGGATTTTAACCTATCTTGGGATGGTATCCTGGGCAGAAACTCCACTTGCTCCTTCAGACCGAACAAGTCCCACAAGCAGATGCTTAACTTATGCCATACTCATAAGCTGAAAGGGGATATGGAGACTGTTCAATTCAACTGGCAAAGACTATATGTTCTTCTCTCACCCCCATAACCCAAACTCTCACATTGACTATATCTTAGCTGGCATATCCTACATCCCCATTACATCCAGCTCTACTATAGAACCAATCCTTATATCAGACCACGCTTGTATATCCCTCTTGTATGACATTTCACACCCTGTGACTAAACCAAAGTCCTGGAGAATGAATAACCTTTTCACGGAAGGCCCTATAATTAGGGAAAAATTAGGCGTGAAATTATACAGTTTCTAGAACTTAGTAGAAACTCAGGACCCAATGCCCAAAAAATATGGGACGCCCTCAAACTCACCCTCCTAGGCCATATGATTAAACTTATGTCTTGGAAAAACAAACACGATAATTTTTAACTCGATTACCTAGAACAGCAAATCAAAGAGAAGGATCTAAAATAAAATCCAAACAGATCAAGTCTAGACCACTTAATTGAACTAAAATATGACTACAACAAAATCTAATTAACAAGTGTTAGAAATGGGGGTCTCCAATTGACAGAGGTATGCACATTTACCCAAGTAGTGACCCCTGCTTCTAGTCTGGCTAAGGGAGTTATGCACTTTAGATAGCCCCTGCGCACCCCCTTGGTAGCTTGGCATGAGCAAACAGGCTTATTCCAAAGGCAATATGTAAAGTATTTGTACTCCAAATACACAGTAACACAGTGAAAACACCACAAATGGACATCACACCAGTTTAGAAAGATAAAATATCTTTATCTAAACCAAACAAGACCAAAACGACTGTGAGAAGTTGGCCTGGTATATGCTGTCCACTAATTATAGTGGGCACCTTGCACCAGTCCAAACAACCCCTTATTGGAGATAGGTTAAAGACAACCTTTATTGAAAGCTATCCTAGTGGTAGCTATGGAGAGCAGCCTTCAGGCTAAGTCTTGAAGGAATGTAAAGCAGCTTGTTTTACCAGTCTATAATCTCTTGAGTGACCAAATGAAAGAGGTCCACACCAGGTATATATTCAAAATATATGTATTTATTGCTAAACACACCCCTCTAGTCTCTTTATGAGGCTAGAGTTCGAAGTACATAAGTTATAAGTTAGTTATCAACAGTAATAGCACAAATACACGTTTGAGCCCAAGGGGCGTACCAAACCATATACCAATAAAGTGGTATAAGAACCACGACTGAGCTAGACACAAGGCCTAGAGCTTGTAGAAGTGCTTGGCCCTCAAGGAACCACCCATGGTAGTGACACAGGGGACCCACGGGGGACGCGTGCAGTGTGAGAACACAACCGCGAGCCGCCGTTGACTTCTAAGGGGAATGTCGCGGTTGGAGTTTTTAAGAAAAAGGACACTTAGAGGAGGACTTGGAGCAAACCCCTTTAGAACTAGGTTGTTCTAGAGTCTATACCCATGGGAGCACCGGAGTACTCGAGTTACCTCACCCAGGGAAGCCGGGTGCATAGGTGTCTTTCGGGGTCGGGTTTCGTCGTCGTTTTCAATGGCGATCTGCTGCAAAGTGCTGCTGGCGACCAAGTCGAAAGTGTTCGGGTGGATCCAAAGGTGGATCGAAGATCTGAAGAACCTGAAAGCAGAGGGGACAGAGTCTGGGTCACTAGCCAGTGACCAGGAAGGCGATGAGCAGATGCCCACCGATGTCGGGTGCTTCAGGTAGGTTGATGGTCATCTTGATTCTTCAGCCACGAGGTCCAGGAGGCGTCGATGACAACCAGGAGCTGGATTCGTGCTGTCCCACAACGTTTGTCGATTGCAGGGGTGTCAGCGAACGGATTGGACCCAACAAGCCTTGGCAACGGCAAGTCACGTGGAAATAGAAGAAGGACGGTGGTACAGACCAGCAAGGTCTGAGGGACTCACCCAGCAAGGGTAAGTCAGGGCACGTCTGGAGCAACCAGGGAAGCCCAACCCAAGAAGAGTTGCCTTCGGGAGGGCCCACTAGCCAACGGACTAGCAACCGTGAAGGAGCCTCAAGTGGACGCACTTAGAGCTGGCTCACAGGAAACTCGTGGAGTGGAGGCCAGTGATCTTCGGTGCAGTCGGTGCTGGAGGCGGGGGCTACTTGGAGCCCAAAGCACAACTTCGTGGGAGACCAGGAAGAGGATGCACTTGCAAATGTGCTTGATGTCCAGGGGTCACTGTTCCATGTTACCCACGACAGCTACGGGCCTCAGCTTTGTTGGGAACTCAGGGAAGCCTCGGGGAAGTCTGGAAATCTACCTCTGGTGATGCAAAGACTTCAGCGTCCGGCGGGAGCTTCGGCAATGCAGACCGGACAATTGCTTCTTAGGTGCCTGCCAAGCAGGGGAGTCACTCCTTGACCCCAAGGGAGATTCTTCAGTCCTCTAATCTTAAAGTAGAGCGTCGAAGGTCCAGGATTCTGTATCAGAGTTTCGTCCAGGTAAATCTAAAGTCCTAAGGACTGGGGTCCCATACTTATACTAAGTTAGGGGGTTGGACATACTCTGGGGACCCACCTATGGGAGGGTCAGGGAAGAGGGGTGGTTACACCCATTCCCTTTGTCCAGTTTCGCGCCAGAGCAGGGGCAGGTAGCCCCTGCAACCGGTTTGAACTGGCATATGCACAGGGACACCAAATGTGCCCCCAGTGCAGAACTTCAAAGCACCAGCGGGTGCTCCCGCCCAGCCCCAATACACACTATCCTGTCTGGGGAGGTGGTTACACCTCCCTTCGACAGGAAACCTATTGTCCAGGCCTCCCCTGCCGAAGTTTCAGTCAGCAGCAAAAGGCCAGACCCGTGTCTGTGGCAGCGGCATCCATTTTGTGATGCCAGGGCTCTGGAAAGAAGTTACCGGGTAGCCCGGTGTGTACATGTCTCTCCCTCTAGAAGGGTGGAATGCTACCCCCGCCGCCAGGACTGGCGGGGAGGTAGTATTCCAAGATGTTTGACACCAAACACGACATGTTTGGGGGCAGCCAGTCCAAAGTTAGCATTGTACCGCGAGGATATAATGCACTTAAGAGTATATGGTCAGGCTGTACCACAAACAGCATCAGAGGAGGGACTCTGAATGCTGTAGAGGGGCTCTGCTCATGCAGGGGCACCCTCTCACATAAGAACCAAGCACTCTGCCTTCAGGATTGGTAAGGCCTACCATAGGAGTGACTTATAGGTTTATATGTGTGTGCAATGGTAGTGATATAGGTAGCCTATACCACTGTAAGGGGTGCATGCACCACCTTACCCAGGCTGCAGTAGCAGACCTGTGGTGTCATTTTGGATGGCCTTCCAGGGGTGGCACAATCCATGCTGCAGCCCCTGGTAGGCCTCTGAGGTACCTATGCCCTGGGTACATAGTATACCATATACTAGGGACTTATAAGGGCACTCCAGATTCCAATTAGAGATGTGCCTAGGGCACATGGAAACCATTTTAGAGAGGAAGCAGCTAGGCTGGGGCTCTGATTAGCAGGGCCCCAGCCAGACTAAAGTCGAAAAACAGTGAAGCATCAGCAAAAAGTGGAGGTACCCATGTGAAGCAGATCCTACTCTCCTACACAACCCCCCCCAAACGTAGGGACATTAAACTAACCTTGACCAGTTGAGTCTTCATGTTCTAAGTGGAAGTACCTAGAGAGTCCATCTGCATTGGCATGGTTACTCCCAGGTCTATGTTCCACTGTAAAGTCCATCCCCTGTAGGAAATGGACCACCTAAGCAGTTTGGGGTTTTCACCCTTCATTTGTTTTAGCCATAGGAGGGGCTTGTGGTCTGTTTGAACAAGGAAGTGAGTACCAAACAAGTATGGCCTCAACTTCTTCAGAGCCCAAACCACAGCAAAGGCCTCCCTCTCTATGGCTGACCAACGTTTCTCTCTAGGGGTCAGCCTTCTGCTAATAAAAGCTACTGGCTGATCCTGTCCTTCATCATTCAATTGTGACAGTACAGGCCCTACCCCCAATTCAGATGCATCTGTTTGGACAATGAACTTCTTGGAGTAATCAGGACTCTGTAGAATGGGAGCAGTGCACATGGCCTGCTTTAGGTCATCGAATGCCTTTTGACAGCTAGCTGTCCACTGAACCTTTTTGGGCATTTTCTTGGAAGTTAAGTCATTCAGGGGTGACACTATTGATCCATACCCCTTGACAAATCTCCTATAGTACCCAGTCAGGCCTAAAAGGCTCTCACCTGAGTCTGGGTAGTTGGAGCAGTCCAGTCCATGATGGTCTGGATCTTGCTCTGCAATGGTTGAACCTGGCCTCCACCCACAAGGTGGCCCAGGTACACAACCTGACTCTGCCCTATCTGGCACTTTGTGGCCTTGATAGTTAGGCCTGCTTTCTGCAGGGCCTGCAAAACATTTCTGAGGTGGACCAGGTGATCCTCCCAGGTGGAGCTAAAGACAGCAATATCATCTAGATATGCTGCACTATAGGCTTCCAGACCTGTAAGGACTGTATTCACCAACCTCTGAAAAGTGGCAGGTGCATTCTTCAGACCAAAGGGCATTACCACAAATTGATAATGCCCACTAGGGGTTGAGAATGCTGTTTTTGGCTTTGCATCATCAGCTAGTCTGATCTGCCAGTAGCCAGCTGTCAGGTCAAATGTGCTTAGATACTTGGCTGAGGCCAAAGTGTCTATTAGCTCATCTGCCCTTGGTATTGGATGGGCATCAGTCCTAGTGACTGCATTGAGACCCCTGTAGTCCACACAAAACCTCATCTCTCTTTTCCCACCACTGGTGTGAGGTTTTGGCACAAGGACCACTGGACTAGCCCAAGGGCTATCTGAGGGTTCAATAACTCCCAAATCCAACATTTTCTGGACTTCTGTCCTGATGCAGTCCCTGACATGGTCAGGTTGCCTATAAATCTTATTTTTAATAGGCAGACTGCCCCCAGTGTCCACTTCATGAGTGCACCAGGTGGTCTGACTTGGAGTCAGAGAGAACATATGTCTGTACTGATTGAGCACTTGTCTACAATCAGTTTGCTGCTGAGCAGTGAGGCTGCCTGCCAAGGCTGCACCATCCACTGACCCATCATCAGGGTTCTGTGAGAGCAGGTCAGGGAGTGGGTCACTCTCTTCCTCCTGTCCCTCATCAGTAGCCATGAGCAAGCCCATGTCTGCCCTGTCCACATATGGTTTCAATCTGTTGACATGGAGAACCCTGTGGGGACTCCTGGGTGTTCCTAGGTCTACTAAATAGGTGACCTCACCCTTCTGTTCAACAATGGTATGGGGTCCACTCCACTTGTCTTGGAGAGCTGCTGGGGCCACTGGCTCCAGCACCCACACCTTCTGTCCTGGCTGGTAAACAGTCAGCACAGCCTTTGGTCATGCCAGGCTTTTTGCAGTTCCTGGCTAGCCTCAAGGTTTTTAGTTGCCTTTTCATGTATTCAGCCATCCTGCAGCGGAGACCAAGTACATAGTCCACTATGTCATGCTTTGGGGGCTTGAGAGGTAACTCCCATCCTTCCTTTACCAAGCACAATGGACCCCTGACAGGGTGACCAAACAAAAGTTCAAAAGGGCTGTAGCCAACCCCTTTTGAGGCACCTCCCTGTATGCAAATAAAAGGCAGGGCAAGAGTATGTCCCATCTTCGCCTGAGCTTTTCTGGGAGCCCTTTAATCATGCCCTTTAAGGTTTTGTTGAATCTCTCAACTAAACCATTGCATTGTGGGTGATAGGGTGTGGTGAACTTGTAAGTCACTCCACACTCCTTCCACATTGCCTTCAAGTATCCAGACATAAAGTTTGCCTCCCTGTCTGATACAACCTCCTTAGGAAGCCCACTCTTGAGAAAATTCCCAGGAGGGCCCTTGCCACCACAGGTGCTGTAGTGGTCCTAAGGGGAATAGCCTCTGGGTACCTGGTGGCATGATCCACTACCACCAGGATAAACCTGTGCCCAGATGCTGTTTGGGGATCCATGGGACCAACTATGTCAATCCCCACCCTTTCAAAGGGCACCCCCACCACAGGTAGTGGTATCAGGGGGCCTTTGTAGTGCCACCTGCCTTGCCACTGGCCTGGCAGGTTACACAGGAGCGACAAAACTCCTTGGTGTCTTCAGACATGTGGGGCCAGTGAAAGTGAGGGACAAGTCTGTCCCAAGTCTTGTTCTGGCCCAGGTGACCTGCTAGAGGAATATCATGGGCTAGGGTCAATAGGAAGCCCCTGAACTTCAGAGGTATAACCAACCTCCTGGTGGCACCAGGCTTGGGGTCTCTACACTCTGAGTACAAGAGTCCATCATCCCAATACACTTTATGGGGACCACTAGCATTCCCAGCAGCCTCAGCAGCAGCTTGCTGTCTGAGGGGTTCAAGAGAGGGCAGCTCTGCTGCTCCTGGCTCAGATCTGCCCTGGAAGGGCCCCCTGTCCCCAAGAACTCAACCTGGTCAGGTTCAAGCTCCTCTGGGACAGTTCCTTCCTCAGGACTGAGATCATCCCCCTCAAGAGACTGATCTTCCTTCTGAGCCAAGGGGAAGGCACTGCCTTAACCCTACTACTCCTCCTCTTGGATGGCACTTGGTCCTTTTTCCAGGATCCAAGGCCTGTTCAGTGTTAGACATTTTGCTCTGTGACCTGGTCACAGCAAACACATCTGCAGGGATCCCCAGCATTTCTGCATGGGTCCTGAGCTCCACTTCTGCCCAAGCTGAAGTTTCAAGATCATTGCCAAGCAAGCATTCAACTGGTAGGTCTGCACTTACCACAACCTTCTTAAGGCCAGTTACCCCTCCCCAGGAGAAGTTAACAACTGCCAGAGTATGGTCTGTTCTGACATTGCTAGCATTGGTCACTTGGTACATTTCACCAAGTATAATCTGCCCAGGATCCACAAGGTCTTGTGTCACCATGGAGACACTTGCCCCTGTGTCCCTAAATGCCAAAGCCTCTTTTCCATTGATTAAGGGCTGTTGCCTGTACTTGCCCAGATTACTGGGACTCACAGAGGAGGTCACATCCATGCCTCCATCACAGACTAGGACAGCCTGAGTGAGTTCTCTGACTAGGTCAGAGCTCATCTCCTTACCAGGGTCACCCTACTAAACCCTTGGCCTGTGTACTCCCACCACCAACTGTAACTGCACTAGGGGAACAGGTGCCTTAGGGGCATTGGTGGGGGCTGGAATAGAGTCTTTGGACTTGGTGCAATCACTGGTCCAGTGTGTCTTTTGCTTACAGACTTTGCACCATGGTTTCTTTTGGCCTTTTCCCTTGTTAGACTGTGAATCCCCACCTGAAGAAGATTTTTGGGGGCCTTGTGAAGACTTCTGGTCTTTACCCTTCTCCCCACCCTTATCAGAGTTTTTAGAATCTTGCTTCTTAGGGTCACCACCTTGGTTCTGTACCTTCTGCCTCACCCTGGTTCTGACCCATTTGTCTGCCTTCTTTCCCAATTCTTGGGGAGAGGTCAGATCAGAGTCCACCAGGTACTGATGCAACAGCTGATTTTGACAGTTATTAAGAATCTGCTCCCTCATGATAAGATTGTACAATCCTGTGAAGTCACATACCTTACTGCCCATCAACCAACCTTCCAGAGCCTTAGCAGAACAATCCACATAGTCCACCCAGTCTTGAGTCTGTGCTTTTTGGGTATCTCTGAACTTTAACCTGTATTGTTCAGTTGTTAGGCCAAACCCCTCAATCAGAGCACTCTTCAAGACTTTGTAATTGTCAGCATCCTCTTCTCTAACAGTGAGGAGCTTGTCTCTACCTTTGTCTGCAAAGGAGAGCCACAAGATTGCTGCCCACTGCTCCTGAGGGACCCTCTGTACTTTACAGGCCCTCTCCAGTGCAGTTATCCATTTGTGGATGTCATCCCCACTCTGGTAGGGAGGGACAATCTTGCTCAGGTTTCTATGGTCATAAGACCTTTCCCTATCTCTGGGAAAATTGCTGCCACCATGGGACTCTAGTCCCATCTTTTTCTCTGTCTATAGAGATCTAGGGACTCCCTGTCTATAGCCAATTGCTGTTTTCTGAGTTCAAGCTGGGCTTGCTCATACTGAATCAGTCTCTTTCTCCTCTCATGAGAGGATTCCCTTCCATGAGAGGAGACAGAGGTCCCTACTGAGGTATCAGAGTGGTTAGATTCCTGAGAAGGAGATCTAGTCCTTCTGGGCACACTCTCAACTCTTCCTGGGGGACAGGGGGAGGTCATTCTGGGCCTCCTCCTCTTCCTCAGGAGTAGCTGCACTTTCCAGGTCAGGATCATTGTCATCCCCCTGGCCAGTTTCAGAGGTTGGGTCCTGGGTATTTTCATCCCTGGACTCTCCCTCTTCTTCTGCCCCACCCTCTCTGCCTACCCTTTCAGACCTTATGGGTCTTCTAAAGTCATCTAGCAGAAGCATCTCCAGGAGACATTGGGTGTTGGCACTTTTGCCTGTCTTCAACTTCCTAACTTTGCACAACTCCCTCAATTCCAAGAATGTGAGGGTGTCATATCTGGATGGCAGGAGCTCACTGGTTCCTGGCAGTGAAGACATTACTAGTGTGGTGTGGTGTATGCACTACCTACTCTAGTGTGGCCTACTAAACTCTCTTGAGTTGTAGAAAGGGTGTGCTATCCCTTAACACACAACTCTAAGTTCAGTAGAACTTACTGTATCCTAAGCTTGATTTATATGTACCTTAGGTACCCTTAGTGGTTTTCAGTTGATCAATTCAATTGAGATTATCTGGTAAAACAATAGCAAGCTGGAATCCCACACGCTGCACACCAATGTGAGAAGTTGGCCTGGTATATGCTGTCCACTAATTATAGTGGGCACCTTGCACCAGTCCAAACAACCCCTTATTGGAGATAGGTTAAAGACAACCTTTATTGAAAGCTATCCTAGTGGTAGCTATGGAGAGCAGCCTTCAGGCTAAGTCTTGAAGGAATGTAAAGCAGCTTGTTTTACCAGTCTATAATCTCTTGAGTGACCAAATGAAAGAGGTCCACACCAGGTATATATTCAAAATATATGTATTTATTGCTAAACACACCCCTCTAGTCTCTTTATGAGGCTAGAGTTCGAAGTACATAAGTTATAAGTTAGTTATCAACAGTAATAGCACAAATACACGTTTGAGCCCTAGGGGCGTACCAAACCATATACCAATAAAGTGGTATAAGAACCACGACTGAGCTAGACACAAGGCCTAGAGCTTGTAGAAGTGCTTGGCCCTCAAGGAACCACCCAAGGTAGTGACACAGGGGACCCACGGGGATGCGTGCAGTGTGAGAACACAGCCGCGAGCCGCCGTTGACTTCTATGGGGAATGTCGCGGTTGGAGTTTTTAAGAAAAAGGACACTTAGAGGAGGACTTGGAGCAAACCCCTTTAGAACTAGGTTGTTCTAGAGTCTATACCCACGGGAGCACCAGAGTACTCGAGTTACCTCACCCAGGAAGCCGGGTGCATAGGTGTCTTTCGGGGTCGGGTTTCGTCGTCGTTTTCAATGGCGATCTGCTGCAAAGTGCTGCTGGCGACCAAGTCGAAAGTGTTCGGGTGGATCCAAAGGTGGATCGAAGATCTGAAGAACCTGAAAGCAGAGGGGACAGAGTCTGGGTCACTAGCCAGTGACCAGGAAGGCGATGAGCAGATGTCCACCGATGTCGGGTGCTTCAGGTAGGTTGACAGTCGTCTTGACTTTTCAGCCATGAGGTCCAGGAGGTGTCGACGACAACCAGGAGCTGGATTCGAGCTGTCCCATGACGTCTGTCGATTGCAGGGGTGTCGGCGACCGGATTGGACCCAACAAGCCTTGGCAACGGCAAGTCATGTGGAAATAGAAGAAGGACGGTGGTACAGACCAGCAAGGTCTGAGGGACTCACCCAGCGAGGGTAAGTCAGGGCACATCTGGAGCAACCAGGGAAGCCCAAGCAGAAGAAGAGTTGCCTTCGGGAGGGCCCACTAGCCAATGGACTAGCGACCGCAAAAGAGCCTCGCGTGGACGCACTTAGAGCTGGCTCACAGGACACTCGTAGAGTGGAGGTCAGTGATCTTCGGTGCATTCGGTGCTGGAGGCGGGGGCTACTTGGAGCCCAAAGCACAACTTCGTGGGAGACCAGGAAGAGGATGCACTTGCAAATGTGCTTGGTGTCCAGGGGTCACGGTTCCACGTTACCCACGACAGCTACGGGCCTCAGCTTTGCTGGGGACTCAGGGCAGCCTCGGGGAAGTCTGGAAATCCACCTCTGGTGATGCAAAGACTTTGGCGTCCGGCGGGAGCTTTGGCGATGCAGACCCGACAATTGCTTCTTAGGTGCCTGCCAAGCAGGGGAGTAACTCCTTGACCCCAAGGGAGATTCTTCAGTCCTCTTATCTTAAAGTAGAGCGTCGAAGGTCCAGGATTCTGTATCAGAGTTTCATCCAGGTAAATCTAAAGTCCTAAGGACTGGGGTCCCATACTTATACTAAGTTAGGGGGTTGGACATACTCTGGGGACCCACCTATGGGAGGGTCAGGGAAAAGGGGTGGTTACACCCATTCCCTTTGTCCAGTTTCGCACCAGAGCAGGGGCAGGTAGCCCCTGCAACCGGTTTGAACTGGCATATGCACAGGGACACCAAATGTGCCCCCAGTGCAGGACTTCAAAGCACCAGAGGGTGCTCCTGCCCAGCCCCAATACACACTATCCTGTCTGGGGAGGTGATTACACCTCCCTTCGACAGGAAACCTATTGTCCAGGCCTCCCCTGCCGGAGTTTCAGTCAGCAGCAGGAGGCCAGACCCATGTCTGTGGCAGCGGCATCCATTTTGTGATGCCAGGGCTCTGGAAAGAAGTTACTGGGTAGCCCGGTGTGTACATGTCTCTCCCTCTAGAAGGGTGGAATGCTACCCCCGCCGCCAGGACTGGCGGGGGAGTAGTATTCCAAGATGTTTGACACCAAACACGACATGTTTTGGTGCAGCCAGTCCAAAGTTAGCATTGTACCGCGAGGATATAATGCACTTAAGAGTATATGGTCAGGCTGTACCACAAACAGCATCAGAGGAGGGACTCCGAATGCTGTAGAGGGGCTCTGCTCATGCAGGGGCACCCTCTCACATAAGAACCAAGCACTCTGCCTTCAGGATTGGTAAGGCCTGCCATAGGAGTGACTTATAGGTTTATATGTGTGTGCAATGGTAGTGATATAGGTAGCCTATACCACTGTAAGGGGTGCATGTACCACCTTACTCAGGCTGCAGTAGCAGACCTGTGGTGTCATTTTGGATGGCCTTCCAGGGGTGGCACAATACATGCTGCAGCCCCTGGTAGGCCTCTGAGGTACCTATGCCCTGGGTACATATTATACCATATACTAGGGACTTATAAGGGCACTCCAGATTCCAATTAGAGATGTGCCTAGGGCACATGGAAACCATTTTAGAGAGGAAGCAGCTAGGCTGGGGCTCTGATTAGGAGGGCCCCAGCCAGACTAAAGTCGAAAAACAGTGAAGCATCAGCAAAAAGTGGGGCTACCCATGTGAAGCAGATCCTACTCTCCTACAACAACAATTATCCAACATACATGTATCAAGATAGCACTTTTAGAATGGTTACTTGCAAAAATAGCACTTGTAGAAACACATATCTTTACTGGGGCTATTACGACGTTGATGAAAGGCAAAAATCTAAAGTACGGCACCGACTGTGAGGTGTGCTGCATCGGGCACGGAGTCGCACGGACCCACAAACAACTGTACCTTGGAAACGAAGTCTATGGACGATGCACGGAGTCGTGGAGGTGAGAGGTCGGTGTCGAGGCAAAGCCAGTTCCCTGATTGTCACTGGGAGGCGAGGTGTTAAGTCAGTGAGGAAATGAGGCGCCAAATCCAGGACAGGGAAAGTTAGGCGGTGTTGGCGGTGAGGCATCGGTTTCAGTGAGGCGATGCAAAGTCAAAGAGTTTGTGAAGTCACCCTCGTTGGCTATCGGTTCCGTGATAACGGGATGCAGGCGCTGGCGGTGATGGCGTTGGTGCGAGTGCTGGCATCAGGAAGGTCGATAACTGCATGCATCGGCAGACGTTGATGGGCTTCAGAGCTGCAGTGCAGGCAGGGCGGTGAGTCGTGCACTTCACAAGCGGTGCCCCCGGCCTCGGTGCAGGTCACGGCGTCACTGGCAGTGTCGCTGGCAGCGTCTGAGTTGTTTTTCTTGTTTTGCAACACCAACCACAAAATTCTCAAGGCCCAGGTACTAGAATTAGTGCCCTTTTAGTTTGAAATCTTTTTATTGAGGTATTGACAAACAAATGCAGTGGGTTAGGAGGCCTAGGTCATAGGCCGGTAGCTGTCAAGTTGCTGCACAGGGCATTAAAAGAACAACAAATAGAACTTCCCCATCCCCCTCCCTGCCCACACCTCCCCCCTCCTGTCTCCTCCCCCGTTTAACATGCCTGGACAAAAAACAAAGAGCAGTCCTAGCGCTCTGTTATGTTGGATAGTGGCAGTTAGTCTACACTGTGACTCAACTCAGGCAGGCGGAGTAGCCGTAGGTATATCGGGCAGGACAACTCCCGGAATTCAGTGCATAGCAGAGAGACAAAGGGTCGCCACACATCAGAAAAAGCAGCCCCGTCACCTTGAAGCGAGAAAGATATGCGTTCCATACCAAGAACATACCACAAGCCATGTAACCATCCCTGCACTGTCGGTATTCTATCTGTGCCCCAGTGAGATAGTATATTCTGAAGGGCCGCCCCAAGCGCTATACCCAATTGCTTACCCTTGCAGGATTTGAGGGGAAAGGTAAGCCTGTCTGACACTCCCAGGACCACATATGCAGGAAAGCGTAAAAGCGTGGTGCCAAAATGGCTATCGATCTCGTCCAGCACCTGTGACCAGTAGGCGGTGGGAGTAGGGCACTCCCACAACAGGTGCAGGAGTGTGCCTTCAGCTTCGCACCCTCTCCAGCAAGTAGGTGAACTGTCAGGGTCGCTCTTGTGAAGTCGGGAGGGCGTAAGATACCAGTATGTCATGATTTTAGTGCCTGTTTCGATGCTAGATATATTACGTGCTGAGTGTCGGGCTCTATAGTAAACATCAGTCCATTCTTTAGGAGTCAGGGTCCGGCCGAGCTCGGCCTCCCACCGTCTTTGGCCCGCTGACTTGACGGCCGGTTCTGGGGGGCGCAGGATATGGTAAAGTTCTGAGATGAGTCGCTTTGCGGGTTGTTTCGAAAGCAAGCAGCGCTCATACCGAGTGAGGAACCTCTCCGCTCCTGGGCAGATTTGGGGTTGCAGGACCCAGTGCCTTATATGCAAATAATGGTAACGCTCCGTTTCGGGTATGCGAAAGTCAGACTTGAAATCCGCAAAGGATTGGGGGTCATCGAGATCAAAAAAGTGCCCTATAGACCTACGTCCAGCTGAGTCCCACTGGCGGAATGTCTCCCAATCAAGGCCCGGCGAGAAGTCCGGATTCTCCGTAATGGAAGTGAGAGGCGAGGGGAAGGTTGTCAGACCACTGCGAAGAGCTGTAGCGTCCCAAGCTTTCAATGTGGCACAAGCCACAGGGGAGCCATAAAGCCCAGGGGGTCTGGAGGCCTTGCGAAGAAATGGGACCTTCTAGAGAGCTTTTTTTTGCCAGCGCACGCTCCATGAAGAGCCAGCTCTTCTCAGATTCCGGCTGAGCCCATTCTAAGAGAATCCACAACTGTGTTGCTTTATAGTAGCGGTCAAGATCAGGGATCCCCAATGCCCCCTCTTCGTGGGGTCGAAAACCCAGGTTTTTATGTATTCGCGGCCGCTTGTCCGCCCATACAAAGGCGTTGAATTTGGATTGGAGCTGTTTTATAACACCCGGGGGGGGGTTCCACCAGAAGGGTTTGAAAGAGATAGAGGACTCTAGGGAGTATGCTCATCTTGAGCGCTGCTACCCTACCCAGCCATGAGAGATTAAACGGCTGCCAACGTTTGAGTTCCTGCCTTGTCTGTTGCAGCAACCGAGAGTAGTTCAGAGACGTCGTCTCATCGATGGATAAGGACAGCGTAATAGCTAGGTAGGGCATTTAATTGGTGCCCTTTTGAATGCAGGAGTCCACAGAGGAGTCCAAATGCGGGTCAGTGGGTTGCAGATGAAGTCTTTGCGGCCCTGAGACTTCAGAACAGGAGACCAGCACACACAGGCCCTTGGAGATTCTTCTTCAAGCAGGTTCACAGCAAAGTTCCAGTCTTTGTCCTCTCCTTGGCAGAAGCAGCAACTGCAGGCCAACCCAACAAAGCACACACAGCAAAGGGGCAGCACTCCTCCCTACAGCTCATCAGCTCTTCTCTTTGGCAGAGAAGTCCAGAAGTGATCTAATTCTCAGGGGTTTAAGGTCCAATATGTATACCCCATTTTCTCTTTGTGGCAAGGGTTTCTGAGCCCAGTCCAAACCACTTCGGTGCGTCATCACTACAGGAGGTGGAGACAGCATTGTGCAGAGGAGACACTGCCTATTCAGGGGCTAGGGAAACTCCTCCCACCACTCTAAATGTAACCCAGGTCTATTCATCCCAACTATGAGTCTCCCAGGGAAGGCAGGACACACCTCAATCCCCCTTGTGGCTGTCTACAGTGAATGCACATCCCCAGTCCCTGTCACTCGAAAACCAGACAGTCAATACACAAAACAGCAGATGCACATAGAATGGTTAAATAAGAAAATGCCTACTTTCTGAAAGTGGCATTTTCAAACACACAATTCAAAAACCATCTCCCTACAAAGATGTGTTATAAAATTTTGAGCTCTCAGAGCCTAAACTCAATTTCCCAATCTTGTCCCAATGGAAAGTTATACTTGTAAGATGTTACAAAGCAATTACCATGTTAGCCTATGGGAAAGAGAGCCTTTCTATAGTGAAAAGTCAAAATTGGCAGTATTTCACTATCAGGACATTTAGAATACACCAGTACATGTCCTACCTTATACATACACTGCACCATGCCCATCGGGGTGCCTTGGGCCTACTTGAGGCGTGCCTTACCTGGAAGAAAAGGGGAGGCTAGGGCCTGGCAAATGAGTGCACTTGCCAGGTCGACATGGCAGTTTAAAACTGTGCACACAGACACTGCAGTGGCAGGTCTGGGATACTTTTATAGGGCTATTCATGTGGGTGGCATAATCAGTGCTGCAAGCCTACCAGTAGCATTTGATTTACAGGCCCTGGGAACACACAGTGTACTGGACTAGGGACTTACCAGTAAATTGAATATGCCAATCATGGATAACCAATCAATAACAATTTACACAGGGAGTACTTGCACTTTGGAACTGATCAGCAGTGGCAAAGTGCCCAAAGCATCTAAGCCAGCAAAAACGACATCCAGCATACAACCAAAAATATAGGAGGTGGAGCCAAAAAGTCAGGGGAAGCCGCGCCACAGATGCTAAAATAAAATTCTCTACATTTGCCTCGCTATGGCATGATAATAATTACAAATTGGAAAGGAGGACGCTGTTCCTTGAGAAATGGGCACAAAAAGATATCCGCTTTGTAGAAAACCTGGGTAGCCCCACAGACCATATACCATTCTCCCACCTCAAACTCAAGGTCAGGTTAGAAGGGGACAGGTTTTTATCACTTTCTAAGGATCAAAGCCATCATCGCCAAGCATAACCACAAGAACACCGGACCTTCCAGACCCAATGAGGAAAGTAGCTGGAGGGGGACATATCACTTCCAAATTTTATTCTAACACCAAACTTTACCGCTCTCACAAAATACATTCAAAGTATATGGGAACTGTTCTGGACAAAACAAGCACCTCACATGAAAATAAACTGGCCCTTATTTGGTCTGACCTGATTACTAATAAGATTTCCCCCTCCCTAGCACAATGCAGACTATGGACCACACACATAGCCCACTGGACCCCTTCTAAGCTCTTTAAACTTGGTCTCACGGACTAAGACGGTTGATAGAGCTGTCGAAAAGAGATAGGGGATCTACAACACATGCACCTCAAATGCTCATTCTCTAACTAATTCTGGTCTGAGATTGTTGTAACTATCTCCCAGATTCTGCATACTAGCTGGACTCCTGATCTTACCTCTATCGCGGTTGGTGCTCTACCCCCAGGAATAACCCAACATCTAAACAAAGAGGAACAGATTCTAAGGGACATACTAGTTTCAACCAGTCTTAAATGCATCCTGTCAGAATGAAAGGACCTCTCCAAGTTGTCATCCCATACTTGGTGGTTGTATGACCAGTTTACCAGGGTGGCAGACAATTCACCAAACATATACATGAAAATCTCATCAAAGAAAAAACCCAAAAATCTGGTCAAGACTAGACTTACACTTCTAACCACTTGTCACCATAAAATCTTTCCCCGTACCAATAGCACGTACTTGACATTCCACCTCCCACCTCCGATTAAAAAAATACACACAAAACAAAAATTCCCTTCACACACTTCTGATGCCCACCCACCCCATCCTCCCTTGCCCCCCTGACTCCCCCCTCTTCTCCAACCCTTCCTCCCCAATCCTCCCTTCCGTCCATCCCCATCCCTTCCCCCACCCTGTCTTTTCCCACTACGCCCCACTACCCCCACTTCTCTCTCCTACCCCTGTATTTTCTCTTGTTTTTCCTATTTCTGCATCTCTAAACCCGGATACTAGATTGGGGTAACCTAATGCAATAAATGCCTATTATTCACTTACTGCATCAATCGTATCTCCAGCTATGACATAATGATTGTTATATTATGGCTATGTAACACCTTACCCTAAACACAATACCCCACTACATGACTGTAGGATGGTAAGATCCTTCTGCATGGTTACCCCCACTTTTTGCCTGGAGTTGCTATGTTTTTATGACTAGTCTGACTAGTACCCTATGTGCTTCTTCCCTAAATTGGACATGGTGAGTACTTAGATATATTTCAGATTGGCTACTGGTGTACCCTTGTAAGTCCCTAGTATATGGTACTAAGGTACTGTAAATACGCAGTGAGAGGCAGAGAGGGTGATATGGTGAAACAAGGATACTTTATTCAGTTTAAATTGATTTAATTAAGGTAAGGCGTGGTTTGCTGCTTCTTCCGTCTTTTTCCTCGGTTGCAGAGCTTGAGACTGGCCCGTCTTCCAAAAGGGTCGGTAAAGATATGCTCACAAGAGGGGGAGAAAAAAGAAACAAAGAACGGGGTTTTAGGGTGGGCACTCTTTGCCGCGCACGTTACAGGGGAAAGGAGTGAAGGGAAACAACACCCAGACCGCCACCAAGTGGTCGCGAGCGCTCGGAGAGCTACACTGATGAGCGCGCCCTGTCAGATCCTTCCACCTTCCCTGGACACCAGCTTGGTGGCCGTTGAGCCCCCTCTTGAAAACCACCCCCGTACACGGGCACGTATCTAAGGGAGCCACGCTGAGAGAGTGGCTGGCTTGATCACGGTACCGGATGGGGTCCGGCTCCCGGTCAGGAAGGTTTTGGTGGCTCCCTTGGGACAGACACAGTGTTGTCCTCTCCTCCGGTCTTACTGGACCAGCGGTCACTTGGTCCTGCAGCTCAGGGAGTCCTCTAATCGCGGGCTGCTATCTCGGCGTGTCTTCGCTTCCGGGTTCCTGGACAGCGATGACGACACATCCCTTGCTCTTCACGTCGGTGCTTAAAAGGCCCTCCTCTTCACCATTCGGACGTTCCATAGGAGCATGTGACATGGTCACATGGGTCGGGTCGACTTCATGGAACAGAGCGTAGTTAAAGGGGACGTGGCAGTCCTCGACAGACTGTTCCTGGGGCGACTGCAAATAAGAGGTAGGAGAGACAAAAGGGGGTAAATGGTCAGTGGGGTCCTCCTCCTCCCGGTCCTGGATGGTCAAACTGTGACAGGTACCCAGGGCATGGGTGCACCAGGGGTGTCCCATGGGCTGAAGAATGCATTATGCCACCCATGAGAGACCACTCATATTGTGACTACATGCCTGCCATTGCAGCCTGTGTAAGCTGGTGCTAGCACCACTTATGACAGATAGAAGTTTCCTTATATCTGAGGTCACTGCATTTAAAACCTATGTCACCCTCAAGGCAGGCCTTTCAATCCTGAAGGCAGGGTGCTCGGTTCTTAGTGTGAGGGTGCCCCTGCATGAGCAGGACACCCCTACAACCTTCTGAGTCCATTCTCCCAGCTTATAAGTGCATCAGCCATTAAGATACACAGAGTGGCCATGCGTCATTATGCAATGACCATCTCTAAACTAGCTGTAACGAACCCTGTTGTGTTTGGTATCAGACATGTTGGAATCATACCCCCACACCATAAACGGAATGGAAGGCATGATTCCATTCACTGTAAAGCTCCTCCGGGAGGCCCTCAGTGCTCCCAGTACCAGTCTTCTAGACTCGGACAGCAACCTGTGGCTGCTGCTGACCAGAGACACAATTCTGCCCTCCTGCTGTTGAGCCAAGCTCGAGCAGAGGAAGGCAGTGCAATAGGTATCCTGTCACAGGGAGGTGTGACCACCTCCCAGACAAGAATTAGTGTATTGGGACAGGGTGGGGGTGCTTGTCAGTGCCAATCAGGCTGCTTGAAGGGCACATTTGGTGCCCTTCTTGCATACTCCAGTCCAAACCAGTTCAGGGAGTCGTTAGCTCCTACTCTGGTGTAAAACTGGACAAAGGACATGGGAGTATCCTCCCCACTGTCCAGCCATTCCTCTGGGAGGGACCCCTGAATCGTTCCAACCCTTTCCTGAGAGTACTTAAGGGCTAACCTGTGAGTGAGTCCCTAGATTCGTCATGGGACAAGATTCAGATCACTTACCACTTCAACTTCGACCATCTGGACACTCTGGACCTCGCTGGACTTCGCGTTGGGAATCGAGACTGCAACTGGGAAGACTCCTGCTGCTCCTGGTCTCGTTGTCCTGCAAGTCTGCTGCAACGTCTGTGCCTGTGCTCCATACAGGTTCTTCACAGTTCCAGTGGACATCCAAGGCACCTGCAGGAATTTCCCTTGGAGTGAAGGAGTCACTCCCCTGCATCTGCAGGCACCACAACGCAGCTGACTGGTCTGCTGATCCTGGGTTCCCACAGACTCCGAAAGGCTCAGCAACACAGGTGGAAGTTTTGCAACTCCCTTGCGGCCTGCACTATTTTCTCACCGAGTTTGAGACCAGTATTCCTCATCAGAACCCCTGGAACAGAACCCCTATGCACTGCATCAACTATACGTTGCCAAGGCTTGTTGACTGTCTTCTCCAGAGATCTTCAGGCTCCAAGAAGCTCCTACCTAAAGCATCTCCTGGAGCCAAGATCTTTGCTTGCATCACATCCTCTGCACAGTGGACCATCATCTTTTGGTGAGCTGCTCAAGGTCCTCCTGCAACTCCTGTGCCTTCGGCCCGCGGGTCCTTGTGAGGGTCTTCTTTGGCTCCAGTGGGCTCCCCTACTTGCTCGGGCCTTCGCTGACTTACCTGCTCATGGTGAGTCACTTGGACGTTGCTGGTCCCGAAACCGCACCTTTTTCTTCATCTACATTGGTTGCCGTTACCTAGGCTTATTGGTGCCCTTGCTGGACACTGACCACTTGGCTCTTGACACCCGATGTGGGACAGCTTGTGCACAGCTCCTGGTCCTCCTCTGCATCACCTGGTCCGTACAGCTGCAACTTCAATGGCACCGTCAACTCTCCTGCATCTCCGACATCGGTGGGCATTCGTCTTTCATGCCCCCTGGTCACTCCTGAGTTGCATAGACTCTGTCCTCTCTGCTTGCAGGTACCTCTCACCTTGAATACACTTTTGGGTTCCACCAGACACTTTCACCTTCTTCGCCAGCGGCATCTTTTTCGAAGTCCTTCATTGTAGTCTACAGCGGTTTCCGACGTCACTTCACACCTATGCACCCGGCTTCCCTAGTGTAGGTATCCTGGTTCCTGGGGTATCCACAGGTGGGGTGACTCTCCACCTTCCACCTTCTACAGGGTTTCTTCAGGGTCCTCTGGAAAGGGTCCTTCTTCTTTAAAATTGCAACTGCGACTTACCTATTGACTAACATTGAGCACGCAGTTGTGTTCCCACTCTGCATATAACCTCCGTGGGGTTCCTAGATACGCACCTTGGGAGGTTCCTTGGGTCTCCGGCTCTTCTACACCTTCTGGTTCCATTTTTGACTTTGGTCGTGGTTCACATTCCACTATTTTAGTATGTGGTTTGGTCCCCCACTGGGGACCACTGTGTATTCTGTTCTATTTACGTATTCTATTGACAAAGTATTGTGTGTATTGTGTTGTATCTCCGGGTAGGAGATAATACATTGTGTTAGTGAGTGTTAATAATAAATACATATTTTTATAACTGCACTGTGTGGTTCTTTTTCACTTAACCTATACCATAAGATTAAGTTCTGGTAAAACAAGCTGCTTTACACTCGTTCTGGACTAAGCCCAAATGCTGCTCTCCATAGCTACCACTTAGAGAGATTTCAAAGGCTGTCTAAGATCACTAAAACCACCATAAGTGTTGTCTGGATTAGTGCAGGGTGCTACACTTACATAAGTGAGCACCATATACTAAGCCAGCCTCTCACATTGGTGTGCAGCGTTGGGATTCAAGCCTGCCTTTTTTTTAACAGTTAATCTAGGCGTGGATTAATTGAAAAACCATCACTAGCATTAGGCACATATAATATTTTATAGAATAAGTAAGTTCTACTGAACTTTAAGATTGGTCGTTAAGGGTCTAGCACAACCCTATCTCTAATCTTAGGAAGTTTAGTTTACACTAGGTTAGGTAGGTGCACCACCATACTACACCTAGTGACCATGTCTTTAGTTGGGTATACTAGTTTACCCCAGTGTTCTAGATACATTGGCCTTGAGTTCCAAGAACTAAGTACCCCGTGTACCTCTAGGAAATTAAAGACAGGTAGCAACCCAACCACTATGCATCTCTTAGAGCTGCTTATCATAGATGATCTCCAGAACCCTGACAAGTCATAGGATCAAGATAACGTGGGTGGGGATATTCTAGAAGAAGGTACGGTAGGAGTTACCCCTACTGACCCTAATTCTGAGCATGACCAAGAGGAGTCTGATGACCCCACATTGGTGAACTCGGATCCCCTAGGCAATAGTATAGATGGCACAGAGGGTGTTCACTTTATTCCTCCTAGGAGGGTTCTGAGTAAGCAGAGGAGGTCTAGATCTCCTTCTGTTGAGTCCAATGCTTCAGACACTTCAATAGGGACCTCCACATCTAGTAAGAGGGAGAACTCCTTAGAAAGGGAGTAACAAATGATCAATCTTGAGAAAGTAAGACTTAACTCAGGCGAGATCAGTTGGCCCTTGACAAAGAGTCCCTAGAAGTGCAAACAGCTAGGAAGAAACTGGGAGCAGAGCCCCATGGTGGAAGCAATAGTGTACCTAAAATCAGGGAAACATCCTTTGACACTAGGAACCTGAGCAGGATAGTCCATCCTTACCAGGAAGGGGATGACATCCATAAATGGATCACTGCTTTGGAGAGGGCCCGTAAAGTTCAAAAGGTCCCTCAATGGCAGTGGGCAGCTATCCTGTGGCTCTCCATTGCTAACAAAGTTAGAGATAAGCTCCTCACTATTAGAGAAGAGGATGCTGACAATTATTCAGTCCTGAAGAGTGCACTCATAGATGGGTTTGGCTTAACCACTGAACAATACAGGATTCATTTCAGAGATACCCAGAAGGCACACACCCAGGACTGGATAGATTTTATTGATAGTGCTATTAAGGCTCTGGAAGGCTGGCTTCATGGAAGCAAGGTACAGGACTGTGAAGGATTGTACAATTTGATAATGAGGGAGCACATCCTTAATAACTGTCAAAAACAACTACTGCACCAGTACCTGCTAGACTCTGATCAGACCTCTCCCCAAGAATTGGGAAAGAAGGCAGACAAATGGGCCCACACCAGGGTTAAGCAGAAAAATCAAGGTGGTGGAAAGATTCATCCAAAGCCAAAGAGAAAGGTGGGGATAAGTCTAAATAGAAGTCCTCTGATGGTCCCCAAAAGTCTTCCTCTAGGGGTGGGTCCGAAACTCCATCCCCTGGAAAGAAACCTTATTGCTATGCCTGCAAAGAGAAATACCACAAGAAATGGGACTCCAATTGCCCCAAAGCCAGCAGTAAGAATACCACTACTACTACTACTACTACCACTACTACTACTACTACTACTACTACTACTACTACTACTAATACTACTACTACTACTACTACTAGTACTAGATCACACCCCAGAGTGCCCCAAGTATTAGTCCCCCAGGTAGTAGTAGTGTACCCAAAAATGTAGCTGGGTTCTCTTGGGGTACTGAGGTGGATACTGGCCAAGCCAGATCCACCACACAGGCCTCCTTAGCCTGTGATGGTGGCATGGGTTTTTCCACTTTTACTGTAAGTCCCAATACCTTGGGCAAGTACAGACAGAAGCCTCTGATTAATGGTCAGAAAGCTGTAGCCTGTGGGGACACAGGGGCTAGTGTCACCATGGTGACAGGAAAACTGGTGCCCCCGCTTCATCTTTTACCTGGGTACATGTACCAGGTGACCAACACTGATGGTGTTAGGACAGACCATCCCATGGCCATAGTCAATCACAGCTGGGGAGGGGTCACTGGCCCTAAAAGGGTTGCAGTGTCCCCAATCCTGTCTGTAGATTTACTCTTGGGCAATGATCTGGAAGCTTCAGCCTGGGCTGAAGTAGAACTGAAGGCCCATCTAGAAATTGTAGGCCTCCCTGAGCAGGTTGGTGTGACCCTTAGGGCCCCAGTCCAACCGCAGGGAAATCCAGGAGCAGTGGAGCGTGGAAGAGTGGCCCACCCTGCTCCAACAGAAAGCACAAGGGAGGAAGAAAAGTCTTTCTCCCCCCAGACTTTAGGTGAGAGGCAGCCTCCTCAAGGAACTGATCCTACACCTTGTGAAGAAACTGCCCCAGAGGAGGTCAGGCCTGTCCGGCCCGAGCCACTGAGGGCAGGGGAACCTTCCAAGGGGGCACCAAGTCTAGAGCAGGTATCCAGCCCCTCTCTGCCAGGCCTCAGTCAGCCTATGGCTGCAGAGGCCAGGGATGTCAGTGGACCCCACAGGGCCCACTGCCAAGAGGAATCCCCTCCTCCACAGATTAGGGACACCAGCCTAGTAGTACTAGCCAGGTGGATAATCCTCAGCAGTCTGAGCAATCACTGTTACACTTAGCAATTGACATCCCCCAAATGGACTTTATTGGGCAAAGTAAAATCTGAGACAATTATCTATCAACAGCGGTCAAGGGATAAGCCTTGTGCGCACTAGTCATATATCAACAATAGTTCAACAGTCATAAGCGCTCAACTCTTAGTGGTTCACCGCTTAAAGACCACACTTATACAAAATGTATACATAAACAGAGGAGCGTTCACAATCTTCAAAAGTCATCAATCAATTATTGTATTCGAAAACGAAATTCAGTCCACAAGCCAATAGTTTCCAAAGAAGTTCCAATATTGAAGTTTTATTCGTGAAAAAATGTTTTAATCATCAGTTCCATAAGATTCTTTTCTGCAATTTCAATTTCTTCACAAATTTCGTATTAATTTCATCAATTCTTAACAGCCATCAATTCTTTACAGAAATCAATTCTTTACAGCCTACGCGTTTCGTCCTTCCTCAGGACTTCATCAGGGCTGTAATAAAACAAAACCAAAATATAAATACTAATCAATATAATATCCATAATGCAATTACAAAAGGCATCATTTACAACTCCATTATATACAATCCTATGGCCTGCCTATCTCCATTCTACATTTCCGTCATACAGGATGGAAGCCATTTGACAAATCAATGATGCTGTTTGATTCATCAACATTAGAAATTCAATAACTGCTGTAATTTATAATTTAAACATTAAAAATCAACATCATTAAATCATCTTGATGTACCACATTTTTCTTGAAATAATGTTTTATAAGGGTTTCATTTTGTTCAAATCTTCACCCCCATTATGTTAACATATACGGAATTTACCATAGTATTCAACTGTATCTCATAGCAAGTGTTTACATAACTGCTTCACCTGAATCTAACAATTCTCATTATCTCACTATTCGTTATTAATTACCTTGATAATTTGTCTACGCATATTATTCTGGATCCAATGTCAAAAATGTTGTTCTTAATCTTCTTGTGTTCCAATCATAAAACCTAATTAATCAAAGATAATTCCTTATTAGATACCAATTATTATATTTGAGTTTCTCTTATTATGGAAGTACTATCCAAGGACCTACCTCTATTTTTATCATAATTCCTACTTCACTGGCGTAACCAATTGCAAAAAAACTCCTTTCATAGATATTTTCTCTCTTTATTCATTCTGAAATTTAAAAAAAACAGTAATGTCTTATTGAGTTTAGACAAGATGTTGTTTGTTTTATAATTCAAGGCATCAAATTTCACTGACCCAATCCAACTTATAACCCCCACTAACTCATTAGTGCACTTTGACTACCCATTACTTCACCTTCCCCAATATGCTATTTAGTCCATTGGTGCTCACAAGAATAATCTCAAAAAGTTCCCAGACCTTATTATCAAAATCTCGACTCCTACACAACCTTCTCTCGATAAGGATTAATAATGTCAAAATGCCGTATCCTAAATCCTCTCCTCACTGTAAAGATTTTAATGAGTTCTTCACCCGAACAGCCGGTCCAATAATTCCCGCCGTTGGTGAAGTTACACTAACTGATCGTATTTCAACCTACTCCTGACCAATCAGCTTAAAGATCCGATTTGCCATTCCACCAATCAACCGCAACCACTTCTAAGCCGCAAGCGGTTTCCTCTGCAGTCCACCATCTAAAGCCGCCCGTGTACTATTATTACTGGTCTACTTGACATCACATTTTATTAGTAAAAACCCTGGTACATGGATTCCTGTTAGTCCTAGCAAAGAGTATCCTCGCAACATATATTTGTTATGTTAGTTCATTAACTTCGTATCCTTACCCGTATGCTGATATTGCCAGTCTACCTTACATCGCATCTTATTGGTAAAACCCTATTACACGAGTTCCTATTGGTCCAAACACAAAGTATTCTCGCAACGTTTGTTTGTAAAGTCAATAAATAATGTTGACTTATTAAAATCCCATGAGCAACTGCTTAAGGCCATTTTAGGTTTCCAATTCCTAATTAAACCGCGCAACATGAATTCTTAAACTCGTATCCATGCTCAGATATCAACATTTAGCGAAAGCGATGGTTACTGAACTCACCGCATCCTATTAGGTCTCACCTATTTAAGTGCAATGCTATTAGTTCACAGACTGAGCTCACCGCATCCTATTGGTTCTCACCTATTTAAGTGCAATGCTATTAGTTCACAGACCACAACGTTATTTCAATGTATTGTCAATGCGTTTCTTTTGGTTAGCACAATACGATTTATTAACGTCTATCTGTGTTACGGTATCTGCATTCATGAAAATGGTGATACACGATTCCCATTTAAAAAAGTAGCGGTGATACACGATTCCCATTTAAAAATGTAGCGGGACTGCCGCAACCAAATTACCCTATGCGCCTATGCTGTATAATTAGGTGTCATAGAAAATCAAAATAAGTACTCAATCTCGGCGTCAATCACCCGTACCCATTAGTAAATGAGTCATGGAAGGTAAAATATATAACGTAAAGGAACACCTATCCGTTGAATATATGTATTAAGCTAAACTTCATAGAATACTATCACGGCGAAGAACATAATGAAAACAATTTAAGTGCAGGAAGCCACAATCTATGTCATCAACCTCTATAAAATAAGAGTACTAATCCCTGATTCCACTAGTTTTCAGACAATTCTTTCAATGTTGAATTTTATCATTCTACAGTTCTAAGTTTTGATTCTAATGAATTTAACTATGGTTCACATACGTAAAACCCCATCACCACTCATAAGAATTACATTGATGTATCTCTCATCCGATTATCCCACAATTTCTTATCCCTTAATCAATCTCACCACGTATTAACTCAGAAAGTAATGTAATTCATTGTCACTGTTAAGCCCCATTGTTACCGATCTACACCTACTAATCCATCTTGCTTCTTGCTGTCGTAAGAACAATTCCCAATCTCCACCTCTAGCTCTTGGTATTATTCTTTGAATACCATGAAACTTTATCCCCACTTTCTGTTCATGTTTTTCCTGAATATGCTGGAAAATAGGAGATTTCATATCTTTGTTAGCAATGGCTCTCTTATGTTCCTGAATCCTTAATTTCAAGACTCTTTTTGTGCTCCCAATATAAATCTTATGACATTCACACTGAATTATGTACACCACCCCAACACTATTACAATTAATGAATTCATTTATTTTGTATACTTTCTTGGTGTTATAACTAAATTCCTTGATACGATTAACTCCTGATTCACAAGCATTACAAGAACAACAAGTGTAAAATCCTTTCGGTGGCGGTGGAAGCCAATTTCCTTCCTGTGAACGTGGGGATTGTAAGTAATTCTGGCTGACTAGACTACCTGTAGTTGGACTTTTTCTATAGGTTATCATGGGTTTATCAGAGATAACATTTGTTAATCCCGTACACCTTTCAACAAATTCCAATGTTTATTCAGAATTTTGTATATTCCGCTTTGGTGCGTACTGTAAGTGGAGATAAAGCTACTTTTTCTCTAGTTACATTTCTTGTCCTCTGTGTTAGGGTGGATTCTCTCTTCACTAACCTCACCCTATTTCTTGCCTTATCCAAATAGGACTGCGTGGTAACCCCGTCCTGACAGTCTTTGTTGCAATTGTTCTAATGCTTCTTCAAAATCCTTGTCCAAACTACAATTACGTCTAATTCTAATCATTTCACCATACGGGATGCCTTTTATTACCGATAGTGGGTGTGAGCTATCTGCTCTCAAAATGGAATTAGTAGCTGTTTGCTTTTGAAATAATCTGCTTTGAACTTTGTCATCAACTATGAACAATTCCACATCTAGAAATTCAATTCTCTCCTTGTGGTGGGACATGGTGAACTTAACATTCCAATCATTCTCATTCAAAAATTCAAAATACTCTGTTAATTCACTGACTGGGCCTCTCCAAATTACTAAAACATCGTCAATAAAACAACCCCAAAATGAAATAGAATCAATCCATTTTGCTGCTTTTCTGCCCCAGGCATGCTCCCTCTCAAACCAACCCATAAACAGGTTGGCGTAAGAGGGAGCAAACCTGGACCCCATTGCCGTGCCCCTGATCTGGTGATACCACTCTCCTTCAAAAAGTAAATAGTTATTTTTCAGATTCAAAATACTCATTTCTGCAATCATCATGGAATGGTCTAAAAGACTAGCACTTCTGTGTCCTAAAAAATGATTAAACGCTAATTCTCCTTTCTCATTATCTATACAGGTGTAGAGCCCTACAACATCCAAAGTTGCAAAACTCAAATCCTAGTCCCACACTACATCCTGTAATTTATTCAAAACATCCATAGTGTCTCTAATATGCAAGGGTAAATTCATAACAAGTGGTTTTAAAAACAGATCCACAAACTCTGAAATGTACTCCGTGAGACTCCCTATGCTGGAAACGATTGGTCGCCAAGGTGGATTCGGTACTGACTTATGTATTTTTGGCAGAATATTTAAAAAAGGAAAGGTAGGATTTATAACATTTAAATATTTATACTCCTGCTCATCTAATAAACCTTGTTCTTTCCAAGAATATAACCTTTCAGATATATATCTGCCTGCTTCTTTTGTTGGATTATGACCCAATTTCTTGTAACAATTAGTGTCACTGAATTGTCTTATAACCTCCTTAGTATAATCCTCTCGTTTCATAACAACAATATTGCCGCCTTTGTCAGCTTGGCGTATTACTATACTGTTATCATTCCTGAGACTCTTAATTGCTGACTTTTCTTCTTTTGACAAATTCTCTTTTTCCAATGTAAATCAACATTCCTGCTACCCTTGTCCTCTAGTCTATGAAGATCATCCGATGATTTTTAACAAACAGATCGATAGACCGCATATTGCGGACCCTGTGGTGTGAACTTAGATGCTGGTTTAATGCCACTAGTACAATCGTAATCTACTTCAATATCCAATAATGTTGCAACATCTTCAATATTGGAACTTCTTTGGAAACTATTGGCTTGTGGACTGAATTTCCTTTTCGAATACAATAATTGATTGATGACTTTTGAAGATTGTGTACGCTCCTCTGTTTATGTATAAATTTTGTATAAGTGTGGTCTTTAAGCGGTGAACCACTAAGAGTTGAGCGCTTATGACTGTTGAACTATTGTTGATATCTGACTAGTGCGCACAAGGCTTATCCCTTGACCGCTGTTGATAGATAATTGAGGTTCAATTGAAAGGGTAGTGTCGCACAGTGCAGGACATTATAGTGTAGAAATATCGGTCTAATTAAAATCTCAGGATGGAGGATGACAGAGAAATATTAGCAGCAGAATTGTTTGCACAAAGTAAAAAAAACTACTACTGATAATAGAAAGGAGTCGTCCAATAATAGTTTAAGACAGAAATTTTTAAAATTGGAAAAATTAAAAAAAATGGAGTTATCAAAATGGTGGGATGGCATCACCTTGAAAAACTATATTGACCAGAAAAGAGTGCCTAGGGGCCTAAGAATACTCATCTTCCCCACTTTCGATGAGTTAGATGAGGACTTATTGAAGGAATGGGAAGAAAATGTACACTCATCATCATTCTGTATGATGCATATTCTAATTAAAAATTCTGAAAGAAAAGTGGAGAAACTCAAGAAACAGATAGAGGAGTTGGAAAATGAAATCAAAGACATGAATTTGCCTGATCTGATAGACAAGAATTATGTGATATTAAAGGAAGTGATTAGCAAACATCAGTTACAAATTAAAGAGAAGAAGTTAAGCAAGATCAGGAGAGATGAGCGAGACTACAATCAAGGTAGAGTGTTCACGTTCGGCAGAGGTTTCAATGATATTCAGAAACCAAAGACATCAGGTGGATTGGAGGCTCAAGGTGATTTAAGTTCAGTAGCTTACAGCAGTTCAGACCTCTCATATAATGAAGAGCTGGGGGCAGCTAGTACCAATGACCTCAGACGAGCTAAACGTTCCGCTTTTTCCGAGGAAATTCAGAGGGTAAGAAGAGGGAAGAAAAAATTTCTCCCAAAACAAGGCGAGGCAAGAGCAAGCACAGAAAGTATAAGGATAGGAACCCGCAGCCAGGACAAATTCAGGAAGTAGATAATGTGACGGGTGTTAATACATTTGGGGCACAAGACTTTGATTTGAAAGTGATCAATTTATCTGACCGTGCTCTGAATAAGTATGAACTGTCAGTGTTACAAAGAGGATTGTCATTTTGTCCTAATAATCATTGTAACTTCACAGACTTGGAAATTGATTTGTATAAATTTGCTAGAAAATTGAAATTAAAAAGTTTCTTTGCAACTATGGATAAATCTGTGATTCCTTATACTAGAACTGTAAGCTCTGAAATATCAATATCACATTTAAGAGATGTACAAACGCTTGTTTCACTAACAGAAGGTGAGAGTTTTGGGGTCAAAGATGTTGCAACATTATTGGATATTGAAGTAGATTACGATTGTACTAGTGGCCATAAACCAGCATCTAAGTTCACACCACAGGGGCCGCAATACGCGGCTATCGATCTATTTGTTAAAAAATCATCGGATGATCTTCATAGACTAGAGGACAAGGGTAGCAGGAATGTTGATTTACATTGGAAAAAAGAGAATTTGTCAAAAGAAGAAAAGTCAGCAATTAAGTCTCAGGAATGATAACAGTATAGTAATACGCCAAGCTGACAAAGGCGGCAATATTGTTGTTATGAAACAAGAGGATTATACTAAGGAGGTTATAAGACAATTGAGTGACACTAATTGTTACAAGAAATTGGGTCATAATCCAACAAAAGAAGCAGGCAGATATATATCTGAAAGGTTATATTCTTGGAAAGAACAAGGTTTATTAGATGGGCAGGAGTATAAATATTTAAATGTTATAAATCCTACCTTTCCTTTTTTATATATTCTGCCAAAAATACATGTCAGTACAGAATCCACCTGGGAGACCAATCGTTTCCAGCATAGGGAGTCTCACGGAGCACATTTCAGAGTTTGTGGATCTGTTTTTAAAACCACTTGTTATGAATTTACCCTCACATATTAGAGACACTATGGATGTTTTGAATAAATTACAGGATGTAGTGTGGGACCAGGATTTGAGTTTTGCAACTTTGGATGTTGTAGGGCTCTACATCTGTATAGATAATGAGAAAGGAGAATTAGCGTTGAATAATTTTTTAGGACACAGAAGTGCTAGTCTTTTAGACCATTCCATGATGATTGCAGAAATGAGTACTTTAATTCTGAAAAATAACTATTTCCTTTTTGAAAGAGAGTGGTATCACCAGATCAGGGGCACGGCAATGGGGTCCAGGTTTGCTCCCTCTTACGCCAACCTGTTTATGGGTTGGTTTGAGAGGGAGCATGCCTGGGGCAGAAAAGCAGCAAAATGGATTGATTCTATTTTATTTTGGGGTCGTTTTATTGACGATGTTTTAGTAATTTGGAGAGGTCCAGTAAGTGAATTAACTGAGTATTTTGAATTTTTGAATGAGAATGATTGGAATGTTAAGTTCACCATGTCCCACCACAAGGAGAGGATTGAATTTCTAGATGTGGAATTGTTCATAGTTGATGACAAAGTTCAAAGTAGACTATTTCGAAAGCAAACAGCTACTAATTCCATTTTGAGAGCAGATAGCTCACACCCACCATCGGTAATAAAAGGCATCCCGTATGGTGAAATGATTAGAATTAGACGTAATTGTAGTTTGGACAAGGATTTTGAAGAAGCATTAGAACAATTGCAACAAAGACTGTCAGGACGGGGTTACCCGCAGTCCTATTTGGATAAGGCAAGAAATAGGGTGAGGTTAGTGAAGAGAGAATCCACCCTAACACAGAGGACAAGAAATGTAACTAGAGAAAAAGTAGCTTTTATCTCCACTTACAGTACGCACTAAAACGGAATATACAAAATTCTGAATAAGCATTGGAATTTGTTGAAAGGCGTACCGGGATTAACAAATGTTATCTCTGATAAACCCATGATAACCTATAGAAAAAGTCCAACTATAGGTAGTCTAGTCAGCCAGAATTACTTACAATCCCCACGTTCACAGGAAGGAAATTAGCTTCCACCGCCACCGAAAGGATTTTACACTTGTGGTTCTTGTAATGCTTGTGAATCAGGAGTTAATCGTATCAAGGAATTTAGTTATAACACCAAGAAAGTATACAAAATAAATGAATTCATTCATTGTAATAGTGTTGGGGTGGTGTACATAATTCAGTGTGAATGTCATAAGATTTATATTGGGAGCACAAAAAGAGTCTTGAAATTAAGGATTCAGGAACATAAGAGAGCCATTGCTAACAAAGATATGAAATCTCCTATTTTCCAGCATATTCAGGAAAAACATGAACAGAAAGTGGGGATAAAGTTTCATGGTATTCAAAGAATAATACCAAGAGCTAGAGGTGGAGATTGGGAATTGTTCTTACGACAGCAAGAAGCAAGATGGATTAGTAGGTGTAGATCGGTAACAATGGGGCTTAACAGTGACAATGAATTACATTACTTTCTGAGTTAATACGAGGTGAGATTGATTAAGGGATAAGATTTTAATTGTGGGATAATCGGATGAGAGATACATCAATGTAATTCTTATGAGTGGTGATGGGGTTTTACGTATGTGAACCATATTTAAATTCATTAGAATCAAAACTTAGAACTGTAGAATGATGAAATTCAACATTGAAAGAATTGTCTGAAAACTAGTGGAATCAGGGATTAGTACTCTTATTTTATAGAGGTTGATGACATAGATTGTGGCTTCCTGCACTTAAATTGTTTTCATTATGTTCTTCGCCGTGATAGTATTCTATGAAGTTTAGCTTAATACATATATTCAAAGGGTAGGTGTTCCTTTACATTATATATTTTACCTTCCATGACTCATTTACTAATGGGTACGGGTGATTGACGCTGAGATTGAGTACTTATTTTGATTTTCTATGACACCTAATTATACAGAATAGGCGCATAGGGTAATTTGGTTGCGGCAGTCCCGCTACATTTTTAAATGGGAATCGTGTATCACCGCTACTTTTTAAAATGGGAATCGTCTATCACCGTTTCCATGAATGCAGATACCGTAACACAGATAGACGTTAATAAATCGTATTGTGCTAACCAAAAAAACGCATTGACAATGCATTGAAATAACGTTGTGGTCTGTGAACTAATAGCATTGCACTTAAATAGGTGAGAACCAATAGGATGCAGTGAGTTCAGTCTGTGAACTAGTACCATTGCACTTAAATAGGTGAGAACTAATAGGATGCGGTGAGTTCAGTAACCATCGCTTTCGCTAAATGTTGATATCTGAGCATGGATACGAGTTGAAGAATTCATGTTGCGCGGTTTAATTAGGAATTGTAAACCTCAAATGGCCTTAAGCAGTTGCTCGTGGGATTTTAATAAGTCAAAATTATTTATTGACTTTACAAACAAACGTTGCGAGAATACTTTGTGTTTGGACCAATAGGAACTCGTGTAATAGGGTTTTAAGCAATAAGATGCGATGTAAGGTAGACTGGCAATATCAGCATACTGGTAAGGATACGAAGTTAATGAACTAACATAACAAATATATGTTGCGAGGATACTCTTTGCTAGGACTAATAGGAATCCATGTACCAGGGTTTTTACTAATAAATTGTGATGTCAAGTAGACCGGTAATAATAGTAGACAGGCGGCTTTAGATGGCGGACTGCAGAGGAAACCGCTTGCGGCTTAGAAGTGGTTGCCGTTGATTGGTGGAATGGCAAATCGGATCTTTAAGCCGATTGGTCAGGAGTAGGTTGAAATACGATCAGTTAGTGTAACTTCACCAATGGCGGGATTTATCAGACCGGCTGTTCGGATGAAGGACTCATTAAAATCTTTACGGTGAGGAGAGGATTTAGGATACGACATTTTGACATTATTAATCCTTATCGAGGGAAGGTTGTGTAGGAGTAGAGATTTTGATAATAAGGTCTGGGAACTTTTTGAGATTATTCTTGTGAGCACCAATGGACTAAATAGCATATTGGGGAAGGTGAAGTAATGGGTAGTCAAAGTGCGCTAACAAGTTAGTGGGGGTTATAATTTGGATTGGGTCAGTGAAATTTGATGCCTTGAATTATAAAACAAACAACATCTTGTCTAAACTCAATAAGACATTACTGGTTTTTTTAATTTCAGAATTGAATAAAGAGAGAAAATATCTATGAAAGGAGTTTTTTTGCAATTGGTTACGCCAGTGAAGTTGGAATTATAATAAAAATAGAGGTAGGTCCTTGGATAGTACTTCCATAATATGAGAAACTCAAATATAATAATTGGTATCTAATAAGGAATTATCTTTGATTAATTAGGTTTTATGATTGGAACACAAGAAGATTAAGAACAACATTTTTGACATTGGATCCAGAATAATATGCGTAGACAAATTATCAAGGTAATTAATAACGAATAGTGAGATAATGAGAATTGTTAGATTCAGATGAAGCAGTTATGTAAACACTTGCTATGAGATACAGTTGAATACTATGGTAAATTCCGTATATGTTAGCATAATGGGGGTTAAGATTTGAACAAAATGAAACCCTTATAAAACATCATTTCAAGAAAAATGTGGTACATCAAGATGATGTTTAATGATGTTGATTTTTAATGTTTAAATTATAAATTACAGCAGTTATTGAATTTCTAATGTCGATGAATCAAACAGCATCATTGATTTGTCAAATGGCTTCCATCCTGCATGACGGAAATGTAGAATGGAGATAGGCAGGCCATAGGATTGTATATAATAGAGTTGTAAATGATGCCTTTTGTGATTGCATTATGGATATTATATTGATTAGTATTTATATTTTGGTTTTGCTTTATTACAGCCCCGATGAAGTCCTGAGGAAGGACGAAACGCGTAGGCTGTAAAGAATTGATTGCTGTAAAGAATTGATGGCTGTTAAGAATTGATGAAATTATTACGAAATTTGTGAAGAAATTGAAATTGCAGAAAAGAATCTTATGGAACTGATGATTAAAACATTTTTTCACGAATAAAACTTCAATATTGGAACTTCTTTGGAAACTATTGGCTTGTGGACTGAATTTCGTTTTCGAATACAATATATGATTGATGACTTTTGAAGATTGTGTACGCTCCTTTGTTTATGTATAAAACCTGAGACAAGGCTGCCCCAAACCTTCACTGGCCCTACATTGTGCCAGCTAAATAGTTTCAACCAGAAGCAGTAAGCAACCAAAGGTTGACCACCAGGGAAAAATACAGGTCAGTCATAGAGAGAAAGGCCTCTGTTGTGGCCAGTGCTCTGAGGAAGTTGAGACCAACCCTGTTAGGACCTCATTTCCCTAATCAGACACCCCACAAGCCCTTCTCTTGGCTCAAACAGCTGACAGATAGACCCCCCAACTTTTGAGAAGATCCAAGCCCCTACAGGGGAGGAACTTCTCAGTGGACCATAACATAGGGAGTATCCATGCCAGTGCAGGACCTTCCTTATATGGCCCCTTAGGAAAAAAGGCTCAACTGGGCAAGGTTAGCCATATCTCCTCTCATTACGGGGGGTATGTAGGAAGGTAGGAGCCTTCTGCATGGTTACCCCCACTTTTTTCCTGATGTTGCTATGTTTTTCTGACTAGTCTGACAGGAATCCTGCTAACCAGGACCCCAGTCTCTGTGCTTCTTCCCTAAATTGGACATGGTGAGTACTTAGTTAGACTCCAGATTGGCTACTGGTCTAGCGTTGTAAGTCCCTAGTATATGCTACTAAGGTACCCAGGGCATAGGTACACCAGCGGTCTCCCATGGGCTGAAACAAGCATTATGCCACCCATCAGAGACCACTCAAATTGTGACTACAAGTCTGACATTGCAGCCTGTGTAAGCTGGTGCTAGCACCACTTATGACAGATATAAGTTTCCTTATATCTGAGGTCACTGCACTTAAAACCTGTAAGTCACCCCCTAAGGCAGGCCTTTCAATCCTGAAGGCAGGGTGCTCGGTTCTAAGTGTGAGGGTGCCTCTGCATGAGCAGGACACCCCTAAAACCTTCTGAGTCCATTCTCCCGGCTTGTGAGTGCATCAGCCCTTAAGATACACAGAGTGGCCACACGTCATTACGTGATGACCATCTCTAAACTGGCTGTAACGAACCCTGTCGTGTTTGGTATCAAACATGTTGGAATCATACCCCCACACTGTAAACGGAGTGGGAGGCATGATTCCATGCACTGTAAAGTTCCTCCGGGAGGCCCTCAGTGCTCCCAGTACCAGTCTTCTAGACTCGGACAGCAACCTATGGCTGCTGCTGACTAGAGATTTGATTCTGCCCTCCTGCTGTTGCGCCAAGCTCGAGCAGAGGAAGGTAGTACAATAGGTATCCTGTCACAGGGAGGTGTGACCACCTCCCAGACAAGACTTAGTGTAATGGGACAGGGTGGGGGCGCTTGCCAGTGCCAATCAGGATGCTTGAAGGGCACATTTGGTGCCCTCTTTGCATACTCCAGTCCAAACCAGTTCAGGGAGCTGTTGGCTCCCGCTCTGTTGCTGAACTGGACAAGGAACATGGGAGTATCCTCTCCACTCTCCAGCCCCTCCTCTGGGAGTGACCCCGTGTTAGACCTGGCACCATTGGCGTGGGTCTCTCCTCCATTTCTCGCTTTATGTCTCCTCTGTGTTTGCTGGTATTAGATGCTCTGGGCGCTGTGCCACGGCCATTCCGTGCAACAGCGCGAATGCTCCCTATGGTAAATTGACTGTATGAATTGATGTTCCCCTAATTGGCTCATTTGGTTTACCTGTTAGTCTCTAGTATCGTGCACCGTGCGTGCCCAGGGCTGGTAGACCGAATGCTGCTGGTGGGCCTGCAGCGCTGATTGCGCCACCCACGGAAGCAGCTTGTAAAGTGGAAAGTCGAATTTGGTATGCCTGAGCTCAGAATATTAAAGTACATCTTTTAGTGAGGGTTATTTCTATATTGTGTGTTCGAAAATACCACTTTGGGGAAGTGGGTATTTTCTTGCCTAAAATCTTCCAGTGTGCTCTGCTGTTATGTGTATTGGCCGTCTGGTTTTGGAGGGACAGGGTAGGCTGAACCTGACCTGGGTCGAGTAGAGGAATCTGCAGCTGGAGTATGGGGAGGGGTGACCCTTTGGTCTGAGCAGGGCTGGGCCTGGCAAGGTGAATGATGGCTCCAGCCCCCACTGTGCGTCTGATAGCAGACCCCTCTTCCTCAAAGGCAGGATGCCGCCTCGTAAACAACGTGCCCCCAGGACCTCCCCGAACTGGTTCTGACTGGGTTCAGTGACTTGTGACTTTTGAGAGAACAAAGACTTGTGGGGTATAAAGATCTGTGCCGAAACCCCTACACGGTGTGTTACTTCTGGATGCCAAGACGAACCTCTGTCCGTGTAACTAGAGGGAAAGGACTTTGAAACTTTCATCCATGTTGCTGAAGCAACTACCCAAGGGCCTGATTTGAGCTCGCCTCCTGCCGAAGTCTCAGGGACATTAGACTTCACCCATCAGCCGTCTGGATTCCTATTTGAGGGGGATTCTACCCGCAGGTGAGGCCTCTGTCGAGAATTCCGGAGCCTCTGGTTCTACTGTGGGGAAACGCGGGCTGAAAGTCGCTATCGTTATTGTGGGCCGCTGCAGCTGAGGAGCTGTGCCGCTGAGTGCCTGCATTTGCCATCCTACGAAACTCATCGCTATCGCTATTGTGGGCCGCTGCAGCTGAGGAGCTGTGCCGCTGAGTGCCCGCATTTCCCATCCTATGAAAGTCGCTATCGCTATTGTGGGCCGCTGCAGCTGAGGAGCTGTGCCGCTGAGTGCCCGCATTTGCCATCCTATGTAAGTCGCTATCGCTATTGTGGGCCGCTGCAGCTGAGGAGCTGTGCCGCTGAGTGCCCGCATTTTCCATCCTACGAAACTCATCGCTATCGCTATTGTGGGCCACTGCAGCTGAGGAGCTGTGCCGCTGAGTGCCCGCATTTGCCATCCTATGTAAGTCGCTATCGCTATTGTGGGCCGCTGCAGCTGAGGAGCTGTGCCGCTGAGTGCCCGCATTTGCCATCCTACGAAACTCATCGCTATCGCTATTGTGGGCCGCTGCAGCTGAGGAGCTGTGCCGCTGAGTGCCCGCATTTGCCATCCTACGGAAATCAACGCTAACGCTATTGTGGGCCGTTGCATCTGAGGAGCTGTGCCGCTGAGTGCCCGCATTTGCCATCCTACGGAAATCTTTGCTATCGCTATTGTGGGCCGCTGCAGCTGAGGAGCTGTGCCGCTGAGTGCCCGCCTTTGCCATCCTTCGGAAATCATCGCTATCGCTATTGTGGGCCGCTGCAGCTGAGGAGCTGTGCCGCTGAGTGCCCGCAGTTGCCCTCCTACGGAAATCGTTGCTATCGCTATTGTGGGCCGCTTCAGCTGAGGAGCTGTGACGCTGAGTGCCCGCTTTTGCCATCCTACGGAAATCATCGCTATCACTATTGTGGGCCGCTGCAGCTGAGGCGCTGTGCCGCTGAGTGCCCGCACTAGTCACCACTTCCAGGATCTTGTTACCCCCTGCGGGTACCGCTGGGTGCCCGCCTTTAAGCCCCGTCCCAGGATTATCGTGAGTGCACGCCGCAGACCACTACAGCCGGGAGCTGTGGCCGCTGCGAGTCCGCCTGTCATCACCGCGGCTTCCTTGTGGGGCTGCGTGCCGTGCCCCTTTACATCCCAGGTACATTGTGCATCACCGGGTCGCGTAGACCCCGGCCCCGAACTAAGTCCGTTCCACCCCCGTTTCGAATGCCTTTATTGCTTTTAAAGTGAATCTGTAATTGTGTGCATTGTGGTTCCTTGAGTGCTTTTAGCCTCGTGTTCAGTCTATATAAAGATAACTATTTTTCTATAACTACTTGTGGTGTCCGTTTGTAGCGTCTCTCCTGTGTTGTTGTGTATGGTCATAAATGCTTCACACACTGCCTCTGAGATAGGCCTGTCTGCTCGAGCTACGTTACCACAGGGTTGAGCAGGGGTTATCAAAGGGTGTAGCCCCCTTACTCTGACTTAGGAAGAAGGATCCCTATTTGGACCTCGGCGTCAGCCGCGGCCAACTAGAGATCCCCATTTCTAACATTGGCGGTCAGCGGTGAGGATCAGGACTTGCATTTGTGATCCACATACAATAACCAGTGTACGCTACTAGTGAGTGTAGGCCTAGGCGCAACCACGTACGGTTTGATTTTGTTCTATTGTCGATTGTAATTGCCAGTTATGTCTACAACGGGTAGGCCAACGTCCAATGCTTCAGAGGATCTCATCTTTGAGGAAGAGAGGTTACAAGCCTACACTGCCAAACAGCTAAAGTCTTTTTGCAAGCGATTCACAGTCCCTGTAGCGGGTCTCTCTAGGAAGGAGGAGTATCAGAAGGCCCTTAGGGCCTGGTCAGAAGCGAGAGAGTCCGCTAGGAATGAGGGAGAGAATGCTGGAGGGCAGCAGGATGACGAAGTGGACTTAGTGGGAGGTAAAGCACTTTCCAATCCAGGTACTAGTGTGTCCTCAATGAGTCTGTCTCCAGAAGAGATGGAGGACAGGGAGAGAGATAGGAGGCATAGTTTGGCGATGGCCAAATTAGAAGGTCAGAAGGACCTAGAGAGTAAAAAGTTGGATATTGAGAATAACAGGTTGACATTTGAGCTTGAGAAAATGAAACTGGAGCATGAAAGGATATTGAGGGAGCTGGAGATCAAGGCTAAGAGTTTAGAGATCTCCCCCTCTGGTGGCAACATACCGTTAGTACCTACCGAGAGTAGAGTGTATATACCCAAGGATGTCATCAAGGATTTCCATAAGAGTGAGGATATTGGGCAATGGTTTGCCGCATATGAGATAGCCATGGTGTCCCACCGGGTCCCTGAGAAGGATTGGGGAGCGGGGTTGTGGGGACGTTTTGTGAGTGATGGGAGGGATACCTTGTTGGATCTGCCTGAAGAGAGCAGGATGGTGTATGCCCATATGAAAGAGGCCTTGATGACGTGATATGGTTTGACCCCAGAAATGTACAGGCAGAGATTTAGAACCTGTAAGAAGTTAGAGGGTACCACTTGGGTCGAATATGTGTCTTTTTTTTGCTTAGCAATGGATCGCTGGGTGAAGGGTAGCAAAGTGAAAACTTTTGAGCAACTGTATGATTTGTTTGCATGGGAGCATTTATCTAGTAACTGTTTTCCCGAGCTACGGCAGCATCTTGTTGATAGCAAGCTAACTAACCCTAGGAAGCTTGCTGAGGAGGCGGACCGCTGGGTGAGCACCCAGGTTCGCAAGGGTCCTGTGGGAGACTTCGCCAAAGGTGGGCAGGGTCCCCAGCAGAGAAGTGGGGGGGACAGGGGTAAACCGAGGGAGTTCCAGAGAGGGCCCCAAAGTAATTCCCATGGGAACCAAGGAGTGGTGTCCCAGTCTCCCCCTGAGAAGAAGCCAGTGCCCCCGACAGGTAGGCCTGTTCATAGGGGGCCCCTTACTTGTTTTAAATGTGGTCAAGTGGGCCACCGGTATTATGATCCCCAGTGTCCCCAGAGGGACCTCAATGCCCCGCCCCGCGCACCACCCCGCCAGCTTGCTAGTGTAGCCCTGGGAGGGGAGGAGATGGGTGCTCAAGGTGGGTGGAATCCCGTGGAATTGACCCTTGTCTCGCTAGGAGACTTTGAGAAGGTCCCTAACCCCACGCTGCCTGATAACACTAAGTACAGGCAGTGGGTGACCATCAATGGCCATAGGGTGGAGGCTCTGAGGGACACCGGAGATAGTGTGACTGCTGTCAGCTCCCGGTTGGTGTCCAAAGAGCAGGTTGTCCCCCATGCATTCTGCCCAGTAGTGTCAGCAGACAACTCTGAGAGCCAGTGTGAGGTGGCTCAGGTTCCCTTTGAGTGGGGGGGGTCTCAGGAACTCTTCAAGTGGCTGTGAGGCCCGCCATGCCTGTAGACTGTCTGTTGGGCAATGATCTAGAGAACTCCCCGTGGGCTACGGTGGAGAGAAAGCCTCATTTGGAAATGTTGGGTCTGCCTGAGTGGGCGTGTGCGACCACTCGGTCCATGGCAGCCAGTAAGGACGTTCAGAAGAACCTGGTGCCTGAAAGTATGGCCCAGGCCCCTGCCTTACAGAGAAGGGGTAGGGGGCACGGGAAACTGGCCCCCATAGTTCCAACGGTCCAGGAAGGAGCAGACCTTGAGTGGGATGCCCTGGAGTCTACAGGGGAACAGGTAGCCGAACTGGGGGACCTGCCTGAGCTGACCCATTGGCAGCAGGAAGGAGGGCCCACCAGGGAGGAATTTTGTGAACAGCAGAAAACGTGCCCTTCTCTCGAGGGGCTGCGGTGACAGGCTGCAGCCCAGGCGGCAGGTGATCAGTCAGGGTCACATCTGATCTATTGGGAGAATGACCTCCTTTACAGCGAGCCTAAGGTTGCTGAGCCTGGGTCAGCCCGTGTGCTGGTGGTACCCCAGTGCTTCAGAGCCTTCCTACTGGGGCTGGCTCATGATGTGCCATTGGCAGGACATCTGGGGCAGACCAAGACCTTCGAGAGGCTGGTCACCCACTTGTTTTGGCCCCAGATGCGCAGGAGCTTAGATGCTCACTGCAGGACATGTGAGACTTGCCAGGCAAGTGGGAAGAGTGGGGGGAAGATCAAAGCCCCACTCCAGCCCTTTCCAGTTGTCAGTACCCCGTTCGAGCGAGTGGGCATTGACATTGTGGGGCCTCTGGACCCCAAGACAGCCATGGGCAACAGGTTCATCCTGGTCTTGGTGTACCATGCCACCCGGTACCCTGAAGCCATCCCACTCCGGACAGTGATGGCCCCCGTGGTGGGACATGCACTGATGGGGATTTTCTCTCGTGTGGGGTTCCCCAGAGAGGTGGTGTCTGATAGGGGTACTAACTTCATTTCCAAATATATGAAGTCTCTGTGGGAGGAGTGTGGGGTAACCTATAAGTTTACCACCCCTTACCACCCCCAAGGGAATGGGCTGGTTGAGAGATTCAACCGGACCCTCAAAGGCATGATTATGGGCCTAGAAGAGACCATGAGGTGTAAGTGGGACGTCCTCTTGCCATGCCTGTTGTTTGCTTACCGTGAGGTGCCACAGAAGTCCCTAGGGTTCAGCCCCTTTGAACTCCTCTATGGTCACCCGGTAAGAGGGCCTCTGAGTCTGGTCAAGGAAGGCTGGGAGCAATCTCCCAGGAAACCTCCCCAGGATGTGTTTAATAACATGCTGGCCTTCAGGAACCAGACTCGGCGTTTCAGAAAGCTTGCTGAGGCAAATCTGGAAGCCAGCCAGGAAGAGATGAAATGTTGGCACAATCAGAATGCCACTCTGATTGAGTTTCAGCCTGGTCAAAAGGTTTGGGTCATGGCCCAAGTGGAGCCTTGTGCGCTCCAAGATAAGTGGACCGGACCATTTGAGGTGGTGGAGCGCAAGAGTCCTGTTACCTACTTGGTGGACTTGCGGTCTCCCCGGAACCCCTTGCGGGTCCTGCATGTCAACCGCCTGAAGCCCCACTTTGAGAGGTCCGAAGTGGGCATGCTCCTGGCCACAGATGCTGGGATGGAGGAGTAGGGTGAGCCTCTTCCTGACCTCCTGTGTGCAAATGAGCAAGACGGGTCAGTGGAGGGTGTGGTCCTCTCCGCCACACTGACCCCTGAGCAACGGAGTGATTGTCGCCAACTGTTGGGACAATTCAGTGATCTGTTCTCCCTGGTGCCTAATGTCACTGATTGGTGTGTCCACGAAGTGGACACTGGGGACAGTCCTCCTGTTAAACACAAGGCTTACCGAGTGACTGACCGGGTTAGGGCATCCATTAAGGAAGAGGTTTCCAAAATGTTTGCTTTAGGGGTGATTGAGTCCTCTAGCAGCCCTTGGTCCAGCCCAGTGGTCTTGGTACCAAAAGCTGCCGCGCCTGGTGCCACCCCAGAACTTCGGTTCTGCGTGGACTACCGAGGTCTCAATTCAGTCACAAAGACTGACGCGCACCCCATCCCCAGAGCTGATGAGCTCATAGATCGGCTGGGGGCTGCACGGTACCTCAGCACGTTTGATTTGACGTCTGGGTATTGGCAGATCGCCTTAACTGATGGGGCAAAGGAGAGGTCCGCATTCTCCACACCAGATGGGCACTACCAGTTCAGGGTGATGCCCTTTGGGATGAAGAATGCCCCTGCCACCTTTCAGAGGTTGGTTGGATGGGCTGGAAGATTTCAGTGCCGCCTACCTGGATGACATTGCAGTGTTTAGTTCCTCATGGGAGGACCACCTGCGCCACCTCTGGGAAGTGTTGATGGCACTGCGAAGGGCAGGCCTCACAATCAAGGCAAGTAAGTGCCAGATTGGGCAGGGTTCTGTGGTGTACTTGGGACACCAGGTGGGGGCGGCCAGGTGGCGCCCCTACAGCCCAAGATTGAAACCATCCTGGCTTGGGAGCCCCCCAAGACCCAGACACAGGTGAGAGTCTTTTAGGACTCACAGGTTATTACAGGAGGGTTGTCAAGGGGTATGGCAACATTGTTGCACCCTTGACTGAGCTGACTTCTAAGAAGCAGCCCAAGATGGTGAACTGGACTGACACCTGTCAGAACGCTTTTGACGCCCTGAAGACTGCCATGTGCACAGCACCTGTACTTCAGGCGCCCAACTTTTCAAAAGAATTTGTTGTCCAGACAGACGCTTCTGAGCATGGTGTGGGGGCCGTTCTGTCACAGATCAATGAGGAGGGCCTAGACCAACCTGTAGCTTTCATTAGTAGGAGGTTACTCCCACAGGAACAGAGGTGGAGTGCAATTGAGCGTGAGGCATTTGCTGTGGTCTGGGCACTGAAGAAGCTGAGGCCATACTTGTTTGGGACTCACTTCCGGGTACAGACAGACCACAGGCCCCTCAGATGGTTGATGCAGATGAGGGGAGAGAATCCAAAGTTGTTGAGGTGGTCCATTTCCCTACAGGGTATGGACTTTACGGTGGAACACCGCCCTGGTACAGAGCACGCCAATGCTGATGGTCTGTCCAGATTTTTCCGCCTTAGTGATGAGAACTCCCAAGTGGGTGGGTAGTTCTCCCCACATTTCAGTTGGAGGGGACACGTGTTAGACCTGGCACCATTGGCGTGGGTCTCCCCTCCATTTCTCGCTTTTTGTCTCCTCTGTGTTTGCTGGTATTAGATGCTCTGGGTGCTGTGCCACAGCCATTCCGTGCCACAGCGCGAATGCTCCCTATGGTAAATTGACTGTATGAATTGATGTTCCCCTAATTGGCTCATTTGGTTTACCTGTTAGTCTCTAGTATCGTGCACCGTGCGTGCCCAGGGCTGGTAGACCGAATGCTGCTGGTGGGCCTGCAGCGCTGATTGCGCCACCCACGGAAGCAGCTTGTAAAGTGGAAAGTCGAATTTGGTATGCCTGAGCTCAGAATATTAACGTACATCTTTTAGTGAGGGTTATTTCTATATTGTGTGTTCGAAAATACCACTTTGGGGAAGTGGGTATTTTCTTGCCTAAAATCTTCCAGTGTGCTCTGCTGTTATGTGTATTGGCCGTCTGGTTTTGGAGGGACAGGGTAGGCTGAACCCGACCTGGGTCGAGTAGAGGAATCTGCAGCTGGAGTATGGGGAGGGGTGACCCTTTGGTCTGAGCAGGGCTGGGCCTGGCAAGGTGAATGATGGTTCCAGCCCCCACTGTGCGTCTGATAGCAGACCCCCTCTTCCTCAAAGGCAGGATGCCGCCTCGTAAACAACGTGCCCCCAGGACCTCCCCAAACTGGTTCTGACTGGGTTCAGTGACTTGTGACTTTTGAGAGAACAAAGACTTGTGGGGTATAAAGATCTGTGCCGAAACCCCTACACGGTGTGTTACTTCTGGATGCCAAGACGAACCTCTGTCCATGTAACTAGAGGGAAAGGACATTGAAACTTTCATCCATCTTGCTGAAGCAACTACCCAAGGGCCTAATTTGAGCTTGCCTCCTGCCGAAGTCTCAGGGACATTAGACTTCACCCATCAGCCGTCTGGATTCATATTTGAGGGGGATTCTACCCGCAGGTGAGGTCTCTGTCGAGAATTCCGGAGCCTCTGGTTCTACAGCGGGGAAACGCGGGCCGATAGTCGCTATCACTATTGTGGGCCGCTGCAGCTGAGGAGCTGTGCCGCTGAGTGCCCGCATTTGCCATCCTACGAAACTCATCGCTATCGCTATTGTGGGCCGCTGCAGCTGAGGAGCTGTGCCGCTGAGTGCCCGAATTTGCCATCCTATGAAAGTCTCTATCGCTATTGTGGGCCGCTGCAGCTGAGGAGCTGTGCCGCTGAGTGCCCGCATTTGCCATCCTATGAAAGTCGCTATCGCTATTGTGGGCCGCTGCAGCTGAGGAGCTGTGCCGGTGAGTGCCCGCATCTCCCATCCTACAAAACTCATCGCTATCGCTATTGTGGGCCGCTGCAGCTGAGGAGCTGTGCCGCTGAGTGCCCGCATTTGCCATCCTATGAAAGTCGCTATCGCTATTGTGGGCCGCTGCAGCTGAGAAGCTGTGCCGCTGAGTGCCCGCATTTGCCATCCTATGAAAGTCGCTATCGTTATTGTGGGCCGCTGCAGCTGAGGAGCTGTGCCGCTGAGTGCCCGCATTTGCCATCCTACGAAACTCATCGCTATCGCTATTGTGGGCCGCTGCAGCTGAGGAGCTGTGCCGCTGAGTGCCCGCATTTGCCATCCTACGGAAATCAACGCTAACGCTATTGTGGGCCGTGTCAGCTGAGGAGCTGTGCCGCTGAGTGCCCGCATTTGCCATCCTACGGAAATGGTTGCTATTGCTATTGTGGGCCGCTGCAGCTGAGGAGCTGTGCCGCTGAGTGCCCGCCTTTGCCATCCTTCGGAAATCATCGCTATCGCTATTGTGGGCCGCTGCAGCTGAGGAGCTGTGCCGCTGAGTGCCCGCATTTGCCCTCCTACGGAAATCGTTGCTATCGCTATTGTGGGCCGCTGCAGCTGAGGAGCTGTGCCGCTGAGTGCCCGCTTTTGCCATCCTACGGAAATCATTGCTATCGCTATTGTGGACCGCTGCAGCTGAGGAGCTGTGCCGCTGAGTGCCCGCACTAGTCACCACTTCCAAGATCTTGTTACCCCCTGCGGGTACCGCTGGGTGCCCGCCTTTAAGCCCTGTCCCAGGATTATCGTGAGTGCACGCCGTGGACCGCTATAGCTGGGAGCTGTGGCCGCTGTGAGTCCACCTGTCATCACCACGGCTTCCTTGTGGGGCTGCGTGCCGTGCCCCTTTACATCCCAGGTACATTGTGCATCACCGGGTCGCGTAGACCCCGGCCCCGAACTAAGTCCGTTCCACCCCCGTTTCGAATGCCTTTATTGCTTTTAAAGTGAATCTGTAATTGTGTGCATTGTGGTTCCTTGAGTGCTTTTAGCCTCGTGTTCAGTCTATATAAAGATAACTATTTTTCTATAACTACTTGTGGTGTCCGTTTGTAGCGTCTCTCCTGTGTTGTTATGTATGGTCATAAATGCTTCACACACTGCCTCTGAGAAAGGCCTGTCTGCTCGTTCTACGTTACCACAGGGTTGAGCAGGGGATGTCAAAGGGTGTAGCCCCCTTACTCTGACTTAGGAAGAAGGATCCCTATTTGGACCTCGGTGCCAGCCGCGGCCAACTAGAGATCCCCATTTCTAACACCCCTGAATCGTTCCAACCCTTTCCTTAGGGTACCTCAGGGCTTACCTCTGGGTGGGTCCCTAGATCCATTGTGGGACAAGATTCAGATCACTTACCACTTTAACTTTGACCGTCTGGGCACTCTGGTTCTCGCTGGACTTCGCATTGGGAACTGAGACTTGAACTGGGAAGACTCCTGCTGCTCCTGGTCTCGTTGTCCTGCAAGTCTGCTACAATGTCTGTGCCTGTGCTCCATGCAGGTTCTTCACAGGGCCTGTCGACATCCAAGACACCTGAAGGAATCTCCCTTGGAGTGAAGGAGTCAATCTCCTGCATCTGCAGACACCGCAATGCAGCTGAGCGGTCTGTTGATCCTGGGCTCCCATGGACTCCAAAAGGCTCAGCAACACAGGTGGTGGTTCTGAAACTACCTCAATGCCTGCAGTTTTTTCTCACTGAGTTTGAGGCCAGTATCCCTCATCGGAACCACTGGAACAGAACCACTGTGCACCGCGGCGACTTGCTGTTACCAAGGCTTGTTGACTCTATCCTCCAGAGATCTTCGGGCTCCAAGAAGCTCCTACCTCAAGAACCACATCGGGTGGCTCTTGACACCCGACGTGGGACAGCTTGTGCACAGCACCTGGTCATCCTCTGCATTGCCGTACATCTGCAACTTCAAGGGCACCGCAACTCTCCTGCATCTCTGACATTCGTCTTCCATGCCTCCTGGTCACTCCTGAGTTGAATAGACTCCGTCCCCTCTGTTTGCAGGTACCTCTCACCTTGAATACACTTTTGGGTTCCACCAGACATTTTCGCCTTCTTCCCAGCGGCATCTTTTCCGAAGTCCTCTATTGTGATCTACAGCGTTTTCCGACGTCACTTTATACCTATGCACCCGGCGTCCCTGGTGTAGGTATCCTGGTTCCTGGGGTATCCATGGGTGGGGCGGCTCTCCGTCTTCCACTGGTTTTCTGCGGGGCCCACTGGAAAGGGTCCTTCTTCTTTAAAATTGCAACCGCGACTTACCTATTGACTAACATTGAGCACGCAGTCGAGTTTCCACTCTGCACACAACCTCCATGGGGTTCCTAGATGTGCACCTTGGGTGGTTCCTTGGGTCCCCATCTCTTCTGCATCTTCTGGGTCCATTTTTGACTTAGGTCGTGGTTCGCATTCCACTATTTTCGAATATGGTTTGTTCCCCCCTTGGAGATCACTGTGTATTCTGTGCTATTTACGTATTCTATTGACAAAGTATTGTGTGTATTGTGTTGTATTGCCGGGTAGGAGAAAGTACATTGTGTTAGTGGGTGTTAATAATAAATACATATTTTTATAACTACACTGTGTGGTTCTTTTTCACTTAACCTATACCATAAGATTAAGTTCTGGTAAAACAAGCTGGTTTATACTCCTTCTGCACTAACCCTGAAGGCTGCTCTCCACAGCTACCACTTAGAGACCTTTCTAAGGTTGTCTAAGACCACTAAAATCACCATAAGGGTTGTCTGGATTAGTGCAGGGTTGCTACACTTACATAAGTGAGTATCATATACTAAGCCAGCCTCTCACAACAATCAAACTTTCTTTCTCTCATTTTGTATTGCCTTTGCCAGAGCACTGAGCCATGTATCCAAACATCCCTACAACAGACCCTTTTAGGTGCCTAAGGAATAAAGAGGAGTTTACATCATCCACAAGTTCAATATACTTTTCAGTCCATTTAGCTGTACATTGGGGACCCAAAAGTCAGTAGATCGGAATAAGTATAGATTTATTACAAATTCAAAGCCAAGCTGATGTACACTGATCTCAAGAATATGTTGTAAAAATAGAGAATCACTACTGGAAGACCAAATTGTCTGACAAACTTGAGTCTCATTAACATGAGGCATACAAATAGTATTTCCTGATCAGAATATGTTTTGCGTTCCTCTTGCCTATGCATGAGTGACTTTAAATTAGTTGAACCTAAACTAAATAGTGTGACTGGGAAAACCCTAATTAGATCCAATAAAGCAAGTAGGTGTCATCATTATAGAGAACTTCTGTAGAAATTCTCTCAAAATCATAGCATAACGCCACACAAGGGAGATATAGCAAAAAAGTCTGTACCCCTCGAAGTCTTTAAGGAATCTGCCTGATGCTAAAGTGTAACCACTAATTAAAACTTCACAGAACATTAGAGAATCCCACATCACGTGCCTCATTGCTTTCCACCTTGTCACGGTAAAACTTGTCAGCTGCACTCAAAACTCCCCTCTTATGGTCCGCACTTCAGAACTTCCTTGGATTCCTCCCATCTCCCTTTATTCGTTAGCGCCTCCCATCCTCACCAGAAGTACTCCTCCTGAGCCTTACTATGTCTCATACACAATGGGCCTTTCTCTAACTATGAGCTCATACGAATGCACCTGCAAGGAAGAGGAAAATATTGCAACCTGAGCAAACTTTCACGTTGAAGGTTAAAAATTAACATTCAAATGTTAAGGCCTTTGGTCAAGTTAACGTGGCAAACATTCAATACACATTTAAAAGCATGGTTATGGATACATTAACAGTTATAATGTAAATGCAGATTACTATTTGAATAAATACATGATTCTACAGAATTAATAATATTACTCAAACTACACTAAAGCAGATATATATATATATATGAACTGCAATTTGGTGACGCTGTAAGGAAAACATTGGTATGCATACTCATAAATGTCTGAATTATACAGCGAATGCACCTTCAGTATTTCAATCAAGTGCACCTCTTTATGATAATGATATTAAAGCACACAAAAATATGGCACTACTTGTATGTACATATATATATATATATATATATATATATGGCATATTCAGTAGGCTAAAAGGGAGGAGCCAAAATTCCGCTGGTCTACCTGTGTATTGTTTTATAAAATTTTGAAATTAAAAAAAATCTATCTATCTATCTATCTATCTATCTATCTATCTATCTATCTATCTATCTATCTATATGTTCCCGCCTATTGTTCCATTGCCTATTGGCAATGTGAATCCAGCACTCCGGGTACAGCCAGGCAGCTGGGTGTCCCCGTTGAATGATTGTCATTTGTCCTACGACAGTGATTTCCAAACTTTCTGCCAATGCCAGGAAACGTAAACCATATATTTCACGCACACCGTTTTGTAGTGTGTTCAGTTTAGCGCAGCATTTTTTCTTAATGTAATGTAAAGGCGTGACTTATTTTGTTTAGATTTTATATAATGCCTTTGATTTAGTGCAGACCAAGATCGAAGGCATAGCAACGTGTTTTAAGACATTTTAAAGTAGGCAACGCTTACTAAATTGAAATGTGTGAAATTCCGTTTTAGCCGGATTATTGAAATCTGGATATGATGGGGTGGAGGAATGGGGCACACTAGTAGATACAGCAGTTCACAATATACTTATCTGCTTTACATTGCACATATTTACAATTTGGAGATAAACTGATTTGCCGGAAAGACATGATGGCGTCTAAGACAGGGTTAGAACAGAGGGGCATATTAGCAAGGGCGTTATCGCCGCTTTAGCGGCACTTTTTGCCGCTAAAGCGGCGATATTTCTATCGCCCTATTAGCAAGCTGTCGCTAACAGCTGTTAGCGACAGCTTCATGGCGAAAGCGATCGTTTTGGTGCTGCTTTGCATGTCAGCGATATTCATCGCTAATGACATGCAAAGTAGGCGTTCCCAACTAAAAGCGACTGCAAACAGTCGCAAACACAACTTCCCCCTATTACCAATGCCAGCGAAGCGATAAAAAAATTCGCGCTAACCGCGATTATCGCTGGAATTTAACACCTGCTAAAAACCTGACTTAACCATTCTAGTCAATGGGAGGTGGATTGTAAGGTTAAGTCCTCACCTGCCTATTAGCAAGCTTTTCATTAGCGCAGTGAATTTATCGCTGGATTTCTCGCGCTATTGCTGGGTTTCGCCGCTATTGCTGGATTTTTTATCGCCTTGGAGATAAGCGTTGATAATAACGCGTTATCTCCGCGATGAAATCCAGCGATAGCCGTCGATAAAAAAAACAGCGCTATGCGCGCTTTGCGATAATTATCGCAAATCCTTGGTAATATCCCCCACAGTGTTCTGGGATTTTAAGGTCAGCAATTTAGCCACATACCAACGAGAAGCCGAAATGACCGTTAAAAGTAGCATCTTTCAATATTTACAAAAGATTTATAGGCTGTATCGAAAATATTATACATAAGGTGGGAATAGGCTATTGTACAGGACATATAAAACATTTATTCAGGCTAATCAGTCTGTCTATCAATTCCTAAAGGAAGGGATTTTTCAAAGACTTATGTCTGAGTGGTGTCTGTTTCTATTTTTCAACTTGTGGCTATATATAGGGATTCATTTCCAAATGCCTTAAACAAAGACAAGAGGCGAATAATCCTCAAGAGAGGTGTTTGTACGAGAGTTCATGAGAGAGAAGCAGTGAGCACAAAAAGTCGACTGATAGTATGCTACTATTTTATCTGGCTTGCTTGTATCTGTCAGTTAGAACAGAATACATTATGGAAATGTAACCCTTGTGCCTGATTCTTGTCTGCGTAGCATGCATGCATTTTCTTGTGTAATGTAAACTCTGCTTCTCAGCGGACGTCTCTCATTTTTAACCAGTTAAGTAGGTTTTTCGGAGTTCACGTTGTAAATGCATACACGCTCTCCAGCATCCATTTACAGTGCGTCTGCTTATAAAGTGCAGATCAACTTACATTACACACATGTTTTCTGTACTGTTTATTGTCCCAGGCATCAAGAAGCATTTTCAAACACAACGGCAAATTGGAATTATCTGGCAGTCTCTATGCATTTCTTCTACCACCTATCCATGTCTGTGCTCTTGTGTTTATGTGTGTTTATTTGACCATTAACCCACCGAACAGCCATTTAAAGAGTTACTGCCATTATAACATTATTAAAGATTAATGGGGTGACCCAGCATCTCACAGAACCTGGGGGACTAGGACAGTATGTACTAATGGTTGTTTCTGTCGAGTAAGATAGAATTACTTTAATACTTACCTTTTATCCTGACCACTAGGAAAAGCCAATCAATGGTATATAGTTCTCATTCTGTACCATAGAGACACAAAAACACTGAGGCCAACACAGTGAAGTAAAAAAAGTGATTGATATATTATCAGTCATATATCGTATAGCACACTACATATACAAATATTTAAAAAAAGCAATTCAACATCTTGTATCATTAAATACTAAGATATGTGTACCTGATCAACAAAGACCCACATTTAACATTTACAGAGTACATTGAGAAAGAAAGAGGAGAATTATTTTGTTAGAAATCTGTAGTAACTTAGCATATTAATTAGCACATTTGGGGCCATATTATCAACAACCGGCGATAAATATCGCTAAGCGCACTTAGCGCTAGGATATTTATCGCCGGCTATCGATGAATTTTATCGCTGAGATAGCGTGCTATTAGCAACGCTTATCTCAGACTCGATAAAATTCCTGGCGCAAGCTGCCAAATGTCCGATTATCGCTGGAAATCCAGCGATAATCGCACGACATTTGGCGATAGCTTGTGGATAGGGCTGGGCATACTTAACCATGATATCCACCTTCCATTGGATATCATGGCTAAGTCGAACTAAAAGCATGCGTTAGGAAAGTAGCATTAACCAAGGTTAGCGCTACTTTTCTTATCGCTATGCTTGTTAGCGGTTCCCTTGATAATTGGAGAAATGTCGGTAAACTACATTTCTCCAATTATTTTGGGACGGAACGCCCACTTTGCATCTCATTAGAGATGCGAAGGTGGGCGTTATGGAAAAGGGCGATAGGGCAAGGATTCACGCGATAGCGTGACCTTGCTAATACAGTGATAAAATTTACGTCCGGAAACAGACGCTAAAGCGGCGATAATTTTTTATCGCCGGCTTGATAATATGCCCCATAGCCTTATCACTGGGCACCCATATGTGAAGTGCTCTGGTGCCCACCCAGGGCAACCACCATATCTGCGGGGGAGGGTGCAGGGGGAGCTGCTAGGGGCAGGAGCAATATTCTAATCTATTTCCCTGCCTGCATCACTGTGGGCAGGGAAACAGATCTGAAGTCTCCCTCCAGCTGGCAGGAGCATTTTCAAAGCTCCCGCCAGCTGGGAGCAGACTTTGTGTTTGCTCTTGCTTGGCAGGAGTTTTGAAATTGCTTCCACCAAGTGAGAGCAAACACAGGTTTCCCTGCCCACACCAGTGCGGTCTGGGAAAATGCTGTGTCCTGGGAGTGGGCTCCCTACAGCATGTGAGCAAGCCCCTGGGGATGGGGTCATCAGGGCCATTAATGGCTCAGGGAGGGGGGTATGTAGCCCCCCTCCCTTTAAATATAGTAGCGGCCCTCGGGGATGGGGTCCTCAGGGCCTTTTAAAGGCTTGTGGAGGGGGGCAGCACTGCCTCCTCCACTTAAAAAATATCGTGTGTCCCAAGGGTTTGGTGCTAAAAGTTAATCTGGGGAGGGGGACCAACATAACATTTGAAACTCCTAAAAACACTGAAATTCACCAATTACTGTTTACCGAAGTAACTATAACTTGCACCATTGCAATGCTAACACAGTGATGTCCTCAATGATGTCCTTTCAGATGTTGTCTGTGATGTTATCAATAATGTTATAGAATATGTCATGAGTGATGTAATATGTGATGCCATAAGCAGTGGATGGCCAGGTCACAAGTTCTAGTTACTAGATATTGCTATATTTTTATTGTGTTTTGTGACATAGGTTGGCCTGCTGAAAGGTTTTGTTTTTATTGTTTGTGATTTCATGCTGAATTCTTCCACCTGATTGTGTGGCCTACTTTCACGTCGGTTTTGTCAAATCTTCAGTTACAATCAAATACAGATGCCAACATTTTTCTTTTCTTTGTTTTTCATTTTGAGTGTTATTGATGTAGAGGCCAGCTTTGAAGCTCTCTGCACCTGGGCATTGCAGACTAATAAGATCTTCACGCAACAGGAACAAAGCAAACATATATTTTTGTTCACAGCTTTTGACAGATTAATGTACAAAATAATTTGGACAAAGGGTTGCAAGTCTACCCACATTTCCTATAGCTTTCCTTAGCTGTCTGTTTGTATGACTATATTCATTAGATACCCAATCATATTTACTGCAGAAGGCCATATGGAAAGATCAAGATGAAAGCAGGAAATGCATAGTAAAAACCCACTATCAATAGCACATTTAATTAAAATGAAAGGTTTATTGATAAGGAAGCACATCTTAGATTAAAACATCAGAGACATATTTCAAAATAAAAGAAGCTATTCAAATCATGCTTGATTATTTTAAATAGCTGTGCATTGCTCAAAGGTATTTGGCAAGTTTTCAGCAGAAAATATGTGCCTCTTCAAGTCAGAACTAAGTAGTGTAGAACTTTGTGAATTTGTGAAACCTGATGGCTCTTAACCTTGTGAGCTTTTTTATAAATAAAGTCGGTCAGTATTGCTAAGTGTAAGCCTGATGAAGTTTTTTAAAAAGTTGAAACAAATAACCCCTTCGCTGCAGCAGGAGCTTGCCTGCTGCAGTGCAGGCAGGGCGGCAGATTCTTATATTTCTGATGCCCTTACCATGCTTAGTCTACTTTCCTTACTGTTAGAATACCCTGGGCACAAGTCTCCAGAAAGGCGAAAAGAGATGCTGTGGTTCAGAGTTCCACTTAGTTTCCACACTGGTTTTGAGGAAAGAGTGGGCAAACAAACTATGCCACATGATGTCCCCTGAATGTTAGGCAGAGTGTATGACAAAAATACTGTTTCAAAAATAGTGAGTTGCAAGAATATACTCACATCAAAAATAATGTAAAGTCAAAAATGTTGTGAAGTCAAAAATATCGAGCAACAGAGGGTAAGAATATCATTTTCATATATATACCGTTTCTAAAATATCAGTGCATATAATATAGTTTCCTTAAATATAATTGTCTTAACAATCATTTTAAATTATTCTTTATAAAAATTAAATTAATCTGGGTATTAGTGTTATTATAATAATTGTTTTTAGAATAATTTGCAAGATTTAATATGCTATTTGTTTTACATTTAAATAGTAATGTATAATTTAGTACAGAGTTTTCAGCTTGCTTTGTAGGAGAAGAGTGTGAAAGGTATTTAAATGAAAAATATTGTTTTTTTGTATTTTACATTTATTTTTAATGTTTATTAAATGTTTAATTTGCAATTATTTATTACAATGATTCAAGTGATTAAATATTATTTTAAATGTTTAAGTATATTTTTGGATTTTTAATGTGTAATTTAACATTTGCATTGATGAATTACAAATTTATTATATAGGAGCAGGTTGTTTGGTTTTATAGGAAACTAAGATTGGAAGTTATATAAGTTATAGAATTTAGTTTTTTGATTAATGATTTATGTTTATCAAATATTTCATTGGTAATTAATATGTGAATGATTTAACGGAACATTTATGATGCCAATTATTTGTTTTATGTTAATTAACTGCTAAATCATTGATAAGTGTATTTCTTAAAAACTTTTTAAAAATGTATTTTATGTTATTATTTGGTTTACATTTTTTTATTCAACTACTATGTTACAGTTATTAGGGTATTATTTATATTTTGTTGTAAATGTTATTATGCTGGTGGTTGTTGTTATGTAGTAAGGAGGTAACTATATTTAATTTACATTTACTTTTGTTTTACATTTATTTAATTCGTTTTGTAATATTGGATTTTATTGTTGCATATATATTTTCATTTTAAATATGGTTTAATATTTTAAATTATTAGGTACTTAAATGTTATTTTAAAAATGATTAGGATTTGGAAATATATATCTAACTCTTCCTAAGTCGAACACTTTCCCTGCTTTTTGGGAATAGTAAATCTAATCCTTACAAAACCACTTTCCCTACTGCTATTTACATTGGAGTGGGAGTAGTAAATCTAACCCCACCAAATTGAAATAATATACCTGATTTTTCTTACTTTGCAGTGGGAAGAGTAAATATGACCTCTCCAAAGTCCAACACTTACCCAGGATGCCCGGGGAGAAGCAAGATGGTTATTGCCTAACTCGACTTCACTGCGGCTCTCTGATCTAATGGTGAACTAACTGACTGATTACCCTCTTAAAATGCTGCAGGAATTAGGGATAATGGTGACAGCCTTGCAGATATTGATCACAAATTGCTCAACGTCATGCTTAAACTGCTGCAAGGTTGTTCTACACCAAGGAGAAGTTCTACTTGCCTGTGTTTGGCTGTGGTTGGAGGCAGTGGACCAGTTCAGCTGTTGCTGGTGTGACGCCAGGTGCCTGACCCAAGGAATGAGTTCTAGGGTCGTCAATTATCCAAAGAAAAGGAAGCCACTGTTCCACGTAGTCAGGTTCATCCTCTACAACCTCGTTAGAGAAGAGTACTCAGAGAAACCCGCTGGTGGCCCGGATGGAGATCACAGGCGAAAGGAAGGGGAAAGGTGGGGCTATGCCCCAGCAGCAGCTGGCTGGCTCGACTGTGCTGGAGCTTCTGCGAGGTTCCTCTGGTGGAACGGGGGCCCCCTGTCATCCGGTGGGACCCGCGGGTGATATGCGCAATAGACACATCCTTCATTGGGAGAAGCTGGCACCAACTACAGACGTGTCCGTGCCCGAGGAAGTGGAGGTAGAACCCGGGACGCAGTTGAATGCCCTGCAGAGCATATCGCTCGGGACAGATAAGGTAAATGCTACTTTTTCTTTATCGATGTCTGACTCTAAGAATGGAGGTGGCTTGATGAACCCATCCCACTTTCAAGTATTTGTGACTGCTTCAGATCTGGAGGTGGCTAAGTTCGACAATATGGCACTGGGCCAAGGTATGATGGTGGAAGAGAGAGACAGTTGCCCCCTTGCACAATTAAATCACAACAGAAGGGTAGAAAAACTTGACTGCCATTAGGGGGAGGCCTGAGATAGGTTTTCAGGATTCTGAGGCTAATGACTGTTTTTCTCGCTGTCGAGGGAGACCTGGTCTGCAGATGGGTCCGACTCAGTTGCAGATTCAAGCGACAATGATAGCACGCCTGATGTGAGCGGGGCAGATTCAGCTATAACTGAACATAAAGTGATTAGGAAACTAGGACGACAAAATTAAACCATGGGAAAAGAACTGAAGTTGGATTACTCACCAACTGAGCAGTTGATTGGTACTTCGACTATTGTTCCTCAAGACGCTTCTAGTACACTACCCCCCTCTTTGGACAAAATTCTGCCAGGTATCATGTCACACCATGATGAAACTTTGACAAGATAGCCATCGTTCGCAAGTTTCTATTCGCAAAGTGCGAGGGACAGTAAGAAAAGTAGCTAAGTCTTGCAAAGCCATCGGGGAACGCCTGACTGATCTTGAGACTAGAGCGACTACCCTCAAGATGGATGTGGCGGGTATAAAAGGTCAGATGGAAGCTCATGAATCCCTATTGACTGATGTTCAATGGAAACTCGAGAAGCAGGAGAACCGCCAAAGATGCAATAATCTGCAGGCCATCAGGATTCCAGAGGGTAAGGAGGGATCGGATCCCCATACATATATGGTGGATATTTGAGTAAAGCTTTTCCGGATCCTGAAGGCTGGAACTGGTCTCAGGAGATACAGCGGGCCCACCGGGTACCCTTTATACAAAAGCAACCCATCAAACCAGACACAAATCCTCGTGCTGTTTTGGTTTATTTTGGAAACTTTCTTTGAAGGCAAGCTATTTTTGAGTAAACTAGGCCAGAAGCTCGAAGAACTGTGGGTGATTTCTCATTTTTCGTTAGATCTGACTTCTGACATGTAACTGTTGAGAGGCACTGGCGATTTTGGCGATTGAGCCAACTGATCAAACCATTTCAGGATAAGGGGGCTCAGGTCTATTCAATGAATTCAGCTTGCCTAAAAGTGATACAGGGCGATCAGACAAGGATTTTTACCTCAGAAATTAAAGCTAAAGAGTTTCTGATGGAGCCTGATGCATAATGGTTTACTTGGTTTTTATTTTGCCCTGCTAGTGAACGAGTACTATTAGGTGATAGGGATGAGGGATGATTATTGTTTGGTTTTTCCCCTTTTTTCTTTTCTCTTTCACATTTCCTTTTTTATCTGTTTTAAGGTGAAGGTTTCCAAATACTAGTAAAATGTGTGGTGTGGTTCGTTCAATGATCAGAGAGGCTGCACCCATCCTCCACAGTCCGGATGTCTGTCTGGGTACTTTTCAGGGCTGGAGAGAAAGGCAGTGGTGGGGGGTGGGGGGTGTTTGGGGGGTCAGTAGACTGGGGGTTGGGGGAATTTGGAAAGGTGGGTTGGGTTGGGGGGTAGGTGGGGCAGAAAAATCCAGAGAGAAAATAAGGAAGCTAATTTGAAAATTCAAATACAGAAGAGTTGGGGAGTCTGTGGAATTTTTTTAACATTTTGATTTACAATGGCTAAGATAACAATGTATTCAGTAAATGTGGGAGTCTTGAATGATACGGCTACATATTTAAGGGTCTGTGAGATATTAAGATCCCTAAACCCTGTTATAATTTGTCAACAAGACACCCACATTTCATGGATTAAGAAGGAAATCCTGCAGATTAGAGGGTATACTTTGGCTATATGTTCAACCCAGACCTCAACAATTAGGGGTGTAGCTATTCATGTTAAAAATATTATCGGATTAGTGAAACAAGCTCTAGAGGATAAGTGGGGTAGATGGGCGATGGTAGTCCTATCTATAGGATTGACGGAATGCACTATTTATGGGTCTAAACAGGATGACCCTAAGGTATTGGAAGATCTAGAGATGGAACTAGCATCCTGGCCAGATGCTTTAATTATATGTGGTGATTTAAATATTCACCTGGAAGTGGGTGATGCTCCAATTAATATGTACAGGGGAAGAAAACCCCAAGCTATAGGGCAACAACTTCTTTGAAGGCCCGTCATGGTCTAAGCAATGTATGGGCTGCTAAGAAACCCTCTGACCCAGGGTATACATACTTTTCCTGTCCTCATAAAAAACGATGTTTGGCTAGATTACTTTCTGGCTTCATCCACTATCCTTTGTAAAACTGGAATTAAAAAGCTCCCTAAATTACTGTCAGATCATAATCCTTTACTTTTGGATATTTTAGGATTGGGGGGCCTAAGAAACAGGTCAAATGGACTTTTGATAGGAAACTTCTCTCCAATGAGACATTTATTGAGCACATCAGGTGCTGGATGGTAGACTATTTTGATATGAAACGCTACAGTGCGTCACGAGTAGTTGTTTGGGATGCTTTTAAAGCTGGGTTGAGGGGGGAGGTTATTAGCTTTGTGTGATGGAGGCGGAAACAACAGATGGCTGAGGTTAACCAATTGATAGAAAAGTTAGCATTTTTGGAGAAAGAACATGTAGTAATAATAGGTCAGGGGCAGGAGAAGGGGCAAGAACAAACATTATTACAATTAGAAGTGCAAACGGCAAAACCTGAGATTTATAGCTACTTTAGTGAGAGAATTGCCAAAGGGATTCAAACGCATTGAAATTAGATCTATGAATATGGGGAGTCAACAGGAAGGCTTTTAGTGCTACATACAAGACAGAAAGTTGCAAGGAACAATATTATTAAAATAAAAAAGAATGATGGCCAATATGCTACGGATCCAAGTGACATTCTTTGTATATTTGAGAGATTCTATTGAAACTTCTATCAAGATGGTCCCGCTGTTCTCATTTTGGGGAGGAGGGAGGAAATGTGACCGAGCAACTGAGAGTAATTGATTCAGCAATGTACCGGAAGATGGAGTCTGATATTACATTGGAGGAAGTCACAGATGCTTTGCACTGGTTGGCTTCAGGGAAAACTGTGGGCCCTGATAAGATTCCTCTCGAATTATATAAAGTGCTTCTTCCTGAGTAAGCCCCTCTCTTGCTCGATCTATTTTTGGATGTGCAACAAAATGGGATTCCTCCCCAATCCTGGCAAGGCACAGAAATAATTATCTTTCTGAAGAAAGGGAAGCCCTAGGATAGTCCCGTCTCTTACGGTCCAATTTCTCTAATAAACGCTGACGCTAAATTTACTCGAATATCTTGGCTACCCGGTTAGGGAGGATCATAGCTAATCTAGTCTCTCCATGGCAACATGGGTTCATACTGGGTAGGGGAACTACTGATCACATCAGACGTGTTATATCTCTGTTTGATATAGCAGAAGTGTTAGACTTGGCCCTTTTTGCAGTGTCATCCCAGAACTGTTTGCCTTCCTCCTGGTATTTTATTCTGACCTGGAGTTGGTGGTTTTAGGACTCTGGCCACTTTATCACTGCTGTTCAGTGTTAAAGTGCATGTGCTCTCTATGGTAAACTTGGTAAGATTGGTCTACACCTGTTTGGTGTATTTAATTTACCTATCAGTCCCTTGTAAACTGGTATCTCATATACCCAGGGCCAGTAAATTAAATGCTACTGGTGGGCTTGCAGCGCTGCTTGCGCCTCCCACCAAAGTAGCCTTTCAAACCTGTCTCAGGCCTCTGCCATTGCAGGGCCTGCACGCGCAGTTTACTGCCACGGTGACGTGGCACATAAAGTGGTTGCCACGTCTGTGACTCCCCTTTTACTACATATCAGTCACCCCTAAGGTAGGCCCTAGCTAGCACTACGGGCAGGGTGCGCTGTAGGTAGGACATGTGCCTTATCTGTGTGGCATGTCCTGGTAGTGGCAAAGAGCCTATTTGGTTTCTCACTGCTGTGAGGCTGCCCTCTCATAGGAATGCATTGGGGATTCCATGATATATGTTTCAGTGGAAATTCCTGATATGAGAGGGATGGCGTGATCAAGTTTGGTATGTTTGGAATAGTGGTGAAAAATGCTGCGTAATGGTGTTCGCAGATTTATTATCACTATTTAGAAATGCCACTTTTAGAAGTGGGCAGTTCTGTGTGCTATGTGTGTTTGTGCCTGCCTGCCTGTTGTCTATTGCACGTGTAGCTCTGGATGACAGGCGCTGGGGAGGTACAGTGGCTCCAGAGGGCCTGGGTGAGTCAGTGTAGGCTAAATGGGCTTGATCTGCATTTTGAGTAGTGGGAGGAGTAGCACCTGGACCTGAATAGGACTGTGCCTGCCTTCAACAATGCTGGCTTCGCCCCCTGTGGTGTGTCTGGGGCCAGAGCCTACACCAACAATGGGGACTGTTGTGCACTTGATAAGTTCCCCCCAGAACTGGTTTGGATTAGGTCCAAGACCCTGTGCCAGGGCGGAACAAAGACTTCAGACATATAAATATTGGGGCTGTGACCCCATGTGTAGTGCTTACTTGAAGAAAGGACGAAGAGGACTGCTGGGCGCCAGGAGGAACCGCCATGAAGGACTTCCCCTCTGCTGGAGGGCCTTGTGAGCTGGCCTGCCTGGGCCCAGCTCTGCCCCTTGTTGCGTTGGGACTCTGCTCGTGGTGAGCGCTTGATCCGTTCCTCTGCTTGGGTTTTCTGCCTCTGGACTGGAAAGAGATAGCGCGAGGGGAGTGCTGTGCTGTCTGCCTCCCCTCACTGATCAAGGTGTGGCGGGCGCTTTGGCCTGACCCAGGAACAAAAGAGTGGGGAGTGCTGCATTCTTGGACCGCGAAAGAGAGGGGGTCCTGCCCACTAGAAGCGCATGGTGGGCGCTTTGATAGTCTTCCCCTAAGCCCGAGAAGTGGGCTCTTCTTCGGTCCATGGCGAGAGCAGCCTGCGAACCGGAAATCAGGCAGGGAAAGCCTGACCGTAGTTTGGGACGGCCAGAGAAAGCACAGCCGGAAGTCAGGCGGAGGTGCAGCCTGTTTGGGGCAGGGCTCCTGTGTTGTTGAGGAGAGCCCCGCTTGCTGCCTGAGCCTGCTTGCGGGCAGGGTCGGTGGCAAGAACGAGTCAGAGCCTCGCGGGCTCCCGGTGCAGTCTAGAGGAGGGTCCGCTCTCCCACGAGAGGCCGAGGAGACCCCGGTAAGGAGCCTGCTGCCTGTGTTTGACCGGAGTCTCGCGGGCTCCATTCTACAACGTTCCGCCTCCCCCCGCCTGATAGAGGGAGAGGCCCAGTGAGACCGGAGAAGCCAGATTGAGCTGCCGGAGGCATGGGGTGAACCCAGAACTTCACGGGTCCCGCGAAAATGTGCCCATGGAGACCGGAGAGGTCCTAGTGAGTAGGGCTTGCGAGGCACAATGTTTTTGCCAGCATTGTCACAGCTGCGCCGCAGGGTTGCGGGCAGCTGCAACGTCGGGGCATTGTTTTGGCTTCATCTGCAGCTAGGGGGATAGTGGAAAGCCTTGTGTCCACGGAAGGGACATGCAGTGTAGAGAAGCCCTTACTTTAAACAGGGGCATTGCGGGGAAGCTCAGGACAGCCCCGAGGATGAGACTGCCTATTGTGCACCTTTAGGATTTGATGGGACATAATGCAATTAGGTGATGTGCGCACCCAATAAGTGTTCATGGTATTAATGTGCCCTGTTAATATGGTATAGGCCTAAGGTGGGCCTGATGTGATTATTATGTTTGGCATAATATGCTGCCCTAGGTGATGTTATGATGTTCATGCCTAAGGTGTGTATGCTAAGTGTAATGTTACCAGTAGTTACTGGTTGTCTTAACTAACGGTGATGTTATGACAGTGGCCCGATTGGCCCTGTAGTGTATATAATCCCTGTAAAGTCATACCAAGTGCAAGGTGGCACAGTGTATACATGTGATTAAGTTCTAATGTGTTTTATGGATAATACAAAGGCTAATTTTACATAACCTTGTGTGGAGTGTCTTTTATGGTGTGACTAGTGTGTCGCTGCTGTGTGAATGTGTTGCGCAAATACCTTACACAGTGCCTCTGGGATAATCCTGACTGCTCTGCCAAGCTACCAAGGGGTTGAGCAGGGGTTATCTTCAGCGTGTAACTCCCTTGCCCTGACTAGAGTGGTGGTTTCTGCCTGGCTTAGGCGCATGCCCTAGCCAACCAGTAATCCCATTTCTAAGAGGAAGTAACCGGGGACCGGGTGGCTGTAATCCTCCTTGATGTGGAAAAAGCCTTTGATCGAGTGTCTTGGCAGTTTCTCTGAGGGATTTTGGCGCAAACCGGATTCGGCCTGCGCTTTATTACCGACATTAGGGCTATGTATTTTAATCTGTATGATAGCCTACAAATGATGGGTAACGAATTGGGGAAAATTAAGGTGGCCAGAGGGACAAGACAGGGTTGCCCCTGCTCCTCAATCCTGTTTGCTTTGTATATCGATCCGTTTATCAATCAGATCCTACAAAACCAAGTAATTAAACCCGTTATTGTCAATGGTTACGATATGCAGATGACATTGCCGTCATAACATCAGACCCAGAGAGGACAATGTTAGAGGTCGGAAATCTAGCTGGTGAATTTAGTTGGAAATCAGTGTATCTTCTGAATAAAGAGAAAACACAGGTTGTTTGCTCTAAAAATATTTGTTTTCAAGATCCCCGAAAGGTCATTACAGCTATATATTTAGGGGTTGGGATAAATTGTGAGGTGGACTCCATTTGGTCCATTAATTTGGATCCCCTTCTAGGTAGTATTAGTATCGACTTAAGACGTATGGATAAGCTACACCGTCAATAATAGGGAGATGTAATATACTTAAAATGATCATTTTCCCTAAGGTTCTCTACTTGTTCCGTTCCATCCCCCTTGAGATAGAAGGTGCTATATTTAAGAAATTGGACTCTATGTTTATAAACTTTATATGGCAGTATCAGAAAATACAACAATCCTTAACATTTTTTACACTTCCTCAGGAAAGTGGGAGTCGTGATCTTAACAGATAGCCAGGAAAGTCAGGAATGTGGCTCTGCTCCCTCTTACATATATCAGCTGGCTATAGGTAGAGAAGTATATGGTATTCTTCTTCGACAAGTTGAGGCTAGTTATCATTAAAAAAAACATTTCAAATGTCTAATGGCAGACTGGATAGTCTGGAATAAGGTGGGCAAACTGATGAAGATTCCGAGATATAATAGTTATACACCTCTGTGGCGATCTCCCCTTTTTCCGGCTATGTTCTATGATGTAATTGGTAGGTACTGGGAACAATCCGGTATTACTAGGATTGGAGACATCTACAAGGCAACAGAACTTTGTTCATTCTCAGACCTGCAGGAGGACTATGGGATAGCCACTAGGGTTTTTTTTTTAAGTATGTCCAGGTGAAGGAATTTTTTACCCAACCTGGGGGCTAGTCGATTATTCTAGATAAGATTCCCCTACTAGAAGTTATCAAGCATGGGGATTCCAGGATAAGGTGTATTTACAAAATCCTACTTGACTTTAGCCCTGATGATTTAGAGAAGGTTGAAGCTAACTGGGCCAAGAAGTTAGAGGATGGGCATGCAGGCTTATATATGTCAATTGCACTTGGGATGAAGATCTTCCTCTCAGCTAATTTGAAGGCCCAGCATCATAAAACAGTTTTCAACCTTTATTTTGTGCCCGCAAAGCTATTTGGTTGGAGAAGACGGGAGAATGACAAGTTCCCTAGATATGAAGGGGTCCAGCTGAAAAGATTCATATGTTTTTAACTGTGAAAAACTTCAACCTTTAAAGACAGGAATGGAGACTTTTTGGCAAGGTGTGCTAGGAAAAGAGGTTTCCGTCAGCCTGCTCATGATGCTTCTGGGATATGATAATCGGGACAAATTGGATGCGATTCAAATTAATGTTATTTTTATTTCAATCGGAGTAGCCCAATCAATCAATCAATCAATCAATCATGTCATTTATAAAGCGCACTACATACCCACGAGGGTCTCAAGGCGCTGGGGGAAGAGGGGGGTGGTGCTGCTACTGATCGAAGAGCCAGGTCTTGAGGAGTCTTCTGAAGGCCAGTAGGTCTTGGGTCTGTCGGAGGTTGGTGGGGAGGGTGTTCCAGGTCTTGGCGGCGAGGTGGGAGAAGGATCTGCCGCCGGCGGTCATTTTCCGGATGCGGGGGACTGTGGCGAGGGCGAGGCTGGTCGAGCGGAGCTGGCGGGTGGGGGTGTAGAAGCTGAGTCGTCTGTTGAGGTAGGCTGGTCCGGAGTTGTGGAGTGCTTTGTGTGCGTGGGTGAGGAGCTTGAAGGTTATCCTCTTGTTGACAGGGAGCCAGTGCAGGTCTCTCAGGTGGGGTGTGATGTGGCTGCGTCGGGGGATGTCGAGGATAAGACGTGCAGAGGCGTTCTGGATGCGTTGCAGCCGTCTCAGGAGCTTAGCCGTCGTTCCTGCGTAGAGGGCGTTTCCGTAGTCCAGCCTGCTGGTGACGAGGGCCTGGGTGACTGTTTTTCTTGTTTCGGTGGGGATCCACTTGAAGATCCTGCGGAGCATTCGGAGGATGTTGAAGCAGGATGAGGAAACGGCGTTGACCTGCTTAGTCATGGAGAGGGTGGGGTCGAGGATGACCCCTAGGTTGCGTACGTGGTCGGTGGGTGGCGGGGCTGTTCCCAGTGATGTTGGCCACCAGGAGTCGTCCCAGGCCGAAGGGTTGGAACCAAGGATGAGGACCTCCGTCTTGTCCGAGTTCAGCTTCAGGCGGCTGGTCCTCATCCATTCGGCCCACCTGCTGATTGCAACAGGATGGAAGGATTCAGAGCCTCCTACGTATCAGGCATGGCTTGGCTGCCTTTTGAGTATATATACGCAAGAAATAGCTCTGTATAATTGCAAGTGTAGATGCTCTAAGAGCAGGGGCAGTAAGATCTGGTCACCTTTGACCGCATGGCTCACTGGCAGACATAGTTTTAAGGGAGGGCTTACCCCAGAGCATTGAGGGCGTGAAGGTTTTTAGGAATCTATCCCTATATCCTTTTAAGCTAGTGTTGCAGGTAATTTTTTTTCCTTTCATTTCCTTGTTTTAACTAATAATGTATATATTGTAACAAACTTACTGTCTATTCCGTATACAGTTTGGCACCTGTTTTTAGAAGCTCTAGAAATTTAACGACCGAAAAATGTGAAGCCTGTCGCTGTTTTAATCCCGCATACCCTGTGACATATTGTTTTTAACTGATTAATGAATTTCCTTTCGTTTTTCTTCTACTGTGAAATTTAAGGAATTGACTACCCATCATGTATTGTGTGATTTTGGTCTAATTATTATGTATGTATTTCTTATATTTATGTTTTTCTTTCTGGGCAATAAAAATATTTATTAAAAAAAACGAGAGAAAAAAAACAAAGTCTAACACTTACCCTAATGTTACTTGGATTGGAGTGAGAATAGTAAATCTAACCCCTCTAAAGCCAACACGTTCCTTACTGTAAAATGCAGTATTGTGGCGACAGTTGAATGCATTGGGGGCTATACCAAAATAACAAATAGTTCATGAGTCTACCTAAATCATGCTGGCAATGTCAGATAATCTTCTGAAGTTGGTACTACTGGGCATAAAAAGAGAAAGAGGACAGGATCATCTTCTCAATGATGAAACACCAATCAATCAACAAAAATTCTATCATCTGCACAGCTTTGCAGTGTCTCCTTGGAAACTTATCGTAGTGTATCCATCAGGGGCTAGCAATTACCAAACTATTTCCATGAGAGTTAATGTATAATAGATACAATATTCAAGATTAGATACTACTCTTCAGAATTATACAACTCACGGAAAAAGTGCAAAAGGGCTGAGCAGCTATTGCCCTGATGTAAAATGTCAGCTGTAGCATAGTCTTGAACGAAACATCACTTTATGGCACATGCATATGTTAAAAGATAACAGTAAATGATTAGATACCATTCTTCAGAATTGCACAATCACAGAAAAAGTGTAAATGGGCTAAGTAGATAGTGCCCTGATGTAAAATGTCAGGTGTAGCACAGTCTTTTAAGCGAAACATCATTTTGTGGCACATGCATATTTTAAATGATAACTGCAAATGATTAAAGATTAAATCAAAAAGATCAATAAAAATATCATTGACGGGTTTTCAAACATCAGTCTCCTAAACACAAGTTTATTTTCATTGGCAAAAGACAGTGCCAACATTTACTGTGGTATATTGAGGGCATTTTGACACAATGCCACCTAACATCATGCACTGGAGTAAAACACATTTTCATTTGAAAGTTTAAATGATCTTCATCATATTTGTAATGCATTGTTAGAAAACAATTACAATATTAACATTTAATACTATAACTTATAAAATAAATTTCAGTATGCAAAACAAGGAATAAATAAATAAGTGAAAGGGGAGAAAATGGAGGAAAGAGAAAGTCAAACCTTAATAGTATCAATACAAATAGAATAATGAAATGTCATTAATATTTGGCAAATTGTATGTTAGGCAAATATTATTATATCAACATGAATATTATGTATATTATTCTACATAAAACGTGAAAGAACTCATGAAGGTTTATCAACGTCATCTCTAACAGAAACATAAGATATATTCAACGTTTTTTTCAATAGAAATTCCATGAAGGGATACCAAATAGCGATCCGATTTTCTAAGGGATAAAAGGCCACATGCATCAAGCTATTTTGCGATCGCAAACAGTGCGAATCGCAAAATCGGCCGTTTGTGATCGCAAAATAGCCATAAGCAATGCATCAATCAAAATCGCAGAATCACCCTCATATTCGCAAAAAATAGCGATTATCTATTTACCGATTCCCAAATAGTGAATCCGCATTAGCGAATCGCTAATTGGTAATCACAAACCTATGCAGGAAAAATTCGCAAATTGCGAATTAGCTGGGAATCGCAAATTGCATTTGCTAAATAGCACCAAATGAAATCAGGTGGTAACCATTTCAAAAGCAACAAATCAGGTGGTAACCATTGGCAAACTATGTAAGCAGGCCCAGAAGGCCTCAGACTGTTTCACAATGGCAGCGCTCTACGTCATGGTGAGGAGGATGAGGCTACGAGCAGCAGCACAGAGAAGAAGGAGGATACAGGAGCGCATTTTTAGGGTGCGCGTTACATTGTTGGGGCAGACAGAGGAAGAGATATATAACAAATATAGGTTGAATGCAGACATGATCTATGATCTCATAACTGAATTAGATCCCCAACTGCAGCGTCAAACCCTCAGGACACATGCCATCCCCACTCATGTGCAGGTCCTATGTTCACTGCACCTCCTAGCGTCAGGTAGCTTCCAGGGAGTAGTAGCTGGAGGTGTGTCCCAAAGTGCCCTATCGCGCTTTTTCAACTCATTCCTTGATGCCATGTTGCAGAGGATACACCACCAAATAAGGTTTCTCACAACACCACAGGAATTGCAGCAAACCAAATATGATTACTATCAGGTAGCCCATTTTCCCCACGTAATTGGTTGCATTGATGGGACGCATGTAGCCATTTGTCCGTCCTCAGAGAATGAGTACATTTACAGGAACAGGAAATCATACCATTCATTGAACATAACAAGTCATCTGCAATTCCAAACACATCATCACAGACATAGTGGCTAGTTACCCTGGCAGTACACATGATTTCTACATCTTCAGACACAGTGGCATACACACTCGTCTCCTTGGGGGTGAATTTGGCAAAGGATACCTGCTTGGTAAACATATGTAATACTGTCTTGCAGACTCTTTGGCCATGGTGACACATAGCTGTGAGAAGTTGGCTTGGTATATGCTGTCCACTAATTAAACTGGGAACCTTGCACCAGTCCAAACGACCCTTATGATGTATGAGGTCAAAGATAACCTTTAGAAAGCTATCCTAGTGGTAGCTGTGGAGAGCAGCCTTCAGGCTTAATCTTGAAGGAATGTAAAGCAGCTTGTTTTACCAGAACATCACCTCCTATATTGACTAAATGAAAGGAGAACCACACAGTAGTTATATAAAAATATGTATTTATTAATATAACACTCTCTACTATCCTCTACACGAGGATAGAACACAAAGCACACAATACGAGATCAATAGAACAGTTGTAAGTAGCACAATACACAGTGGGCTCCAGGGGGAGACCAAACCATATACTAAAATAGTGGTATAACAATCACAACTGAGATCAAGACAAGGTCTGGAGCACGTAGAATCGCTGGGACCCCAAGGACCCACCCAAGGTGAGTAGATAGGGACCCCACGGAGGCCGGGTGCAGTGTCCTAACACGACAGCGGGCTCAGTACAATTCTATGGGGAAGTTGCGATTACAATTTTAAAGTTTAAGGACCCTTCTAGGACGACTTCAAGCAAACCCTTTGGAACTTAAGAGGTTGGAGAGCTACCCCACCCGTGGATACCGTAGTACCCGAGTTACCTATCCCAGGGGAGCCGGGTGCATAGGTCTGGAGTGGCGTCGGAAACCGCCGTCATTCTCAATGGAGGGCTGTGAAGAAGTACTGCTGCCGTGAAGGTGAAAAGGGTCCGGTGGAATCCAAGCCTGGATTCTGGAAGGAAGGAACCTGAAAGCAGAGGGGACAGAGTCTGGGTCACCTCAGAGTGACCAGGGGCTCGGTAGGCGAATGCCCACCGATGTGGGGTGCTTCAGGTGCGAAGAAGGGATGCTTGACTCTGTAGCCACGAGGACCAGGAGACATTGAGGATGACCAGGAGCCGGAGGTGAGCTGTCCCACGGCTGGAGCACCAACAAGCCTTGGCAAAAGCAACCCACGAAGGAAGGTCAAGCAGGTTACAGTGTGGACCAACAAGGTCCAGGGGACTCACCAAGCAATGGAGAGTCAGGGCACGTCTGGAGCAACCATAAAAAGCCCAACAGAAATCAAGATGACCCTCAGAGGGACCCACAGGCCGAAGGACCCTGAGTCGCGAGGGGACATCAAGCAAGATTGCAAAGTACCAGCCCACGGAGTACTCGGTGTGAGGAGGTCAAAGTTCTTTGGTGCAAATACTGCTTAGGGTCAGGACTACACGGAGTCCAATGCAAAAGCTCAGGAATCGCCAACAAGCATATGCAACTGCAAATGGACGCGGTGCACAGGGGTTCGGGTTATGCAGTCCCCACGAGGGATACTGGCCTCAAACTTGCTGAGAGGGCAGATCAATCTCAGAGACCTTCAGAAACCCACCTCCTGTGTTTCTGAATTCTTCGGAGTCCGCAGGAGCTCAGGAGCAGCAGACCGGTCAGTTGCATTAAGGTGCCTGCTAGGGCAGGGGAGTGACTCCTTCACTCCAAGGGAGATTCTTCAGTTTTCATTCATGCACCACAGGTCCTGCACAGAGCCTGTATGGAGCAAGGGCACAGACAAAGCTTTGGACAGATAGGGAGATGAAGTCGGGCCCAGTCGAAGTCCAGCAAAGTTCAGAGTGTTCAGACGGTCGAAGGTCAGTGGTTTCTTCTTGTAGAATCTTGTCCACGTAAAATCTAAAGTCTTATAGCCAGGTAAGCCCTTTTGTACCCACAGGAGAGGGTTGGACAGATTCGGGGGACCCTCCTAGGGGAGGGTCAGGACAGAGGGGTGGTTACACCCATGTCTTTTGTCCAGTTTTGCACCAGAGCAGGAGCCAATGGCTCCCAGAACTGGTTTTAGCTAGACTATGCACAGGGACACCAAATGTGCCCCACGTGCAGACTTTCGGACACTCACAGAGTGCACCCACCCAGCCCAATACACTAAATCCTGTCTGGGAGGTGGTCACCCCTCCTTGTGACAGGATGCCTATTGTGCTGCCTTCCTCTGCTCGAGCTTGACTCAGCAGCAGGAGGGCAAAAATGTGTCTCTGGTCGGCAGCATCCATTTTGTGCTGACCGGGTCGAGAAGGCTGGCACCGGATAGACTAGTGACCCCACGAAGCTCGCTTCAGAAGGGTGGAATCATACCTCCCATACCGGTTACCGATGTGGAGGTATGATTCCAAGGTGTTTGATACCAAACACGATATGTTTCTATGCGCGAGGTTATAATGCACCTCTACCTATATGTCCGGCTGAGTCACAGACAACCCGGGAGAATGGTCTCCGAAGGCTGCAGAGAGGCTCTGCTCATGCAGGGGCACCGTCTCACTAAAAACCCAGCACTCTGCCTTCAGGATTTATAAGGCCTACTATAGGGGTGACTTATAAGTTTTAAGTGTAGTGACCTATAGATATAGTGAACCTATATCAAAAGTAAGTGGTGCAAGCACCAGCTTACACAGGCTTCTGTAGCAGACTTGGAGTTCCATTTTGCCTGGCCTCTCATGGGTGGTATAATACATGCTTTAGCCCATTGGAGGCCTCTGGGGTACCTATGCCCTGGGTACATGGGTACCATATACTAGGGACTCATAAGGGTACCCCAGTATCCAATGTGGAGTGTACCAAAGTACAGGTGTAACAATTGAAGGGAGAAAGCAGATAGACTGGGGTCCTGATTAGCAGGATCCCAGTCAGACTACTCAAAAACAGTGCAACATCAAGCAAAAAGTGGGGGTAACCATAAGAAGCAGATCCTACTTTCCTACAATAGCAGTGAGTAATCTGTTGCTTTACACCCTGTAGGTGACAGTGCATACACTGTGCGCTCCTTCATACTGACGCCATACCTATATCCAAGTACCCCAAGTGAGCTGCGATATAATGAGGTGCATAGTTCCACCCGCAACGTGATTGAGAGGACATTTGGATTACTTAAAAGTAGGTTCCGCTGCCTCCACAAAACTGATGGTGCATTGCAGTACAGGCCAGATACCTGCTGCAAAATTGTGGCCACTTGTGCCATGTTGCCCAACATTGCAACTTCTAGAGGCATACCCCTGGAACTCTCTGACAGCGAGCCTGAGGAAGACAATCAGCCAGGGCAACCACCACAAGCAGCACGCGGGTCGAGCGCAGCAGAGGGGAGACAGAGACATGCAGAAATCACACAGCATTTTTTTTAAGGTGGGTAATGATGACATGCTCAACTGTTTTATTAAACAGAACGTGGTAGTGTGAATGCACACATACCAGGCGCAGACTTGCATTGTGGTAGAAAAAATTAAACAAAGCAAACACAAGGAGATGATGGACGGTGCACTGAAACTTTTCAGACACTCACCCCCAGTCACAGATCTGGGTTGAATCCATCATCATTCAAAATTAAACAACATGACATTGCAATGGTACTTGAATGTCACCCCAGACAATTTGCATTATACTGGTTGCCTCACCAGATTTAACTTTGTCCCTCATACTACTTCCTGCGGCCATGCACTCCAGTGGGCGTTTCTGTGGACTCTGCCACATCCCTTGTGGAGCCTTCAGAGGCAGTGGTGCTCCTAGTACTGCACCTCCTGCATGTGGTCACTGGTGCCAGGAGACTACTTAGGCTGGAGGCTTCCTCACTCTCCCCCCCACCCAGTACATTGTTGCCACCAACTGCAGCAGTCTGCAATTGCTCCACGGCATTGGTGACCTGTATAGGTCTCCTGGCCACATCCCCACAGCAATGGGTCATCTCCACCTGCATCCCCACAGTACGACCGGACAGCTGAACTGTGGTTGTGCTCAGGCGATTGATGGCCCTAGTGTACCCATCTAAGCGCACCATCAAGTGATGATGCCTTTTCCGTTGTGACACCTGGTCGTCCTGCATCACCCTGCACAACTCATGGATGGCTTGGCTGACATTAGAAAAATTGTCATTTGCGGCCCTCTGTACTTCCACCACTGCAGTGGTGAGCTCCTTCATGCAGTCCCTTATTTTTGCCATGTTTGTGGCCAATGTACCGAGTTGGGCCTGCATTAAGCGCATGTTCTTACATTGTAGGCGCTGCACCTTCAACATCTGTCCCTCCAGACCACCCCACGCAGCAGACCCATCATCTTCTACAGCGCCCATGTGAGCCCTTGCCCTGTGCCTCCGAAAATGGACGTTTTTGCGCCGCTTCGGTACCTCTGCTCTTGGTGTGGGGGTACGCCCAGCCTGTGATGTGTGAGGGTCAGGTTGGCTCTCATCTTCAATTTCAAAGGCTGGCAGTGGTGGCACTGTGGCCCTGCATCTTGTGGATGCAGGTATTGGTGTTGCTGGTGCCACTTGTGTCTCCTCTTCTGACTGGGCCTGAGTATCCTGGGTGTCATGGCCTTCACCACCGTCAGACACCTGTGCAGCTGCATCTGTGATGTTAAACAGTACAAGTTCAGTATTTTTGTTGGACATGTATGTCACATTGTGCATGGCATTGTTTAATAAAGCTATTTAGTATGTCTAGTTTATTCACTTGCTTGTTGTACTTTGATACACTAATTCTTTTTTGATCCCTCCTTGCCTTTCATATTGTAGTTGCTGTCTGCTAATACCATTGCTGTCTGCTAATACCATAATGCATTTGGGTGTGGCAAGTAAAATGTGGACTGGAGTCAGATTTGCTACACTAAGCCTGATCTACTTAGAGGGGAGGTTTTTTAGATTTAGAAATGAATGATAATTTGCATGCATATTACCTTGTGAAGTACAGGCCTGTGCTGAGGTGTCTATCTGTGTGACGCCAACTACTGCTTCCGGCTGAAGTGTTGACTCAACCATGTCCTCCAGGGGTGTGTTGACAGTTTGGGTTGAAGATCCCCCTCCTGTCTTCTTGGCATCCGCAAGGCTTGCGGCAACCCTTTCCTTTGCATGGCTCCGCAGGTCATACCAGCACTTGCACAGGTCTGCTATGGAGCGCTGTGTGACCCCCACAGCATTGATCCTGGATTGTATTCCAAGCCATATTTTCCTTTTCTCTGACTCAGGGACCTGGAGTGACTACTTGCCAAACAGTTTGTCATGGCTCTGGACAACTTCCTCAATGAGGACTTCAAGTTCTTTGTCGCTGAATTTCAGCTTCCTCTTGCGCCCTTCTGCATTCTTCTCACTTGTTCAAGAAGCCATGCTGGTGTCCTTGCACAGGTTCTGGTCTCCAAAATGCTTCCTTCTGCTCTACTCCTGCAGTCTGCCTCCTCCTCTGTCTCTCTCAGTACACACGTGTGAGCATTTCCTGCATCACTTCCTGGTTGTGATGTCATCATGCTGCATCGAATACTCCGATTCGCTATTTGCGATTTGGTAATTTCGGATTTGCTTTTTGCGATTCGGTATTTTGCTATCGCTAATAGCGATAGCGATTTTTACCGATTCACAAATTGTTAGCGATTTTTTTAATGCATGGCCTTTTGCAATTACCAAATAGGGATTCCTTAAAAATCGCTATTTGGTAATCGCAAAATGGGACTTTGATGCATGTGCCCCAAAAGTTGTAGAGCCGTAGTCATTTGACCTTGTGATTAAAACATATCTTATTCCACCAAGTCTCTCAAGAAGGTTTCAAGTTGTCCTTCCCGGTCATGGATACTTATTGAACCTATGACACAATAGGAAGAACAACTATATATCTTTTGGAAAGTACAACACGTCACTCCTCAACAAGACTTTATGCTATAATATTGTATAATTTAACTAGTAAATTTGTATTGAGCATATAATTAATTTTCTAAAACATTTAACCCTCTAGCCTTTACAAAAAAAGAATGAAAATGTACACATCTACTGTTCACAATACCAACATAAACTAGATATCATGAAGAGAACAGAAAGTGCTAAAACATATATTCAGAAAAGAGGTTTTGTTGTGCTTGCTTATCTAGATTAGCCCAAGATTGTCTCCAAGTATCATTCTAGTTTCTTTTTGATCATAAAATATTTAAATCTGACTGCCTTTTCATTTCATTTTCAGCAATATGGGAAGGAATACTAACACAGATTATTACATTATATTACAGTCTATCACATTCAAACTTAGGACCTTATTTATAGTTTAGCTATAAGTTTGCCAACCCACTTCTGTCCGCAATATAACATAATAAAAACTCCCCTTTGTGGTTCTCTGGAATTGTAGAGTCTTCTAATGGCGTACGTGATGGAGCCCACATGAATGTTTTGGATTGGATCAAGCTGGGCGTTGAAGACGCTGTGGCATCCAGCTGCTGGGCTAACCCTGGCATGGTACCTGGAGCTTGTAAGGGGGTGGCTCCTCCATCAGCCCTTCACCCTTTTTCCCCCACCAGGATCAGGTACACAGACCACAATGCGGCTGGCCTGCCTTCCCACCTTCGCCCTGCCCACTATCGTCGCCCTCGGCTTCAACCCCAGCACAAGAGGAGTGCAGCTGCGATGTCCATGTGTGGGCTAAGATGGCAGCCTCTGCGGGGGCTGCAGAGGGCATGGAAGCCACAGAGGACTCGGGGTCCTGCGGGGTCCTTGTTGAGCTAAAAGAGTTGAGGAGGCAATGGCAGGTGTGACACTGGGTCGGGCTAGGGCCAGTCATGGAGTGAATGATCCAGTCACTACTCCACATTCTCGCCAGAGGACTCTTTTTCCTACCCCAACTCAAGCAGGCCCAAATTTATAGTGATTTTATTTCAATAATTCCTCAAACCTCCCCTGCCCTCCAAGCTCAGTATTAAAAACTAGGCGGACCGATAGGTCCCTGGGAGGGCTCATTTAGGGCTCCCCCTTGGAGGGGTTAGTGGCTCAGGTGGCATGTAGAGGTGGCTAGTCCAGGCACCAGTCAAGCTTTTGTGCCCCAGAGCCTCCCCCTGATGCTTGGATCAGAGGATCCCCACTTCCTCCAGTGTAATCAGTGGAAGCCCATGTGGAAGACTAAGCATAAATATAAACTCAGCCCAAGAGTCACTACTATAAGGTCTGGAAGGCTTAGATCCGCACAATCAGTGGCAGCAACAAGAAGATGACAAAATCCTGCCCAGGATAAACATCCGAAGTGAGGTTCAATAATGTTAAGAGCGTCACAAATGCAAATCCATAGATTTATGAACAGACCCTCATCTCCTATAGGGCTTGACCTGACCTCTTCAAAAAAACTGAAGAAGAGTGCAGAGACACTTCACCGGGTGTGGACACTCCCACAAGTGAGGCTTTGGTAAGCAGTGGCACCACTAACCCAGCCAGTATCAGCAAGGGTCCTGATGAGGATGGGAATGGAGGTCATTAGTCAATGCACAATCACAGTGTTAGTTCCCTGGAAGCAGAAAATAGGATCTGGCACACTGAGCTCGCTACATCAACTGTATCTTCAATCCCTAGACCACGTCACCATCAACAGTCCAGATTGTATTAGGTCCAAATAAATACATTTCCAGAGCCCAGAGAGACCCAGAAGCTGAATTTTTCTTGTGTCTCCGCTCATTTATATTGGAAAAACAATGGACAATGCCGCAGTTTCTAAACAGCCTCGTAGAGGAGCTTAAGAAAAGCACAAGCCACATGCACTCATCATTCAGGGATAAAGAAATAACTCAATCTAACATAGCTCCATCTCAACTTCAAGACACAATGATCCTCCTAATCATGATATCTCCCCAGCGAAAACACAACTTTCGAGGAAGTCACTTCATTGGAGGGAGGTGCAATTCAAAAGCTTGCTCTTAAAGCTATACACCTGGCACCAAGATCTACAACACCTGTAGCAACACCAGACTCACAGCTAGAGCTTTCTATTGTCTATTGTCAATGCAAAGGGTACACAGGAGGCCAATTTAAAATCACTGAGATTCAGGTATATCAAACCCTGGCCCCTTACAACACAGGGGGAAGTGGCATCCAGCCCAGCCAATACGGTCAGGAGTCAATGCACTCCATTGTCAAAGGGAGAACACAAAAGGCTCCATAAATGACAGGAATGGGACTCTAAAATAATAGTCCAGGAGACGAAGAGCACGGAAGAGAAACTAGACGAAGAGCACGAAAGAGAAACTATTTCAAATCGTCATTTAAAAACTCAGCTCGGACAGAAGAACCAGCCGTTGGCTGGGAATATACTTAGTGATCTTCTCAGTCTGAAGACATCACTGCAGAGGGTGATAATGGCACATTAAGTTCTAGCAGTGCATGATTCTGCGCACACAAGCCAAGTATTCCCTTGGTATCTATGCAGCCACCATTATTGGAGAAGAGAGACAAGAGTCCAAAGGACTATAAATCACTCAAAGCAAAAATGGTACAAACTGAGCCGAGCCAAGACTCCAACAAGATGGTCACCATCACCGACAGGACACAGTCCAAGTAAATTAGCAATAAAGTCTTGTTGATACCTTAATATTCCTCATTAGGGTCACACAACATGCTAAATGTGGCAACCTGATGAAACTCTTCAAGAATATTAACTCCCTTGAAAACCTTAATTTATCAGACATCTTATTGGGAGCATTTGCAAAATCTAGAGGAGTGGGAGTCACAGAACCCACACTGATCACTATGACATCATCTGAACTAGCCTTAAAAGTGTTTGAGGAAAATAAACCTTTTGGGCGTGGGGCATTAAGATCTCGCCCTACTTCAATAATCGATATCTATCTCTCTTCTCAGTTAGGCTTGATCCTTCAGAAGCAATGTAGCAAGAGAAAATGTCACATTCGTCTGTTTCAGCTGCATGAAAACCTATCTTGGGCAATTCACTAATACAGAGAACAATTTTGCATGATAAGCAGACAGGAAAGAAGCAGATGTCACACAATCCTTTCGTTATCCTTAGAAACCCCACTGGCACTGTAAGTTCAAGTCAACAAGATCAAACTAGGACAGACATAAAGATGTCACATTCAATCCCAGAAGCATCTCAGCCGGACAGTGCATAAGCAAAATCTGATTGGTTCTGGCTTCCCCTGGTATTGGCAGAAAAGAGAGAATTTTGAATGGAGAACATAGCCCAATCACTGCATCTGAAAGCAGGCAATTGATAAAAACAGTCCAATGGCAGCTTCAGATCTCATCCGCTCATGGAATATATCTGGAATCCACAACAAGGCCACTAATTCAGAAGTGGTAGACTATCTTAGGCAGTTCCAAGTTATACTGCTACAAGAGACATGTGCTGGTTTCCGGTGGCAGGGTAGGTCGCATACGAAGCGCTCTTTGAACGCTGGACCCAAATTGGTGTCCTTTTCGACCGCCGGATACTGTTTGCAGTCCTAACTAGACAACAGTATAGGTTATTGACCTGAGAATGTGGTATGTAGTTTTTCACTTACCACTCTGTGTAGATAGCATTGACACTTGGTCCTGAAGAAGTGCCTTGATCCCCCTGACACACAGGGCACGAAACATGTTGACCGACCGAGAGTAGGGCACATATAGCTAGATACCTTGCATTTAGTTCACCGCCACTCTCTATATTTTTAACTAGGCAGTTTACCTCCCTGAATAAATCACTATTAGGACTAACTGACCTATTTTAACTCACTTCCCTCCCACATCTACACTTACTAGGCCCCTCACCCCCACTGCACCCAACGGCAGGAACAAAAGATCCCCGCCAAAGAGCCCCATACTGGGTGCCCGTCAGGTATTGCAGCGCCGACCTGACGAGGGGCAGGCTCATATGATGAAGCATGACACCTAGCTTGCTAGGTGTGTGAGAGCCCTAGTTCCGAAAAGGGATCTCCCCTTTACCTTCCGTGTGGGGCCACCACCACCACCCCCACCTCTAGTATCTCCCTGTTCTTTTACTTGGACTCAGAGGAACTCCATATCCTTCGTGCATATACTGATTAATTGGTGCCCCTGACGGGGTATATGGAATTTTCAAAGATTTCAACCAGAAAAAGCTGTAAGAGACATCCAAAGGGCGGCTTGGCAATACATATCTTGTTGCAATTGAAACCTCAGGGCAAACTGATACTCTGTCCAGAGAACTGGCTTCAGGTCATCAAAATTGAGGGGTGGGCTGGATAAAACACCCATCAATACTACTGAATGTTTACCTTAACCCTTAGCATAAGT